>SJYV01035717.1:510123-609547 GCA_006410875.1 Neotragus pygmaeus
AGTCTTAGGAACAACTCACAATATGCTGCTTAGCAGAGGCGCTATGTGCTGGTTATCTGTCTTTTGTCCTTGCAGATCCATTCTCTTCTGTACTCTGCACCTTGGGAAACTGACTCTAACAGCCTGCTTCTATGAGTTCACTGCCCTCTGGCTTGGGGTCAGGCAATAGTTGGCACTGGCAGGGGATGGGATGGGGGTGGGAGCAGAGTGACTGGCAGGGGGTCATCCCAGCCCAGGGGGCCATCCCAGCCCAGGGGGCCACGAGTTAGCTAAGTTGTAGGCAGCCTGGCTGCTGATAACCCTGGGGCACTAACCCCCCCTTGATGGTTTGCTTCAATTCTGCTCACTTCTCACAGAAGAGCCCCTGTGTTCACTGCCCATGCCTGCTACAGATTTAGTGTACTCCCTGAATCTGCTGGGAACCCCCTACAGCTCACTACACAGGTAGTGAACTTGAAAGGGCTGTTTGTCACATACCTGCATTAAAGAGGGTATTGAGTATAAATGTCTGCTATTGATCTGCAGGTTGGACAAGGACAGGCTGTGTCTTTTCAGGCACTAACTGGCAGGTGTGACTTATCTCCCTTGTCGGTCTCATTCTCCTCTGGTTCCTGCCCAGCCAGGAATTTTCCACCTAGTTAAGCTTGCAGATAATGAAACTTCCACTTTGAATTGGAGAAGGCAATGGCACCCCACTCCAGTACTCTTGCCTGGAGAATCCCAGGGACGGGGGAGCCTGGTGGGCTGCCATCTATGGGGTCGCACAGAGTAGGACACGACTGAAGTGACTTAGCAGCAGCAGCAGCAGCAGCCACTTTGAATGCTGTGAATCTGAGAGAGTGGCTCAGGTCAAGTTAAGAGTTGATTCTGGTGCCTGTTTCGTGCCTCATGCTCAGTGAGGGCTGTGGTGGTGCCAGCGATTCTGAGATGGGCTCCCAACGACTGTTCCTGCCACAACAAAACCCCTGGTTGGTGAGAAGTTTAAACTCAGAGATTGCTCCATCACTGTACAAGTGATGATGTTTGTGATTACCTTTGTAAAGTGGATTTGATAATTATCACAGCAAACCATGGCCAAAACAGAGAAAGGAGAAAACTCATGAAAAATCTTGGGTCTGATGCATCTCTGCTCTGATTTCCAGATCAGAGTTGGAATTGTCTCTATTTCTTTAAAGGTGTGTGCGTGCATGCTAAGTTGCTTCACCCATGTCTACCTCTGTGATCCCATGGAGTGTAGCCTGCTAGTCTCCTCTGTCCGTGGGATTCTCCAGGCAAGAATACTGGAGTGGGTTGCCATTTCTTTCTTTAGAGGATCCTCCTGACCTAGGGATCGAACCCATGTCTCTTAATTCTCCTGCATTGGCAGGTAAAGAAAATACCACTAGTGCCACCTGGGAAGCCCCTTCTTTAAAGGTGCACACAGTTAATCGCACAGCTCTAGGCTCTGATCAGGATCTGTCATCTGTATCTGGCAGAGTGCTAAAAAAGACCCCCAGGGATTATTTCTCCTGTGTCATGTCCTTTTGCAGTGTGACCTTGCCTCCTTCTCCCAACGAGGAATTTGGGTTAATTTCTTTACCTTCTGGAATCTAGGTTGGACTTCTGACTTGCTTTGGCAAGGAGATGTAGCAGAATTGATATCCTGAGATTTAAGGAGCCTTTTCAGAAGGCTTTTGTTTTTGCTCAGAGAAAAACACGTTTGCCATGTAAAGAAGCCCAGAGTAGCCACTTGGAGTAAAACACGACACTCTACTCAGGAGAGTCCCCACTGAGCCAGGCTGGAATTCCCTATCCTCACAACTGGGAGCAAAGAAAATGATTGCTATTGGATGCCAACAGGATGTGGTGTTAATTATTATTTGGGTGGGTTTTTGTGCAGCAATAGAAAAATGGTACACTATCATGTCTGGCTTTACTTGACAGAGAGGGTGATGGGCTTGGAACCCATGGATTCACAAATATTGAACGAATAACTATTTCAATAAATTATTTATGTGTTGTTATCTGTTGGAAAGAGTCCAGTCATGGATCTGGGTTTGGATCCTGACCTTGTGAGTGATCTTTCTAACCATGCCTTTCCATTTGAGAAAACAAATGTGGGTCACTCTGAGATTATAGGTGGTGATGAATGTACAGCATGTGGGCCTGGAGGGCACCAACAAATATGACCATTAATTCTCCTTTATGACTATAAAGAGGGCAAGCTCTTTGTTTTCACTATGCTTACAGGTTAGTGAAGAAGTATGGTTAATTTGAGGGATGAATACGATAAATTCCAAACCATACAACAGAGTCCAGGTGAGGGAGGGAGGGATTCCTTCCAGGGAGTGGCTTCCTACAAGAGATGGCATTTGAACCAGGGCTCTCAAAAGAAAATAGATTTTAGCAAGTCAGCAACCTAGGTGACAGGAAGTCTCCTTAATGGGAAGAGGCCAGCAACATAGCAGGTTTGAAGAAGGATTTGAGTTCTGCTCTTTTTTAGCTTTTTATTTTGTATTGGGGTATAGCCAGTTAACAATGTTGTGATAGTTTCAGGTGAACAGCAAAGGGACTCAGCCATACGTATACTTGGCTGAGTACATGCATATCCATTCTCCCCCAGTTGAGTTCAAATCTTGATGCTATTGTTCACTGTCTTGGTGACCTCGGGAAACTTACTTATGCTTACTGAACTTTCATTTTCTTTCTTGGAAAGTGGGCATCCAGATATCTACTTTATACAATCCTTCTGAGATTAAATGACTTAATGAGTGAAACATGCTCAATAATAATAATAATGTTCCAGTTTGTAGTTTTGCCATTCACTCTGGCTTCTGTACACTGTTCACAGGCAATAACCAAAAGGACTGAATTTAATGACACTTACAGAGTTGTGTTTTCTGGTGACTCATTTGAAAAATGGAGCCAGGTATTAAGTGGATATTCTGTTTGCCTATCCTTGAGGTCTGGTTGTCCTATCTAACTGGAGTCAGCTTCTCTGGAGCAGATTCTGCAATGGTGTGGCCCAGGGAGGAGGTGGAATTGCCACCACTACATGCCAGATTCTGCACCGGGCTATAGGAAAAATAAGACAGAGCCTGCCTCTTAGTAGCTCAGGGTTTAGCAGAAAGGACCAAAATATAAGGGTCTGACCTCACAATTTGGGCTGCAGATATAGTCCTCCTGAGGGTCCTGGAATGTAGTCTTCTCTCTAACTTCCTCCTGCTCTTACTAAAAGAAGCTGGTTCATTCTCCTCCAGGAACCCTGTTAGAGTCCCTAGATACTTGCTGCTATGTGTATGGGGAGGCCCAAACCTGCTGTCTCCCAGCTCATCAATAGGAGTCAGACTGCTGTCTAAGGCAGGAGGCTCCCACCTTCCACAGGGGATGACCTGCTTCAGGATGGTCTCATGCCTGCTAGGTGCCTGGACAGGGAACTTGTGTAGCAGCTGTAGTGAAGGGAGTCTGAAGGGGCACCTTTTTCTCTATTTTTCTTGTTGCTGCTGATGAGTTTCTTAAAGGGTGGATGATTTTCCTTACTAATGTTGAACTTGGGAGCTAACTAAATGGAGAAACTCTTGCCTGGCAAACATTGCCAGGTGTGGCAGAAAATACTTGTACCCACTAATATTCATGTTCTTCTCTTCCTCCTGGGCATGGAGCTCAGCTGCACTCCCAGACTCCCTTGAAGCTACATGCAGCCATGTGACTGGGCTCTAGCCAACGGAATGTGGGTGAGAATGATGGGAGCACTTCAAGATCTGGCCCATGTGTGATCCTTGTTCTCGTACTTCGCCTACCTGCTGTGTGGAGAGAACTCTAAGGACTTACGTGAAAGGAGTCTGGGTTCCTAACACATAGAGCAAACTTCCCATTCCCACCAACCTGCACTGGGCTACGGCATAAGAGAGAAATAAACTTGTAATGTGTTCGACTATTGATTTAGGCACTGAAGTGATTTTCTCTAAAGTGACTTGCTGCCCCTGTTTCTAGATAACAGAAACTGACCTCATCTGAGGTGGCCCTTTACAAGGAGCCAATTATACAAGTGACCAGGAAAATCCAACACAGTGCAACGAAACGTTAACAGGCACTAGCAGGACAAGCGAGTAAGCTCCTTTCTCTGGGCGCTCAGAGAAGGCTCTTAACACCGGCTTGGGGCCTCATTCAAGAAGGGATCTGAAGAGCCACTCAGAGTAAAAGGCGGGGGATGGGAGGAAGAGGAAGAGGAGGGAAGCAGGCACTAAGGAATCTGGGGCAAAGTGAGTGGGAAGGGCTTGGAGTCTCCTGCCAAGGCCAAGTTAGGAGCTCTAGCTGAAGGAGAAATGAGGAGTCCTAGGGCTGCCGTCTATGGGGTCACACAGAGTTGGACACGACTGAAGCGACTTAGCAGCAGCAGCAGCAGGGCAAAGCTTTAAGATCTTGAGTTCTGTAAGAGCTGGTTTGGTTGGCTTGGTTTTAGGATTCAAGTTTGAGGAAGGGCATATGCAGTTCAACGGAGATGAAGCAAACAGAGCCACCCACAGTCTCTGAATCATTGTCAGCCGGGTGGACCTACCATAGGATCTTCAGGGAAGCCCCTATATGCATCTGAGGTATTCTAGGTGGGGAGTGATGAGAGATGATGGGTTTAAGATCTATTTAAGAGATAGAGCTGGACTTGATGACTGCTGGGAAGAGAGGAGTTGAAGCTAATATCTAGCTTTTCAGTTCAGGGGTTTTGGATGGAGGGTTCAGCCATTCGCTCACAGAGGGGATTTAAGATGAGCAGTACTTCAGGGTAGGTAGGAAAATGAGTCTGGGTTGGTGAATCTTGAAGTTGAAGGGTCGTTCAACACCTGGCTCCATTTTCCACACGGATCACCAGAGAACACAACTCTAGAAGTGTCCTTAAGTTCAGTCCCTTTGGTTATTGCCTGTGAAGGGTGTACAGAAGCCCAACTGATTGGCCAAAACATAAATTGGAACATGATGGGGGACTACATATTCCTGGAGGAGGGGGAGAGATATTGAGTAAGCCCCGGATTGAGTATGTGTCATTCATTAAGTCATTTAATCTCAAAAGAATTGTGTAAAGCAGATATTTGGATGCCCATTTTGCAAGAAAGAAAACAAAAGCTCAGTAAGTATAACTAATTTTCCTGAGGTCACTGAGACAGTGAACAGAGGTTTGACGGGCCCCCTGGGGCATCCCATAAGAGAAGGCCAGTAGGCCAGTGGCCATTTGAGTCTGGATCTCATGAGTATGGCTGGAGAGGAGTAAATGAGAGGAGAAACAGGCCAAGACTGAATTCTGGGGAGCACAGATAATTATAGGATGGAGGGACAAAGCAGGGCCCATGTAGCTCCTTTGGGTTACCCCAGCCCCCAACAACAAGCCTCCCTTCCTGTTTAGGGTACAGCCATAAAATACCTGGATGATTTCTTTAGCTTCAGCTTTATTTCCCTTAGACTAGCTGTTGGATGAGGCCCAAACATGCTCCCTTTCTGAGACCACCTAAGCTGGGATAACTCCACCAAGGCAAGTCCAGTTCTGTATTGGGACCCTGCTCGCCTAAGGCTCCCTATCCAAGGTTTGGTTTTCCAACTCCCCTGCTTCAGCCTCAGTTATGGAACTGGAGTTTGTGGTAAAGCTTCTGGCTGTAGAATTCATTATGGGCCCCCACTCTCCTCCTCAGGCAGCCCACTGACAGTCTGACTCAGGCGTGAGTTCACACTTGGGGAATTTTAATAAACGTTGAGCATCCCAGCCAACCCAGATTTCTCTGTTTCTGTGCCAGTGGCTCCTCTAAGGTGATCCCTTCCCATTTGTCATCTTCTGTGCCAGACTTTCTCTGGCCTTTTAATTAAAGCCCCTCCCCAAAGAAGAAAGTGTTTGGAAGGTGTGGTAAACGCTTCTTTAAGCTAATTGACCAATGTGTCTGAACATTCATGTGGTTTTGTTTAAAGAGTGTGACCTAGGTCAGAAACATTTGTTTTCTGTAGCGTTCATTTTTTTTTTTTTCTTCTTGAAATTTCCATGGAACATTTTTTTTTCAGATTGATCTGAGCCAAATATTCTCCTAACTTGCTTAAATTGTCACAGATGATCTTCTGGCAACAAAATACCATCGACCTATCTGATTTGGTGCTATAGGCTGCAGAATGATCAGGTTCCATAAAAACCACCCAAAGGACTTCCCTCTGCCCTTATGAAAGCATTACCTGGACATTGCCCTTCATGCCAGAAGCTACTATGATCCTAGTTGGATCATTTGACCACTGCGCTACCCTGTCTGTGCTTTTCCTGGAGTGACCTGGTGGGCTCACTAGGAGATGAATCCTCCAGCCACCCTGGACTCCTCTTTCTTTCTCAAACTGCACATTCAATCAGCTACAGGCCTGGGTGATTTGGCCAGTATGTTTATTAAGAGTGGACTCTATGACAGGGATTATGTTTCAGCACTGGGAGAACAGTGGCAAACCAGGTGGAAGCAGTGCCCACAGTCCTAGAGATGTCACTTCACAAGGAAAGTGCTGAAACAAGCAATTACAATCCAGAGGGGCAAGTCTTAGGTTAAGCCTGCTGCTGCTGCTGCCAAGTCACTTCAGTCGTGTCCAACTCTGTGCGACCCCAGAGACGGCAGCCCACGAGGCTCTTCTGTCCCTCGGATTCTCCAGGCAAGAACAATGGAGTGGGTTGCCATTTCCTTCTCCGATGCTTGAGAGTGAAAAGTGAAAGTGAAGTTTCTCAGTCGTGTCTGACTTCGCGATCCCATGGACTGCAGCCCACCAGGCTCCTACGTCCATGGGATTTTCCAAGCAAGAGTACTGGAGTGGGGTGCCATTGCCTTCTCCGAGGTTAGGGCTACGCCACTGTAATCTTCCATTCAGCTTAGGATAAATAAAGTCATCAATGCAAAGTTAGCTTTAAATTACAAAGATCTTATGCAAACATTGGTCATTCATTAATCTTACCAATGAGTTATTAGAATCTACTCTCAAAGGACGCTAAAAGAAAGGAGGAAAGGTTACAAGCTTTGGGTTGGTGAGAGCCACACAAGGAGGTGAAAGGTGAAAGCTAACAGTCAGAAAAAGTAGGGCAGGATAATCAGCTCCAGGACTGAAGAAAGTCCATTTTCTCAAACTGCAGAGTCACTTGGCTCTGTGGTAAAAGGGAATTTCTGAACCATGAAGTGGGAAGGAGGCCACTGAGGTCACCTAACCCATTGCCTTTTCTCCCCATTCTCTACTTCCCACCCAGGAGGCCACTGTTGAGGAAACTGGGTCCACAGATGAGAAGGGACCAGCTGAGGTCCCACAGTGAACCCATGACAGGCACAGGCTGGAACCTGGGCCTCCTGACTCCTGCTCCAACTCCAGGCACATATTGAGGGCAGGAGGAGAAGGGGGCAACAGAGGATGCATTACTGACTCAATGGACATGAGTTTGAGCAAATTCCAGGAGACAGTGAAGGACAGAGGAGGCTGGTGTGCTGCAGTCCATGGGGTTGCAAAGAGTCGGTCACGACTTGGCTACTAAACAACAGATACTTTCCTTTCTGACCAAAGACATCCCATTTTACCTTTGGGTATCACAAACACAATTACAAACTGCTTGGCAGCCTGGAGATGAGCTCTCCCAGACACGATACAGGCTGGGCCCTGGTCTGGTACCTGCTTTGAGGGGTGCTGCCCATGGTTATAAAAGACTCATCACAACATCTGGTGGTGGTCATGGTAGGGGAAGGGAAGAGCCTCCAGCAGGCTCTGCAGTAGCACCTGGAACTGAGGTTTGTAATGGACGGACCAGGGACACCTTGAGCTTGCTAGCCTGGGGCCCCCATTCATCCTAATCCCATGGGAGCTGGTCAGTGTTGAGTCTTCACCAACCAGCTCCACCCCAGGACCCCGGATTCTTTCTGACCTGGGTGCCGGTCCAGTTGCCTGTCTCAACTCAGTGGGTATGGAAGAAGTCTTGAAGCCTGGAGCCAGCTGGGGTCACCTGTGTGCCTCAGGATGACAGCAAGACCTAATGTTGACTGAAAGTTTACAACCTGCGCAGAACTGTAAAATTTTGCATGTGGGGTAGTCTATCTAATCCTTCCACAGTCCCGGTAGGAAGGCATTGCTTTGAATACCTTTATCATACAGATGAAGAAATTGAGGCACTGAGGGTACCTCCCACAGACAAGAAATAGCTGCACCATGGTTCAGACCCAAGCAGGATTGTCAGGAAGGATTTAATGGAGGCTTCCTGTGTGCTGTTTTGGATCTGTCAAGAATCCTCTGTTCCTTATTAATTCCTGAATATTCAGGAATTAAGAGGAGAGGCAGGCCTCTCCTGGTGCTGAGGGATCCAGGCATTTCCTTCATTCATTTTTCAATACGGTGATAAGTACCCTCTTCCTTCTTGTGAACCATAGGTAAAAGTGATTGTTTACAACTCTCTCTCTCTTTAATATGGATCGCCTATGTTTTGTAAATCTGGAATTTTAATCTTTATCTTTGCCGAGAGTAACTACAGTATATATGCCCACACCATGTTGATTAAAACACCTTTGTTCCATCAGAGATTTGGTCCCCATGTCTTTCTTTCTTTCTCTCTCTCTCTCTGTCTCCCTATATTTCTGGCTGATTTCTTGGAACACAAAAGCTGGCTGCGTAACCCAGGAAATATTAGCCTCTCTCCTTCTTTAACTTTCTCATCATCGACTCCAGACCACCAGGTTCCGGGCCATTGAAGGACCTCAACACAGGGTGATTCCAGGGGCCACGTACTGAACTGTTAGGTGTGCTGGGAACTGCAGCCCTCTCCCAGCTGGGTCCCATACATGTGGGCTTTTGCCTCAGATTTCCCGATCTGTATCTCAAATCCTTGATGAGCTTAAAACCTCTGTATTAGTCAGGACTTAGTTGCAGGTGTCAGAAACTCAAATACATTTAAGCACACAAGGAACTGCGTTGGTTTTCTTTACTGAAAAGTCCAGGGGTTGTGCTGAATTAAAGAAGGACTGAAACTAGATGCGCTAATGATCAGTTCAGGATTTTCCTTCTTTTTCTCTTTCTACTCTATGCTCCTTTGTATTTGCTGCATTCTCAGACAGGCGCTTCCCCCAGTGAGGGAAGATGGTCACCCGCAGCTCCTGGTTGGTACTTCTCGTCCTAGTTTTAGGAGCAGATTCCTGCCCTAGTTTGAATAGAAGCCCTTGAACTGACTCTTATTTGTACTAACTCTGGTCATGTGCCCACCCTGAATCAATCACCAGGACCATTCCCTCCTGTGTTTTTCCATTGGCAGAGCTCCATTCCCAAGTCATGATGAAGGTAGTGTAGCAGCCCGCTTTGAACCACTTGGACTGGGAGAATTGAAGGTGGAGGAGAGGTGCCACCAGTGTCTACCCCAGCTCTTCTGGGTTGCAACAGAGTGTACAATCCAGAAGGTCAAGGATTAGCCAGTATATCAGTCAGGAAGTTAGACACCTCAAATTATGATGTGTTGAGAAGTTAATGAGGGCACTCTTCATGACGGAATGGTGGGTGAGGAGATCACAAAGGATGTTTCAGAATCTTGGAGTTAATAGAAGAGAAGTTGTAGTTTTTTTTTTTTTTTTTCAAACCATTGCTAATCCTGAAGTAGTGAGGGGCAGAGTGGTACCTGACTCAAGGAAGAGAGGGCTGTATGGAAGGGACCCCTATAGCAGCTGGCCTGCAGGGGAGGGATTTAGCTAGCCTGTAGTGACCAGAAAGAGAGGTTGCTTGGGGAATAAATATCCTGACCTCTCTTTTCTGTTCCTTTAATCTATGGGTCATATTTCCCACTGTTCCCTTGAGAACAAGGACAGCTGGTGATGTATTTCATGTAAGTCAGTCAGCAGGGACAGAGAGGCAAGTACAGAAAGGTGGTGAGTGGTGGAAGGGGCTGGGGTTCAGCTGACATGTTGACATGAGACCTTGTTGTTTCTACTTGAGGTTATTGGAGATGGAAGCATTTATTCAACATAGAGGAAAAGAGGCTAGCATCCTTTCCTGGTATTCTGTCAGCATAGACCACTGGCTATCCCAGACTGAGGAAAGACTGTTGGTGGGAGAAGAGAGGTGAACCCCCTGAGGTCCAAAACAAACTGCAACCTAAAAAGTAGGGTCCACATTAGTGAATAGATTCTGCCTTTTGGAGGAGGTGGGGTTGGAACTGAGGGGTTGGATATCCATATGCAGTTCTGAGTGGTCTTTTTAAAAAAGCAGGCTGCCTAAGTTCAAGTTCTAACTGCAGGTTTGGGAGAATTACTTAAACTGTGCCTTAGTTTCTTAGCTGTAAAATGAGAATTATGCTATTACCTGTCTGATGGGGTAGTGGTGCAGATCAAATAAAATGTTCCAAACACTCAGGACAGTCTAGTGCATGGTAAGCGCTCATTACTTGTTAGCTGTTATTGTTGTCATTGGCAAGAGCACTGAAGAGCGTCTTCAGACCTATACATCAAGCATGTTCTACTGTGACTTACTTGTGTCTTTAGGCAAGTCATTTTTCCTCTCAAGCTTTGTTTTTCTCTTCTCTAAAGTTAAGGGGTAAGAGTCAAGTCTTCTGAAGATGTATTTTGGCTACAAAATTCTAAATTTTGCTAGACCCAAATCTATCACAGATTTTGCAAAGGCGCTCAAAGGGGAAACGTGTTTACAGGGCCCCTCTGACTCCTGCTAAACAGAGCTCAGGTTTCTGTCCTCAGCATCAGCAGGAGGGATACCCAGTAACAGGGACTCACATGGGCCTCCTCCCTGCAGGGGTCTCGGGCCTCATGCTCATCTCTTTTTGATGGCCTCTACCTGCAGCAGATCTGGGTGCTGCCAGGGAGAGGGGCCAGCCCTTTGCTGCTGGTGCTTGGGGCAAATCACTCACTTGTGAAGGTCTCTTCTGAGTCCTGAAGCCCACCTTGGGGAGGGCCCTGAGCTGGCTGGGGGAGGTATGGGACCACTGGGAGGCTGTTACACTGTTCTTGGCTGGGTAGGATAGCCCAAGGCCAGTTCATGCTCTGAAATTCCATCCTGCGGTTTTCAACTGGCAGTTTGATGTCAAATGGCTTGAACTCAGGAAATTTGCCTTCCGATTCTCTTTTCCTGCTTGCTCACTGTGTTTCTTCTACTCCTTTCTCTTGATAAAACGTAAGCCCCTTAGCCTGGCTGTGGGCATCGGCTCTGCTGTCGCCTAGCTCTCCTTCCTGCCTCTGCAGCCCCTGCTCTCTGATTTCCTGATACTCTGGGGGACTCAGTCCCTCGATTAAGTCAAGTGTTTCACACCTCAGGGGCTTGATCCATGCTGTTCCCATGCCAAGAACACCTCTCATCCCTTTTCTCAGTAGGTAACCTGATGCAAAGAACTGACTCATCGGAAAAGACTCTGATGCAGGGAAACATCGAAGGCAGGAGGAGAAGGGGACGACAGAGGATGAGATGGCTGGATGGCATCATTGACTCAATGGACATGAGTTTGTGTAAACTCTGGGAGTTGGTGATGGACAGGGAGGCCTGGTGTGCTGCAGTTCATGGGGTCGCAAAGAGTCGGACACGACTGAGCGACTGAACTGAATTCTTATTCATTCTTTGGATCTCATTTACTCTTCAGACCCTCCACGGACACCGCTGACACCAGTGGTTACCAATTTGGAGAATGTTCTCGATGTTGATTTTCCCAACAGGACAGGGAGGTCAGGGCTATTTCTGCCCAGTTCATGCTGGCCTCCCTGTGCCTGGGACAGAGGCCGGTGCTCAGTCACTTCAGTTCAGTTCAGTTCAGTCACTCTGTTTGTCGTTGAGTTCGTGTCCGACTCTTTGAGACCCCTTCTCCCCCTGCCCTCAATCTTTCCCAGCATTAGGATCTTTTCCAATGAGTCAGCTCTTTGCATCAGGTGGTCAAAGTACTGGAGTTTCAGCTTCAACACCAGTCCTTTCAATGAACAACCAGGACTGATCTCCTTTAGGATGGACTGGTTGGATCTCCTTGCAGTCCAAGGGACTCTTTATAGTCCAACTCTTACATCCATACATGACTACTGGACTATTTGTAACTAATTCATTCGTCGTTTTCCATTTGTTGCATTTTTTTTGGTCTTTTATTTCTTCTCATCTTCTTTCTAACATACAAATCTGGGACTTCCCTGGTGGTCCAGTGTCTAAGACACTGCACTCACAATGCAGGGGGCCTAGGTTAAATCCTTGGTCAGGGAACTAGATCCCATTGGCTGCAACGAAGGTCAAAAGTACCTGTTTTTCAGAAAAAAGGCCTTCGCGGCCAAATAAATAAATAAATAAAATAGACATTAAAAAAGTAAAATGCAAACCCGATGATGTCAGTCATCTACTAAAGATTGTCTGACTTTCCCAACTTCTTGGATAAAGGTTTGATTGACAGGGCTCACTGGAAGAGCTCCTTGCCTTCTTTCCAGCCCTGTCACCATGAGCACTTTCTTCCATTCCCCTCCTGGTCCACCCACATCGTTTCCCAAGTGGTCTTTCCCATCTAGGCTCCTGCACAGAGTGCTCATTCTCCCTGGACTACCCTCCCTGAATGTTTCTTCCAGTTTTTTGGTTCATAGCCCAAGGGCTTCCCAGGTGGCGCTTGCGGTAAAGAACCCACCTGCCAATGCAGGAGACGTAGGAGACGTGGGTTCGATCCCTGCATTGGGAAGATCCCCTGGAGGAGGGCACGGCAGCTCACTCCAGTATTCTTGCCTGGAGAATCCCATGGACAGAGGAGCCTGGCGGGCTGCAGTCCATAGGGTCACATAGAGTTGGACACGACTGAAGCGACTTAGTAGTAGTAGTAGTAGAGAGTACCTGGTCTAAGCACTCTAATTTCACAGACAGGGAGCTGAGGCTCAGCGAGCAGGGGCTTGCCCAAGGTCACAGAGCCTCTCGATCCTGATCAGGACCCGTACCTAAGTCTCTAAACTGGTCAGTGGTCATTGTACCCATCAGTGAGTACACCAGTCACCTGCAGATTCTGACTCAGCAGGTCCAGTAGGTCTGAAGTTCTGCCTTATTAATAAACTCCCAGGTGGAGTAAGGCTGCTGGCCTAAGACTCCCCTTGAGAGCACAGCTGCTGAGGACCACAGACGTCAGAGCAGGAGACCTCTGAGAGCCACAGCGGGTCGGTGCCGAGATTTGGTGTCGAAAGCCCGGCGCCTGTTCCCCTTCCTGCTATATGTAATCCAGGTGCTGTCAGCAGGCAGCAGGAACACCTGGTTTTGGGATCACAAATTCACTCAGGCACCCGGCTGCTCCTGACAAGTCTCCCCTCTAAATCAGTCACCTGCCGGAACTGGTGGGGGTGTGTGTGCGTGTGTGTGTGTGGGCTGCAGTCAGGTCTAGCTTTGAGACCAGTTCAGTTCAGTTCAGTCACTCAGTTGTGTATGACTCTTTGCAACCCCAGGAACCGCAGCATGCCAGGCCTCCCTGTCCATCACCAACTCCCAGAGTCTACCCAAACCCATGTCCATCGAGTCGGTGATGCCATCCAGCCATCTCATCCTCTGTCGTCCCCTTCTCCTGCCTTCAGTCCCTCCCAGCATCAGGGTCTTTTCCAAGGAGTCAGCTCTTCCCAGCAGGTGGCCAACGTATTGGAGTTTCAGCTTCAGCATCAGTCCTTCCAATGAACACCCAGGACTGATCTCTAGGATGGACTGGTTGGCTCTCCTTGCAGTGCAAGGGGCTCTCGAGGGTCTTCTCATGTGAGGCTCGTGGGCGCTGCTTCCCTTCTCTGAGCCTCGGTTTCTTTGCCTGTGATATGGCAGGATGTCTGCTTGCTGACTCGCAGGTCATTGTTGTGTAGCTGGAACGACATCGATGCGTGTCAGGTCCTCAGCTGTCATGTAGCAAATAAGTGAGTGTCCGCTTTTCTTATTTTCATTTTTATGGGACTCCAGCCTTCTAGCAGAGGGGTCCCCAGCCTCCAGGATCTAATGCCTGATGTTCTGAGGTGGAGCTGATGTAATTATAATAGAAATAAAGTGCACAATAAACATAATACTTTGGAATCATCCTGAGACCATCCCCCACCCCCTGCTTACCATGGTCTGTGGAAAAATGGTCTTCCATGAAAACGATCCTTGGTGCCGAAAAAGTTGGGGACTGCTGTTCTAGAGAGCTTCTTGGTGATGAGGGAGGGGGAAGTGGAGGATTGGTCAGTTTCCTGTACAGGGAGGCAGGCTGGGGAGGCTGCGGGAGGGGTCCTATATGCTTGGTTTGAGTGTCGTCCTGGACGCTGTCTTTTCTCTTACCCCCACATTTGACCAATCTGTCACCGATTCCTCTTCTTCCTAACTTCTGAGTATCTTCCAGATCTACTCATATCTCTTTGTCTCCAATGCCTAAATAAATGGACTGTGCTTGGTGATTGATCAGTAAATTTCTTAATTTTCCCAAGCTGCCTGCAAGATTTGCAAGAAAGAAGTCTTATTACATCCACTTAACAGATGAAAAATCTAGGCTCACGGTGGTCAAGTGACTTCTCTAACTGGTCAGTGTCTAAGTCAGGATGAATTCAAGGTCTGTTGGACAATGGAGACCTGCTTTAGCTTCCACACTTTGGTCCTAGTAGTCTCAGCTGTAAAATGAGAGGCTTAGCCAAGTGATCTTTACATTTTTATACGTCCATCACTTGACCTTGCCTATGCCAGATGCCTTCTTTGTCCAGTCCTTGAGCCCCTTCCCTTCCCTCCCAGCTCCATGTTCCAAAGCCTCTAGAGTCACTGGTCAGGGGAAAGGCCTGACCTGGCCAGAGTCTTTCTAGTCAAGCACATCTTTGGATCAAAAGTAGCACATTCATCCTGATGCCCTGAATTTCCTCTGGAGAAATTGTAGATGAGAAAACTCTCATCCTGGAATACTACTACGCTCCCTGAAATTGTTTCCACACCTTCCCCCTCCCATTTCCATCATCACTGGTCCAAACCACCATCATCACTTGGGTTTCATCACAAGCTTCTTGAATTGGCGTCTTCGCTTTTCAAATTCCTACTCCATTCTATAACTAGACTATACTTTATAAATGCAAATCAGATTGTCATTCCCCTTCCTAGAACCCAGTAAAGGCTCGTTTTCCCTTGGAACAAAGTCCAGAACCCTTACCTGGACCTATGAAGGCCTCTGTGGTCTGCTGTTTCCTTCCCTCACTTCTCCAGGCACTTCACATCCACTCTCCTGTCGCTCTAGCCGTACTGGATGTTTTCACAGCAGGCCTGTGCCTGAATGGTCATCTCTGAGGCTCCTCTGGGAGGTCTCTGACTCCACATGGCTGGCCTGGATCCTCTGCTCTTTCTTTCCCTAAAACCCTATGTCTCTCCTGCCATAATGGGTCCAAGCTCTTATAACCGGTACATTGAACAAATAGAGCTTGGTGAGATACAAGCACGGGTCTGATTTATTTCCCTCTTCACTGCCTTCAGATGTGTTTGATAAAACACATCTGTTTAGATGTGTTTAGAGCAGATCTGCAGAGAAGGCAATGGCATCCCACTCTAGTACTCTTGCCTGGAAACTCCCATGGATGGAGGAGCCTGGTAGCCTGCAGTCCATGGGGTCGCTGAGTCAGACATGACTGAGCGACTGCACTTTCACTTTTCACTTTCATGCATTGGAGAAAGAAATGGCAACCCACTCCAGTGTTCTTGCCTGGAGAATCCCAGGGATGGCGGAGCCCAATGGGCTGCCGTCTCTGGGGTCGCACAGAGTCGGACACGACTGAAGCGACTTAGCATCAGCATCAGCAGCAGCAGCAGAGCAGATCTGAGCATTTTCTGGCCAGTTAGTTCTTTAAAACTTTAATCTCACATCCAATTTTGAATTTATTTTCTTCCTGATTCAGGCCAGGGTCTGGCCTGATGAACCTGGATGAGGGAGGGGTTGTATGTTTGCTTGCCTTTTCACCCCTCCTCCACTCCCCACTTTTCTGCTTCTGGATCTTTCAGGGATACAGATGCCATAGGGTAGAATAGGCCAGCAGCAGCCATTGTGTGCTAGGTATGATATTTTAAAGAAATGAATGAAGGGCATGGGCTTTGGAGTTAATCTCAGATTTGGTTTAGCTTTAAGTAGATTAGTTACTCCTTAGGACCGTGGGTGAATCTCTTTCCTTCATTAAAGCCTCTTGCTGCTCCATAAATGTTAATTCTTCTTCCTTATCTGTGATTGGGTGGGGGGTAATAATGCATGTCGCATAGGGCAGTGCTCACAACTGCATGTGATAACATGGGTGTAAAGTCTTAACAACTATTATTTCATTTCCTTAGGATTCCCAAAGGCCATGCGTGCATGTTCAGTTGGGTCTGACTCTGCGATCCCACGGACTGTAGATCAGTAGGATCCTCTATTCAAGGAATTTTGCAGGCAAGAATTCTGGAGTGATTTGCCATTTTCTACTCCAGGGAATCTTCCTGACCCAGGAATCGAACCTGAGTTTCCTGTGTCTCTGCATTGGGAGGAGGATTCTTTACCACTGAGCCACCGTGGGGGAGACACTTAGGATTCTGATAGGATCTCTTCTAATGTCTCTGACTTTACAAGGTGACCTCACGGTTTCTAAAAGACAGAGATCAAGAGGGCTTTTTGTCCCCATTGTGCTAGACTCTGTTCTGAGCACGAGAGGCACACACATTGGATAGAGTCCATCCCTGACCTTAGGGAGCTCAGAGAATTGCGAAGGACAGAGACATCCCAGTTTAAATTTTGGATATGTATTATCCTAGGATAGGAAAGACACAGAAGTAATTTTTCTTTTGCCTGAATTTGATGCCAAAGATATCATAAGCATTTAGAACTTGATGGAAGTGTCATAGGACCAAGCTACCATTATAGTGCATGAATGGGAAAACAGAGGTCCAGAGAAGAGAAGCAGTGTCTGAGACCACTTTGCTATTTGTTGGGAGGGACAGGAGCACACAGCTCAGAGTCCCCACTCCTTTGGCTAATTCTTGCTCCTCCTTTCACTAAATGACATGGCCTTAGAAGAGCTTTTCTCATTGCTCTCCCCCACCCCCAACACACACACACACACACACAGACACACAGATGTGAAGCCTCTCTTATCAACTCACCCTTCAGACTTCCTGTTTTGTAATATGCATCCCATCTGTAATCGCTTATTTAATGGCTTTTTCTCACATCAGATTGCAACCCCTGTGAGGGCAGGAGGCCATTCCCTCTTGTTCACTGCTCTGTATCCAGCACAGAAGGGGCCCCAAAGTGAGGAGCAAGGGTGAAGGAAGTGATGCCATTCAGAATCCCCTCTGTGCCTGGCACTGAACAGGGTGACCATCCCAGATGACCTCATTGGATCTTCTAGCACCCGAGTGCCTGGCGGGGCTGCAGCAGGAGACAGAGTCAGGAAACAGGGTTTTAGATGTAATTTTATTTTTTCTTCGAAGCCAGGAAGCAGTGTTGTGAATGGATAATGGGAGAGATGACACTGAGAGGTACCCAGAGCCTTCCCAGGGAAGCTAGTAATTCATAGTTCCATGGGCATCCTGTCATCAAAACCAGTGTGGTAAGGATGTGGCCTGGATGTTGAGGGCAGGGACTCAAGAAAAGACACATCTCCTGGGCTCCACCCACTGGTTGGTCTGCTGCATGGCCAGACTCTTTGAGCCAGTCAAGGGGGCAGTGACCATGACAAGTGGGCTCTAGCTGTTTTCTGCTGGGCGTTCGTGTACTCTTCAGGATACCCACCCCTACTGGGGGCTGGGCTGCGACTTACTCCTTCCCTCTTAGCTCTGTGACCTTGGGTAAGTCCTTTCAGCTCTCTGGGCTTCAAATACCTCCCCTGTAAAATGGGGATACAAGTGCTCAGCTAACAGGTATTCTGTGAAAATTAAGGGTGGCAAAACAGGCAAAGTGCTTTTGTTATTGTTGTCAGAGCTCTGGGTTAGAATCAGGAGATCTGAGGCTATGACTCGGTTTTTCACTATTCATGTCACTGGGGGAAAGTGATGTCTCCTCTCTGAATTTAGTGCCTCCATTTGTAAGACAGGGAACGCAGCGCTTGCTTCAAAGGTTAGACAAGGCATGGGAACCTGAAGGCCTATCTCAACTGCCTACATCCACAAGGAAGAGAAAGGAAGTCACCCAATCTGCTGATGCTAGGTGAGCGTGGGAAAGCTTTTCCTCAGGCTGCTGTTTAAAGGGCCTCCTGTGGCCCCCTTTATCTGACACCTTGACCCCTCTTCCTGACCCCTTCCCTGCTCCTGCTCCCACCAGGGCCTGACTGCCGAGGAACCCAGATTAGAGAGGAACTGTGTTCAGGAAGTGCTTTAACAGGCCAAAGTGGAAACATATNTCAGCATCAGCAGCAGCAGCAGAGCAGATCTGAGCATTTTCTGGCCAGTTAGTTCTTTAAAACTTTAATCTCACATCCAATTTTGAATTTATTTTCTTCCTGATTCAGGCCAGGGTCTGGCCTGATGAACCTGGATGAGGGAGGGGTTGTATGTTTGCTTGCCTTTTCACCCCTCCTCCACTCCCCACTTTTCTGCTTCTGGATCTTTCAGGGATACAGATGCCATAGGGTAGAATAGGCCAGCAGCAGCCATTGTGTGCTAGGTATGATATTTTAAAGAAATGAATGAAGGGCATGGGCTTTGGAGTTAATCTCAGATTTGGTTTAGCTTTAAGTAGATTAGTTACTCCTTAGGACCGTGGGTGAATCTCTTTCCTTCATTAAAGCCTCTTGCTGCTCCATAAATGTTAATTCTTCTTCCTTATCTGTGATTGGGTGGGGGGTAATAATGCATGTCGCATAGGGCAGTGCTCACAACTGCATGTGATAACATGGGTGTAAAGTCTTAACAACTATTATTTCATTTCCTTAGGATTCCCAAAGGCCATGCGTGCATGTTCAGTTGGGTCTGACTCTGCGATCCCACGGACTGTAGATCAGTAGGATCCTCTATTCAAGGAATTTTGCAGGCAAGAATTCTGGAGTGATTTGCCATTTTCTACTCCAGGGAATCTTCCTGACCCAGGAATCGAACCTGAGTTTCCTGTGTCTCTGCATTGGGAGGAGGATTCTTTACCACTGAGCCACCGTGGGGGAGACACTTAGGATTCTGATAGGATCTCTTCTAATGTCTCTGACTTTACAAGGTGACCTCACGGTTTCTAAAAGACAGAGATCAAGAGGGCTTTTTGTCCCCATTGTGCTAGACTCTGTTCTGAGCACGAGAGGCACACACATTGGATAGAGTCCATCCCTGACCTTAGGGAGCTCAGAGAATTGCGAAGGACAGAGACATCCCAGTTTAAATTTTGGATATGTATTATCCTAGGATAGGAAAGACACAGAAGTAATTTTTCTTTTGCCTGAATTTGATGCCAAAGATATCATAAGCATTTAGAACTTGATGGAAGTGTCATAGGACCAAGCTACCATTATAGTGCATGAATGGGAAAACAGAGGTCCAGAGAAGAGAAGCAGTGTCTGAGACCACTTTGCTATTTGTTGGGAGGGACAGGAGCACACAGCTCAGAGTCCCCACTCCTTTGGCTAATTCTTGCTCCTCCTTTCACTAAATGACATGGCCTTAGAAGAGCTTTTCTCATTGCTCTCCCCCACCCCCAACACACACACACACACACACAGACACACAGATGTGAAGCCTCTCTTATCAACTCACCCTTCAGACTTCCTGTTTTGTAATATGCATCCCATCTGTAATCGCTTATTTAATGGCTTTTTCTCACATCAGATTGCAACCCCTGTGAGGGCAGGAGGCCATTCCCTCTTGTTCACTGCTCTGTATCCAGCACAGAAGGGGCCCCAAAGTGAGGAGCAAGGGTGAAGGAAGTGATGCCATTCAGAATCCCCTCTGTGCCTGGCACTGAACAGGGTGACCATCCCAGATGACCTCATTGGATCTTCTAGCACCCGAGTGCCTGGCGGGGCTGCAGCAGGAGACAGAGTCAGGAAACAGGGTTTTAGATGTAATTTTATTTTTTCTTCGAAGCCAGGAAGCAGTGTTGTGAATGGATAATGGGAGAGATGACACTGAGAGGTACCCAGAGCCTTCCCAGGGAAGCTAGTAATTCATAGTTCCATGGGCATCCTGTCATCAAAACCAGTGTGGTAAGGATGTGGCCTGGATGTTGAGGGCAGGGACTCAAGAAAAGACACATCTCCTGGGCTCCACCCACTGGTTGGTCTGCTGCATGGCCAGACTCTTTGAGCCAGTCAAGGGGGCAGTGACCATGACAAGTGGGCTCTAGCTGTTTTCTGCTGGGCGTTCGTGTACTCTTCAGGATACCCACCCCTACTGGGGGCTGGGCTGCGACTTACTCCTTCCCTCTTAGCTCTGTGACCTTGGGTAAGTCCTTTCAGCTCTCTGGGCTTCAAATACCTCCCCTGTAAAATGGGGATACAAGTGCTCAGCTAACAGGTATTCTGTGAAAATTAAGGGTGGCAAAACAGGCAAAGTGCTTTTGTTATTGTTGTCAGAGCTCTGGGTTAGAATCAGGAGATCTGAGGCTATGACTCGGTTTTTCACTATTCATGTCACTGGGGGAAAGTGATGTCTCCTCTCTGAATTTAGTGCCTCCATTTGTAAGACAGGGAACGCAGCGCTTGCTTCAAAGGTTAGACAAGGCATGGGAACCTGAAGGCCTATCTCAACTGCCTACATCCACAAGGAAGAGAAAGGAAGTCACCCAATCTGCTGATGCTAGGTGAGCGTGGGAAAGCTTTTCCTCAGGCTGCTGTTTAAAGGGCCTCCTGTGGCCCCCTTTATCTGACACCTTGACCCCTCTTCCTGACCCCTTCCCTGCTCCTGCTCCCACCAGGGCCTGACTGCCGAGGAACCCAGATTAGAGAGGAACTGTGTTCAGGAAGTGCTTTAACAGGCCAAAGTGGAAACATATCTAAGGGGTGGCCAAACCAGATGTTGTCCAGGTCATGACGAACAATCTGCTTTTGGGGGGCTGGATGGGGATGGGGTAGGGGAAAGGGCACAAGGTGAAGATTCTGTGAAGCAGTGCTTCTCACAGCCCTGACGCTGAGGCAGAAGGAAGAGCCGGTCAATTCTACAGCAAAGTTTTTTCTAGAACCACAGTCTCCTGGCACCCTGCAGAACTTATAAATCTGCTGAGATTGCTTCTGACCTGACCCTTCCTTCTGTGAGTGTGTACATGTATGTGTGCACAGAAGTGTGGAGGTTGCTGATGGCTTCCTCCCACCTGGGACTGGGAGGACTTTGGGGTGTACAGGTCAGAACTTGCCAAGAAGGCATAAAGAGGGCAGCTAATATACTTGCTGTCTCTGCAGCACTTCTGTGCACCAGGCACTGCACTGGATGGCTTGCATACATTCTTTTTTTGGCTGTGCCATGAGGCATGTGAGATCTTAGCTCCCAGACCAGGGATCAAACCTGTGCCCCCTGCAGGAAGTATATAATCTTAACCTCTGGATCTCCAGGGAAGTCCCCTGCATTCTTCTTCTTAATGAGATAGGCGTATTGTTGTATTGCGTTAGTTGCGCAGTCGTGTCTGACCCACCAGGCTCCTCTGTCTATGGAATTCTCCAGGCAAGATCCTGGAATGGGTTGCCATATCCCTGCACAATTTAAAGATGAGGAAACTGCATCTCAGAGAGGCTAAGTTCCTTCCCAAGGCCATATAGCTAGGAATGAGCCAAGGAGGACACAGCTCTGGGCATCTGGGTGTGAGACTGAATGGAGAGGGTCCCCCGGACAGGAAAGCTGACTCCATTCTTCTGATGGCTCAGCTTCTCTGCTTAGGCTTAGGTTCCTGGCATCCTCTCTTCCCAGCCAGAAGGTGGAAGATAGCTAGAGCGATAGTTATTTCTTGTCTCAGGTGTTTATAGGCTCCTGCCAACCCCTAGACAAGTGGTTGGCCATTGTGACTCCAACTGCCCAGGAATAACTCCAGTGGGTCTGGCTTTGGGTCCAGTATCTCTTTCTCACACACTTCCTCCTACATACCTTATTTCAATCATGATAACAGCAGCTCCTGCTTAGTCAGCTGCTGCTATGTGCCAGATGCTGGTGTACGGGATTTTCATTTCTTCTTTAATCATCACCACTCCTATGAAGTAGGACTGGATATCTCCATATTACAGATGAGAAAACTCAGATGTCGAGAGTTTAAATAACGAACCACATGGCTGGTAGGCTGCAGAGGTGAGTGGTACTGCTAGGTGTGTCCAAGTTCACAGTCTATTCTCTGAACCACTCTGCTTCCCTGGCACAGCCCTTACCACAGGGTATGACACTTAAGTGCAGAAGTGAGTCCTCATTAGAATGTGAGGAGAGCCCTTGGTGTGGGGAGACACTGGGTCCAGAGCCCCAGAACACTGGTTTGAACCACAAGGTTCACATTCTCCAGCTACGTGACCTTGGCACTCCACTTTACTAAAGCTTGTTTTCTCACTGTTAAAATAGGGATAACCATGCCTGGTGTAATTATATGATTATGGTTACATGATTCATGGTGCTTATCAGAGTACCCAGGACATGTGTAATTAATGCTTGATATGTAGATGAGGTCAAGCTGAGCCTTCCTAAGAGCCTGGCTCTGTTGGCATCCTGGGCGCCTCCCACGCACCTGTAATACTGGGTTACAGAGCAGCAATTTCTAC
Source organism: Neotragus pygmaeus (assembly GCA_006410875.1). Taxonomy (NCBI): domain Eukaryota; kingdom Metazoa; phylum Chordata; class Mammalia; order Artiodactyla; family Bovidae; genus Neotragus; species Neotragus pygmaeus. The sequence goes on from SJYV01035717.1 coordinate 532,716, forward strand.
TTTCATGTTCTTCCACTGGCAAGAACTGCTGTCTGGGATACCTGCCTGGTACAGGAAAGGGGGTAAGAGCCCAAAATGTTCTTCCCTGACAAAAACCCAGCTCTGTTAGTTTGCACCTGATACTCTCATGCTTCCCTCTTCCTTTTCCTCTTCTGAAAAATAAACCTTGCACATCTAAATCACTCAGCATCCCATAAAGGGACGCAGGCCTCCTCTGAGAACCCCTGGAGTCTTGGGGATCCAAAGTCTTCCTCAGTCTCTAGGGAGAGGGGCTCTTTTGAATTTCTTAAGCTATTAATACAATTGAAGAAGCGTGTCCCCTCCCTCTCCACTCTTCCCCATGACCATTAGGACTGAAACATCAGACAGCTAGAAAACCATGCTCCCAGCCTGGCCTGAGTTTTCTTGCTCCACCCTCCCCAGCACCCCACCTTCAGCCTGCCTCTAGGGCATAGAATAGGGGCTGAGGAGACCCTCTTAGTCAGAGACCACAGGGTGGACGTGAAAGGTAAGCTGGGAAAAGCACAGGTGGAGAGCAACTGGGCTTCAGTCTTAATATTAAAACTTTCTTTTCTGACCTCATAGTCTTGGGGTCATCACTAAATTTCTCTGTGCCCACCTGTTTGTCTGTTACTGGGGATGTGCGTGCACGTGTGCCTGTGTTCTCAGTTGTGTCTGACTTTTTGCGACCCGATGGACTATAACACACCAGGCTCCTGTCCATGGGATTCTCAAGGCAAGAATACTGGAGTGGGTTGCCGGGCCCTCCTCCAGGGGATCTTCCAGACCCAGAGATTAAACTTGTATCTCTTAGGTCTCCTATATTGGCAGGCAGGTTCTTTACCACTAGTGCCAGCTGGGAGGCCCCTGGCACTAGGGATACTGTTACCTAATTTGCAAATGGGGGGTTAACAACACATTGTCTTTAAATGATCCAGCCCACTGTGCACACTGGACCATGACTGCTGTCATCAGACACTTGTGGTCATGGCTGAGCCCGGGGGAAACTTAGAGGACGCCCTGGCCATCTGAGGGCGTGCCTGACCACAGCCTGACCACAGCCTCCCATGGTGTGCTCCTGGGGAACTGGAGCCGCTGGGGAGGACCTTGTTCACAAGTCCCTGGAGTCAGAGGAGAGGGGAGGATGAAAATGTGAGGGAGGGAGGGGTTGATGAAACCTCACTGCTACTGCTGTTCCCAAGGTTTAGGTCCCAGTCTTCTGAACAGAGGATTCCAAGGCAAAGGCTTAGGATGTGGTTCTTACAAAACCCTTTGTGAGATTTGGTTCCGAGAAAAGCTGTTTTGGGGCCCAGCTGGCAAAATGAGATACAGTTTGAGGAGAGGGCTTTCTTAGTGAATGTGGGTTGATTCAAGGTCTGTCCCAAGGACAGAAAGGTGCAGCTCTGGGGGTCCTGGGAAGGAAAAGCCATTCTCACTGGTAGCAGTGGTGGCAGGGAGCAGTCCCTAGAAGCTTCCTAGCCACAGGTGCCCTTGAGGGTAGCACAGAGCCCAGTGCTTGGGAGATGTCTCAGAAAACCTCAGGGGAGGCTTTGAGGAAGGCAGATTCTTCATCAGCAGGTGAGGGCTCTGAGCCAGTAACACCTGAATTGTTACCCAGCTTGCTGAGGTTCTCAGGGGGTGTAACAGTATCAGCCTTGATTCCAGAAACTATTGGAGGTGGGGGAGGCACCCAGTCAGCTTCAGTGGACTGAAATGCTTGGAGGTGTTCTGACTGAACCCTGCCGGCAGGCTAGACTGGGGAGAGAAGGAGTGGGCAGGGCTCTCTGGGAGGCTGAGCAAGAGCTCTGAGCTCCTGCTTGTGGGCTTGGATTCAGGGAAGGTGTTGGTCCAAAGGCAAAGACTAGGCATAGTTGCAGGGGCCTGTCAGACTTGGAATAGTGGCTAATATTTGGTGAGAAACATCATAGTATGGCTGGAAGCACTGCAGCCTAATGGTGAAGTGCAGGAATGGAGCCTATCACGGTTCCAGTCACAGCTCTACCATGTTCCAAATCCGCAACCCTGGGCAAGCTGCTTCGGAGAAGGCAATGGCAACCCACTCCAGTGTTCTTGCCTGGAGAATCCCAGGGATGGGGGAGCCTGGTGGGCTGCCGTCTACGGGGTCGCACAGAGTCAGACACGACTGAAGCGACTTAGCAGCAGCAGCAGCAACAGCAGGCAGACTGCTTAGCCTGGTGTGGCACTTAGAACCATGTTGGGCAGGCGGAGTGACAGTGCTGGCTTTACTTCCTGTCGATTATTGTACATGCTGGTGGTTATACAGTCAAGGTAGGCAGAGTCTGATCCTCCAGCTGGACCTTCAGTGGGTCTGCCTGTGAGAGGATGGAGGCAAAAGAGGCCCCAGAAACAGGCTCCAGATCACATGATCTGGTCTTCCAAAAGCTCGTAACAAACAACCACAGTGCTATGCTGTGCTTAGTCGCTCAGTCGTGTCCAACTCTTTGTGACCCCATGGACTGTAGCCCGCTAGGCTCCTCTGTCCATGGGGATTCTCCAAGCGAGAGTGCTGGAGTGAGTTGCCATCCCCTCCTCCAAGGGGATCTTCCCAAGCCAGGGTTTGAACCCGGGTCTCATGCGTTGCAGGTGGATACTTTACTGTCTGAGCCTCCAGAGAAGCTCAAGAATACTGGAGTGGGTAGCTTATCCCTTCTTCAGAGGATCTTCCTGACCCAGGAATCGAACTGGGGTCTCCTGCATTTCAGGTGGATTCACTACCAGTTGAACTACTGGGGAAGCCCAACAACCACAGTTCAGTTCAGTTCAGTTCAGTCAGTCATGTCTGACTCTTTGCGCTGGGGCACACCAGGCCTCCCGGTCCATCATCAACTCCCGGAGTTTACTGAAACTCACCCACTGAGTTGGTGATGCCATTTAACCATCTTATCCTCTGTCATCCCCTTCTTCTCCTTCCTTCAATCTTTTCCCAGCATCAGGGTTTCAAATGAGTCAGCTCTTCGCATCAGGTGGCCAAAGTATTGGAGTTTCAGCTTTAACATCAGTCCTTCCAATGAATATTCAGGACTGATGTCCTTTAGGATGGACTGGTTGGATCTCCTTGCAATCCAAGGGACTCTCAAGAGTCTCCAACACCAAAGTTCAAAAGCATCAATTCTTCAGTGCTCAGCTTTTTTTATAGTCCAACTCTCACATCCATATATGACTACTGGAAAAACCATAGCCTTGACTAGGCAGACCCTTGTTGCCAAAGTAATGTCTCTCCTTTTTAATATGCTCTCTAGGTTGGTCATAACTTTTCTTCCAAGGAGTAAGCGTCTTTTAATTTCATGGCTGCAGTTAACATTTGCAGTGATTTTGGAGCCCCCAGCAATAAAGTCTGCCACCGTTTTCACTGTTTCCCCATTTTTTACCATGAAGTGATGGAAATGGATATCATGATCTTTATTTTCTGAATGTTGAGCTTTAAGTCAACATTTTCACTCTCCTCTTTCACTTTCATCAAGAGGCTCTTTAGTTCTTCTCCACTTTCTGCCACAAGAGTAGTGTCATCTGCATATCTGAGGTTATTGATATCTCTCCTGGCAATCTTGATTCCACCTTGTGCTTCTTCCAGCCCAGCATTTCTCATGATGTACTCTGCATAGAAGTTAAATAAGCAGGGTGACAATATACAGCCTTGATGTACTCCTTTTTCTATTTGGAACCAGTCTGTTGTGCCATGTCCAGTTCTAACTGTTGTTTCCTGACCTGCATACAGATTTCTCAAGAGGCAGGTCAGGTGGTCTGGTATTCCCATCTCTTGAAGAATTTCTCACAGTTTATTGTGATTCACACAGTCAAAGGCTCTGGCATAGTCAATAAAGCAGAAATAGATGTTTTTCTGGAACTCTCTTGCTTTTTTGATGATCCAACAGATGTTGGCAATTTGATCTATGGTTCCACTGCCTTTTCTAAAACAAGCTTGAACATCTGGAAGTTCACACTTCACGTATTGTTGAGGCCTGGCTTGGAGAATTGTGAGCTGCTACCGTGTGAGATGAGTGCAGTTGTGAGGTACNACATGTATAATATCATATAAGAAATGAATCGCCAGTCCAGGTTCGATACAGGATCCTTGGGGCTGGTGCAGTGGGATGACCCAGAGGGATGGTACGGGAGCGAGGTGGGAAGGGGGTTCATGATGGGGAACATGTGTACACCATGGCGGATTTATGTTGATGTGTGGCAGAACCAATACAATATTGTAAAGTGATTAGCCTCCAATTAAAATAAATAAATTTAAATGAAAAATAAAAAATTTCATATATATATATATATATATATACACACACACACACATATATACACACATATATATATATAAAGAGTCTTGTAGTTGAAAAAGCACTGGTCTCCAAGAGTCGAGACCTGCATTCTCTGACTCTGTCACTAACTCATTTACCACCAAAAGCAAGGTGTCTCCTTTCTCTGGGATCACCTTTACATTTGTAGATTGGGGTAATAGCAATTTTCACTTCCTAGACATGCTGTGAGAATAAAAGAAAATGTGGATGTGAAAGTTGGCTTTTAGCTGAAGAGTTACACAGTTATGTGTGAAAGTGAAAGGGCTTCCCAGTGGCTCAAATGGTAAAGAATCTTCCTGCAATGCAGGAGACCTAGGTTCCATCCCTGGGTTGGGAAAATCCCCTAGAGAAGGAAATGGCAACCCAGTCCAGTATTCTTGCCTGGAGAATTCCTTGGACAGAGAAGCCTGGCAGGCTATAGTCCATGGGGTCACAAAGATTTGGACACAGCTGAGGTATATAGTTATGTGTGAGTGGACAGCATTCTGCCTCTGGAATATGTATCTCTCTGAATAAACTCTCTATTTCTCAAAGAAAGAACTATACAGATGTGTGATGTTATATGAACTTTATTAGTAGGGGTAGGTAGGGGTTATTATGATGAGTAAGTAAGTTATTTAATGTGACATGCTTAGCCAGGCACAAAAGCTTAATAAAAATTAGCTGCTATGTTTTTTTCACCCGCAGTTTGGTCAAGACCAGTTCTATCCAGGGATAATTCTTGAACTCAGAGCTGCTGCTCAGGGCCCACACTGTCCTGGCTGAGCGTCCACTTTCTGCGCCCACATTTGCTGGGAATGAGGAGGCTCTGTGGAGGGAGGCTGCAGCCTAAGATTTGATGCTGTCTCAGTTCCTCCGCCTCTGTGAGGTAAGGCAGTGTTAGTATCTCTGTTTACAGAATAGCTCAGAAAGGCAAAGCGTCTTGTCCAAGGTCACGGAGCAGGCATTTGTAACAGCTTGGAGCTACCTGGGGCAGGAGTCATCAGACTGAACACCCCCTCTCAGGAGTGTGAAAAAATGGATCAGGCAGGAATGTCAAGGGTCTGGCAGAGAAGTGGTACAGGCCAGCTCAGCAGAGTTTGTTGTTATTGCTCTTGTTCATCTGCTCAGTTTTGTCTGACTCTTTGCGACCCCATAGACTGCAGCACCCCAGATTCCCCTGTCCTTCGCTATCTCCCGGAGCGTGCTCAGATTCATGTCTATGGAGTTGGTGATGCTCCATAGTACTTACCGTTATTTCAGTCCAGGTCGGCTCTGGGTGTGGGGAGCTGCTCCTCAAAAGCTTCCCGATTTCCTTCATTTCCTGGCTGACCGGAGGTGCCACTCACACATCAGTGCACATGCCTGCTCTGTTAGAAGGCTGGCTTGCTCTGTTGGTGTGTTCCTGGCATGGCCCCAGCAATGCTGACTCTGGGGCCTCTTGCCTTCTGGCAGGGAAGTGCCAGGTGCTTGGGTTGTTGCCCATTAACCAATAGGCTGTATCCAAGGGGAGGGCATTTTTAATAGTTCTTTGGCAGGTCTTCTGACCTCCAATATTTGTAAAGCAAATTTCTGTCTCCCCCCCTGCATTCACGACTCATTCAACAAACTTATTGAATACTTAAAACACCACCACAAACTCTCACAATATCTATTCATGGAACCGTGAAGGGTGTAAAGGAAACAAGACTAGAATAATCACTACTGAAACTTGTTCTGGGCCAGGCGCCAAGCAAGTCACGATCCTTCCCATCTTTATGCAGACCTGTGAGGTGGGTGGTATTATTTCCTCAGTACAGACCTGAAAGCTGAGGAGTAGAGAAATAAAGTAATTTGCTTATGGACACACAATGAATAACTGTTGGTACAAAATTCAGACTTTTTGGCTCCCAAACCACTACACTGATTGTCTTCTAAGGGCTCATGTTCCTTAAGAAATGGGTGTTTTAACATTTAGCTGTGCATTGAAAGTAATCTTTAGAATCATTTAGGTCTAGATTCAATTGCACATCCACCATTTACTAGTTGTGTGACTTAGTAGGAAAAAAAAGCTTCAACTATTGAACATTCTGGCTAGCATCTTTCTAAGTGCTGTATATGCAGCCATACCTTGGAGAGATTGCATGTTGGGTTACCGACCACTACTATAAAGTTAATAGCACAATAAAGCCAGTCACACAAATTGTTTGCTTCCTTGATGCAAACAAAAGTTATGTTTATACTATATTAATCACTGACTCGATGGACGTGAGTCTGAGTGAACTCTGGGTGTTGGTGATGGGCAGGGAGGCCTGGCGTGCTGTGATTCATGGGGTTGCAAAGAGTCGGACACGACTGAGGGACTGAACTGAACTGAATAATTATTTTAACTTTATTTCCATTTTGTAGAATAAGGAATTGAAGTTCAGAGAGGTTAAGTGAATTTCTCTAAGCCTATTAGTTAAGGTCCAGTCAGAAGATAGAAACCACACAGCAATTTGAATAGAGAAAGTTTAATATAAAGAACTATAAATGAGTTACAGGGAATATTAACTTCTAAAGGCCAAGATAACACTGGAGAATAAAGGAATACAGGAAGTAAGGAGCAGTCTTTTCCTCTAAGGTGGAGGCAGGACACTTCTGAAATAATAAGAAATATAAATATATATATCAACACAATAATACAAAAATATATATATGACATATAATATAGACATGAATCTGAGCAAACTCCAGGAGATAGTGAAGGACACAGTAGCCTGGTGTGCTGCAGTCCATGGGGGTGCAGAGTTGGACACGATTAGTGACTGATCAACAGCAACAATATATATATGTTTCTCTGCCCTGAATCCTGACATAGAGTTCTAAAAGCTCTATGATTTCCTGAGTGATGGAGGAGGCAGGAGTACCTCACATGGAGCTCTTAAATCCATTGGAATTTTCTGGGTGATAGGAGTGTCTTTTGTTTTAATGATGCAACTCTTGGAAGGCTCCTGCATGGTCACCTGAAATACCAAGCATGATTAAGAAACTTGGAACTTTCAGAACCACCCTCCCTCTTCTGGGGAGGGGAGAAGGGCTGGAGATTGAGTTAAAATCGAGCATGCCTGTGTGATGAAGCCTCCATAAAAAAATTCCTGAATTTTGGGATTGAGAGAACATCTGGGTTGGTGAACATATGCGCATGCCAAGAGGGTGGCACATGGCGCACCCCAACTCTTTGGAGACAGAAGTGCCTACACTTGATCACTTCCAGATCTTACACTATGCACCCCTTCATCTGGCTGTTCATCTGTACCCTTAATCATATCCTTCATAATAAACTGGCAAATGTAAGAAAGTGTTTCCCTGACTTCTGTGAGTCATTATAACACACGATTGAACATGAGTCGGGGCTTGTTCAGTTCAGTCGCTCAGTTGTGTCCAACTCTTTGCAACCCCATGGAGAGAACCCCGGGCTTCCCTGTCCATTACCAACTCCTGGAGTTTGCTCAAACTCATGTCCATTTAGTTGGTGATGCCATCCAACCATCTCATCCTCTGTCATCCCCTTTTCCTCCTGCCTTCAATCTTTCCTGATATCAGGATCTTTTCTAATTAGTTCTTTGGATCAGGTGGCCAAAGTTTCAGAGCTTCAGCATCAGTCCTTCCAGTGACTATTCAAGGTTGATTTCTTTTAGGATTGACTGCTTTGATTTCCTTGCAATCCAAGGGACTCTCAAGACTCTTCTCCAATACCACAGTTCAAAAGCATCAATTCTTCAGCGCTTAGCTTTCTTTATGGTCCAACTCTTACATCCATACATGACTACTAGAAAAACCATAGCTTTGACTAGATGTACTTTTGTTGGCAAAGTAATGTCTCTGCTTTTTAATATGCTGTCTAGGTTGGTCATAGCTTCTTCCAAGGAGCAAGGATCTTTTAATTTAATGGCTGCACTCACCATCTGCAGTGATTTTGGACCCCAGTAAAATAAAGTGTCACTGTTTCCATTGTCTCCCCATCTATTTGCTGTGAAGTGATGGGACCAGATGCCATAATGTTTGTTTTTTGAATGTTAAGTTTTAAGTTAACTTTTTCACACTCCTCTGTCACTTTCATCAAGAGGCTCTTCAGTTCTTCTTCACTTTCTGCCATAAGGGTGGTGTCATCTGCATATCTGAGGTTATTGATATTTCTCCCGGCAATCTTGATTCCAGGTTATGTTTCATCCAGCCCGGCATTTCACATGATGTACTCTGCATATAAGTTAAATAAGCAAGGTGACAATATACAGCCTTGATGTACTCCTTTACTCCTTTCCCAATTTGGAACCAGTCCATTGTTTCATGTCCAGTGCTAACTGTTGCTTCTTGAACCTGCGTACAGATTTCTCAGGAGGCAGGTTACCAGGTTTGATATTCCCATCTCTTGAAGAACTTTCCACGGTTTGCTGTGATCCACACAGTCAAAGACTTTAGCTTAGTCAATGAAGCAGAAGTAGATGCTTTTCTGGAATTCTCTTGCTTTTGTTATGATCCAACGGATGTTGGCAGTTTGACCTCTGGTTCCTCTGCCTTGTGGACTTGTGGGAACCCCCAATTAATGCAGTTGATTAGAAATTTAGGTGAGTAACTGTACTTGTGACTTTCATCTGAAGTCATAAGGCAAACATGGGGTTTTGCCCTGAGCCTGTGGGTCTACACTGACCTCAGTTGGTTAGTGTCATAGCTGAACCGTAGGACACCCTGCTGGTATCTGATATTGGAGAGTTGGTTGGTGTGTCCCCACCCCACCCTCCACATTTGGAAGTGTTATGAGTCAAGGACTGCATGAGAATTTTCTTTCAGTATACAAGGAAGGAGCAAATTGGAAGAGGATCCTTACTTCCTAGGCTGAGATTCAGACCTCAGTGGAAAGGGTGTGACTTAGGCTACCGGATGGTGGAGAGGTTTGCAGTAGTGCCGCAAAGTGCAAAGCAGCCCCTGGGGTACCCATAAAACTCTCTAGGGACCTGGGGTGTGGCTAAGACACCCTGAGGGGTTGCTTGGGAGAGCGCTGCTGACATTTGCTGCAGATTTGCCTTCTGGAGTGCTGCTGAAACTTACTGAGATGTGAGCACCCTTGAGACTGGGTGTCCTTTACATGCTGGTTGCTATTTACCACAGGAGCAAGGAGAAGGCAAGCGCGTGGAACCAGGAAGGAAAGACCCTTCCTGCTGTAGCACTCTCTGCCGACACAGCTTCACATCTGTCACCTGCCGAAAGAAATGTTCACAGGGCTCAGCTGCAGCAGCACAAAGCCAGGCAGCGAAGGTGGGGACAGAACTGAAAGGCAACACATGGACCACTGGCCTTTTCAGTATTATAACCTATTAAGAGCCAGGTTTCTCTGACACCATCACCTAAATTCTTTCAAATACCAAACAGGACTTTTCTGATCTGCAGTTTTCCCATCTCTAAACTGTCAGTAATAGAGCTCGTCTCACAGGGATGCTGTGCATTTTAAATAAGATGAAGTACGTATAGGTCTGAGACGTTATAGAGGTCCAGTGAGAGTTGCCTACTGGCCTGTTTTCTTGCAGAACTGTAGTTTCACTATTAAAACCGACTTCAGGCATTAGCAAATCCATTTTTTAAACTTCACTGATGAGATTCAGAGAGAAAGATACATCACAGGTCTCAATTCCTGTCAATGACAGAACAATAATTAGTTCCCTAGCCTCCTGACACCTACTTTTTTCTCTTCTTATTCAACTCTGCCACCTCATATTTGATTTTGGGGCTGAAGTGAATGTGAGGAAGTTATATATGAAATAATTTCACATCAGTTGGCCATGTACTCAAGTTGCAGAATCAGAGAACTTTCTTATGTTTACAAGGATAAAANCTTTTTTCTCTTTTTATTCAACTCTGCCACCTCATATTTGATTTTGGGGCTGAAGTGAATGTGAGGAAGTTATATATGAAATAATTTCACATCAGTTGGCCATGTACTCAAGTTGCAGAATCAGAGAACTTTCTTATGTTTACAAGGATAAAAGGTTATTTTGACCAATTCAAGTTTTCCATGAGTGATCAAGTTAGTGCTTTTATTTCATTACCGAACTGGCAACATGTAACAAGCCAAGCTCAGTGATACCATCAACCTTTGGAAAAGGAAGGAGCATAAACATAAAGTTCGGTTGCTACAAATGTATCTTCTTGGACTCCTTAGGTCCATCTGTGATTTCCTCCTGGTTGCTGCTTGGGGATCTGGTAACAATATTCCAACCTGAGTCCTCTGGGTGGGCTGCAGGCTCTTTCTCATCTCTTCCAGAAGTTTCATTTGTGGGTTCCTCTTCTTATCTATGCGGTCTCTTTGGGAGGTTATGCCTGGGAGCCTGGTTTCAGCGGTGTCCTCCAAAGCAGTAACTCCCCTGCCCTTGTCTGCGGGCTATCCCTCTCTGACCACCTTCAGACCTCTCTTTCTAATATCTCCCGGGAGTGTCCACATGCAAGTCCCCAGACAACTCACACTGTCCCTCCTGCAACAAACTCATCATCTCCTTCTGGTTGACTATTCCTGCTGCCCAGGCTTCTTAGCCATGGAAGACAAGAAAATCGAAAACGGTAATGACGCAATAAGAGCTTTACGGGCACCTCCATCCGCCAAACCCTCAAGGCAGGACAGATGTTTGAAACTCACTCCCCTGTGCACTCTGAGTTTGTATTCTAACTGCCTAGCAGAGACTTCTGGAGAAGGCAATGNCAATAAGAGCTTTACAGGCACCTCCATCCGCCAAACCCTCAAGGCAGGACAGATGTTTGAAACTCACTCCCCTGTGCACTCTGAGTTTGTATTCTAACTGCCTAGCAGAGACTTCTGGAGAAGGCAATGGCACCCCACTCCAGTAGGAGGAGCCTGGTAGGCTGCAGTCCATGGGGTCTCTAAGAGTCGGGCACGACTGAGCCACTTCACTTTCACTTTTCACTTCCATGCATTGGAGAAGGAAATGGCAACCCACTCCAGTGTTCTTGCCTGGAGAATCCCAGGGACGGGGGAGCCTGGTGGACTGCCGTCTATGGGGTCGCACAGAGTCAGACACGACTGAAGCGACTTAGCAGCAGCAGCAGCAGAGACTTCAGGCTCATCTGAGCTGGTCCCTGCTGACCCTTGAACTTATATTGTCCAACGTTTATTCATTACACTTCCTTTTACTCATTTCTTTACATCTTTCAGTGTAGCAAAGCCTTTTCTGACCCTTAGCTGTCGTACAAATTGTTTCTCCTGTCTGATGTATTCATCCCGGTCCTCAGAGCCCAGCAAGGGCTGGATTCCATGTAGAGTTGGTTATTGCTGTCTGACTATACAAAAGAGGCCCTCATGTTCAAAATTAGTCACTTAAAATGACTAAACTTAAAATAAGGGCAATGGTTTCATGGAGCCTACAAAAAAAGGTCAGAGGTTTGGTTGGAGATTATTTTGAAAATGAGTAAAAAATTATCATCATGTTTATTTTGTCTTATTTTTTTTAAAACAAAATTTAGTTTGCATTGTAATTACATGTGAATGGCTTACAGTGAACTAAGAATGAATCAAATGTTTTTTCTTTGGTATCATTTTTCAAATAACATATGCTTGGATGAAATGCAGTCTTTACATTTGACTTTTGCAACATGATTAAAAGCAGGGTAATTTGTATAATTATGATAGAANATGTGAATGGCTTACAGTGAACTAAGAATGAATCAAATGTTGTTTCTTTGGTATCATTTTTCAAATAACATATGCTTGGATGAAATGCAGTCTTTACATTTGACTTTTGCAACATGATTAAAAGCAGGGTAGTTTGTATAATTATGATAGAAAGCTTATTAATTTTTTCTTGAGCTTCATTTATACTGTATTAGAAACACTCTCCATCAAAGCACTTATTGTGTCATTATCCTTTTCAATTTTCTTGTCTTTAATGGCTAACTAGTCTACTAGCCAATCATCATTAATCATTGACACTGCTTATGATTCATGCAATTCTTTACCATCACTTTCACTGACTTCATTACAACCCTCATCTTTGGAAATTGCAGTATTACTTTGTAGGACATTTGCATCCTATATTTCTTATATTATTAGATGAGGAACATTTGGCCATGAAAGAGGGGCCTTCTGCCCATCACATCCTCTTCTTTGTAGGCTATAATCTTTAGTGTCAAACAGTGTGTATGTGTGTGCATGCTGCTCTTTGAATTGAGGGCTACTTTTATAGGTGGGAGTACAATAGTGAATGTTTCATGTTTAATCTTTGCTTCCCATATGACCTCATAACTGTGGGAATTCTGATAAAGACTACTCAGACACTGAAGATCTCCCATAGATGTCTGTTTTTCAGAGGTTGTACCTTTCCCATATTTACCGCCCATCATTTCTTAAACCAGCACCCAGGGGGCCTTTAGGGACATCTTTGTCTCCTGAATCTAATATGTGTCCTTTGTGTTAAATGTTGTCCAAGCATCTTTTGATTGCAAGGGAGCTCTGGCCTCCTGGTGAGGCCCATCCATCCTGTCTGAGATGTGGTTTTGTGGGACAAAGAACATGCCATCTCTTTTGTTCCTTTCTATCTTCCAGGTCCTTTTTTTTTTTTTCAGGTCACACTTTATGTACAACTATAGAATGTTGGAAATTGAATGGACTCCAATTAAAATTTATTAGAGGTTTCAGTTCAGTTCAGTTTCTCACTCTTGNATCAAGCTACCAGCGGTATTTTTCACAGAACTAGAACAAATAATTTCAAGATTTGTATGGAAATACAATTTACTTTAAACAAACAAAACCAAGACTATGAAGCCTGGAAGCTCTGGGGAAAGCTTTCTGCAAAGATGATGTATAGTCATGTAAATTTTGAAGAATGAATGGGAAAAACAGAAAAATTCCAGGTAGAGGGAGTAGTACCGGAGAAGGCGATGGCACCCCACTCCAGTACTCTTGCCTGGAAAATCCCAGGGACGGAGGAGCCTGGTGGGCTGCAGTCCATGGGGTGGTGAAGAGTTGGACACGACTGAGCAACTTCCCTTTCACTTTTTACTTTCATGCATTGGAGAAGGAAATGGCAACCCATTCCAGCGTCCTTGCCTGGAGAATCCCAGGGACGGGGGAGCCTGGTGGGCTGCCGTCTATGGGGTCGCACAGAGTCGGACCCAACTGAAGTGACTTAGCAGCAGCAGCAGCAGCAGTGGGAATAGCATGGGTGAAGGTTTGGAAATTGGTCTTGGAAAAGTGAATTCTGGGAACTCAGTTTGGTAAGCTGAGGCAAAATGGAACACCAGCTTGAGCAAGAGAAGGGAGCAGACNAACTGAAGTGACTTAGCAGCAGCAGCAGCAGCAGTGGGAATAGCATGGGTGAAGGTTTGGAAATTGGTCTTGGAAAAGTGAATTCTGGGAACTCAGTTTGGTAAGCTGAGGCAAAATGGAACACCAGCTTGAGCAAGAGAAGGGAGCAGACAGCTGCTTTTGCTGGGGAAGTGATGGACAAGGTGCTCAAAAAGGAGCCTTGCCAGATTCTTTCTGGACACCTGCCTTTCCACTGACTTGGACTGAGTTAAATATGGGTGGATGGATGTACATGGGAACTCAGTCGGGTCTGACTCTTTGTGACCTCATGGACTGCAGCCCACCAGGCTCCTCTGTCCATAGAATTTTCCAGGCAAGAGTTTTGAAGTGGGTTGCCATATCCTACGCCAGAAGATCTTCCCAACCCAGGGATTGAACCCAGGTCTCATGCATTGCAGGCAGATTCTTTATCACTGTGCTACCTGGAGTTCAGTGAATTTAATAGAATTGCCCTTTTGATTAGAGCAAGAAAATCCCACTATGGACACTGTGTTTGATTGGACCCTGTGCTATTCACATTGGAGGGAAAGAGGTGGTGATATAATGAGGTAAAAAGAAGATGAGAGAAATAAGAATTTTTTTTTTTTTTTTTAGTGCCAGTAGTGGCTAAACTTTACTATGGCAGACCTGTTGTCCACATTCTGTCATTTGATCTTGGAACCTCAACATTTGAAGCCCCATTTATGGTTAAGGAGATTCAGAGAACATCAGGGGCTTCTTGCCTAAGGGAGAAAGTAGTGCAAACTGGATTTGAACCAGGTTTTGTCTTGCTCAGCTTTCTCAGGATATTTGAGACTTTAAGAGGTCTTAGTTGACATTCTTATTTGACAAACAATGTGCTGTGTGACTGCAGTGAGTCACTCACCCTCTCTGAGCCTCAGTTTTTGGATCTATACATCTATCTCCTTGTAGGTTATGCCCACTCACTCCTATTCTTCCCTTTGGATTCTTACAGAAATCTAATTTTCCTGACTCATGGTAATCCTGTAAAAACACAGTGTACTTTCCCCAAGTACTCTCATTTTCAGGCTAAAAATTCTTCTCTCAATTGCTTTTTTCTCCCTGCTTTTTGATTCTTCACAGTGAATCATGTGGTTGCTCCAAAAGCTAATGATTTGTTATGTTGTACAGAAAGAAATATAGCACCTGAATTAAAGGAGGGGAAATTTTAACTTCTGGTCATAACACTTCTGGAATACAAAGATTCAGCCCTGAGACTATGAGGTGTGAAGAAACCAGAGAAATAAGTGAACATTAGAAAAGGACCTCTCAAAGAACTAGTCTTCCTAATAGAGGAATGTAGAAGTAAAATGGACCTCTTTTTATCCTTTTAAATAGCTTTCTCCAGAGTCCCATTCAAAACTGTAATCTTAGAGGGTACATGAAATTTCACACCGAAATCCTAGGAAACTTCAAGCCTGTGAGTGAAGGCACACAGCTAAGAGACAGGTCTAAATGCTCACCAGAGGTGCAGAGATTTTCATGAGCTTTTACTCAACTTTTGGCAGCTAGTCTTTTAACTGTAAAATGGGTTGATATCAAGTAATATCCAGCACCCACTGGGGCATGAATTAGACTCTATTATTAGCTGGGCTTGAGAAACACTTCTCCTTCTCTGGACTTCTGTTTTTTTCATTTGCCAAATGAAAGCATTAGATTAGACTCTGGGAAGGCCATTTGACTGTATCACATAAACATGGCAACTAAGTGAGGCATCATGTTGAGAAAAAGTATGAGACTATGTCTGGGCTCAACAATAAAGAGCTTTGTCAGTGGTGAGTGATATTCGTCAGGACAGCAAGTGACGGAAATCCGCATGGAACTGCTGAATAAAAAGAGAGCGCATTGGCTCACTAACAGTGTTTCCTGCGGAGAGAACTGCCCGAGACCCAAGGAAGGGCAAGCCGGATGTTGAAGCTCTTCCCTCTCCATCTCTTGGCCCTGCCTGGTTTTGGTTGGCTCCTTTTCCCACAAAGGCTCTTTTTATTGGGTGGGCAATGTAGTTTCTGGCAGTCCCAGACATGTGGATGCTTCTAACTTAGCAACCTTGAGGGAAAGAGATATCTTTCTAGTTAACTTTGGTAGAAAGCCCCGGGTGGCTTCTGATTGGATAGGTTTTGGTAATTTGTCCATATTCAAACCAAAAAGTATGGCCAGGAGAGAGAACACTTTCGTCCTGGGTCGTGTGTTCTCACTCTTGTGCCAGGGCGTGGAGCACTGTGACTAACAGCCCCAGCTAGACTTCATAGCACGAGAGGTACATTCTGTCTCGTCTGTAAAGCTTTTGATTTCATAGAATGAGAGCCTTGCTGGGTAGAGTATTCTTGAAGTGAGGTGAAGTGAAGTCGCTCAGTCGTGTCTGACTCTTTGAGACCCCACAGACTGTACACTCCTCCGTCCATGAGATTTTCCATGGCAAGAATACTGGAGTGAGTTGCCATTTCCTTCTCCAGGAGATTTTTCCAACCCAGGGATTGAACTCAGGTCTCCCTCATTGTAGGCAGACACTTTACAGTCTGAGCCACCAGGGAAGTCTTTCTTAGATGTAGGTTTTCCCCGTTTATCACTTTAAATACATTGTGCCACTCCCTTCTGGCCTGCAGAGTTTCTGCTGAAAAATCAGCTGATAGACTTATGGGAGTTCCCATATATGTTATTTGTTGCTTCTCCCTTGGTGCGTTCCCCCTGATAGCTCAGTTGGTAAAAAATCCGCCTGCAATGCAGGAGACTCTGGTTCAGTTCCTGGACTGGGAAGATGCCCTGGAGAAGAGAAGGGCTACCCACTCCAGTATTCTGGCCTGGAGAATTCCATGTATAGTCCACAGCATTGCAAAGAATCGAACATGTCTGAGCAACTTTCACTTTCACTTCATCTTAAATTTTGGCCATTTTGATTAGTGTGTCTTGGTATGTTCCTCCTTGGGTTATTCTTGTATGGGACTCTCTGTGCTTGCTTCCTGGACTTGGGTGACTATTTCCTTTCTCAGGTTAGGGAAATTTTCAGCTCTTATTTTCTCAAATATTTTCCCTTTCTCTTTCTTCTCCTTCTGAAGCTCCTACAATGCAAATGTTAGTGCACTTGACATTGTCCCAGAGTTTTCTTAAACTGTCTTTAGTTCCTATCGTTCTTTTTCTTTTTTTTTCTGTTTGGTGGTAGTGATTTCCACTCTGTCTTCTAGTTCACTGGTCCATTCTTCTGTATCATTTAGCTTAGTACTGATTTCACTTGGTGTATTTTTTTAAAACTAATTTTTATTGGAGTATGGTTGCTTTACAATGCTGTACTAGTTTCTATTGTACCCTTCTGGTGTATTTTTAATTTCAGTTATTGAGTACAAGTTTTTAACAAAGAGTTAGAAAACATAGAGAATAATTCTGTTTGGTCTTTATGTAGAGAGCATTTGTGTTTGAATTCTGTTTGAATGTTCTTTATATTTTCTAACTCTTTGTTAAAAACTTTAATCTTCTTTCATTGTACATCTTTCTCTTCCCAAGCTCTTTGATCATCTTTTCAATCATTACCCTGAATTCTTTCTCAGATAGGTTGCTTATCTCTGTTCCACTTAGTTCTTCCTCTGGGGTTTTACCTTATTCCTCTGCCACCTCATGTCAATTAAGTTGTCATTTATGTTTTTATGTGTGTGGCATCTTAGTTACATTTCTCAGTCTTGGATGACTGGCCTTCTATGCACCTTCTATGCACATCCTATGCACCCCAGCAGTGTACTCCCCTCTTGTCGCCCAAGCTGTACGCTCTAAGGGTTCCCCCTATAAGCGCTGCGTGGGTTCTTCTGTTGTGGCAGGTTGACTATATGTGTGGTCTGGTAGTCTCGGTTGGCTCCTGGCCTGGTTGGTTGCTAGGTCTTGCCTGGTGCAGATGCTGCTGCCTGCTTTTTAGCAGAGCTGATCATGAGGTGAAGTCCTAGGGGATCCTGGGCTAGTGCTGGCTCACTTGGGGGCATAGTCAGGGTCCTGAAGACTCTGAGGCTGTTGCCCACCCACTGGCAGCTGGTGAAGCCAGGTCCTGTGGATAGTGCCTGTTAGTTAGAACCAACTGGCAACTGGTTCCTGGAGTCTGGCTGCAGGGCCCAGGGATCCCAGAGCTCGTTTCGGATGGTTCATAGAGTGGGGGTGGCGGGACGGTTTCTGCCACAGTCGGGTATGGGGTTTGCGGTGTCCCAAAGGTTGTGTTGGCATGTCAGTGGGCAGGGCTGGGGCCAGCTGGTCCCAGGGTAGAGTCTGGCCTGTGTTGTGGGATCACGGCTTTCTTGCTCCTCATGCCGGCCCCTTGGTGGCTGAGGCTGGTCTGGAGATTTGTGCCGGCTTTCTTGTGCGAGGTGCTGCTGCTTCCCCACTGGTGGAGTTGGGTCTTGACCCTCAGGTGGGCAAGGCCACGTCTAGGGGCATGTCTGGAGGTAGCTATGGGCTCTTTAGTCTTCAGGCCGTCTGATGGGTGGGGCTGCGTCCCTGCCTAGTTAAATTGGTTAGCTTGAAGCATCCCAGCACTGGTACTTGCCGGCTGTTGGGTGGGGCCAGGTCTTGGTGTTAGAGCCTATATGTCAGTAACCAGGACTGTTTACATGGTTGAATGTCTGCTATCGGTGTCTTAGTCCCCAGGGTAAGCTGTAGCTGCACACCCCTCCCCCCACCTTTCCAAGAGACTCTCTAAGACCAGGTATGTCTGGCCCAGGCTCCTATTGAATTACTTCTTTTGCCCTGGTTCCCAGTATGTGTGAGGTTTTGTGTACAAAAAAAGTGAAGTCTCTATTTCCCCCAGTCCTGTGCTCAGTTCAGTTCAGTTCAATCACTCAGTCATGTCCGACTCTTTGTGACCCCAGGGACTGCAGCACGCTGGGCCTCCCTGTCCATCACCAACTCCTGGAGCTTACTCAAACTCATGTCCATTGTGTCGGTGATGCCATCCAACCATCTCATCCTCTGTCATCCCCTTCTCCTCCTGCCTTCAATCTTTCCCAGCATCAGGGTCTTTTCCAATAAGTCAGTTCTTTGTATCAGGTGGCGAAAGTATAGGAGTTTCAGCTTCAGCATCAGTCCTTCCAGTGAATATTCAGGACTGATCTCCTTTAGGATGGACTGGTTGGATGTCCTTGCAGTCCAAGGGAGACAACCTGTAAACTAATCCTGCCGTAAAACTGGAAACTTCGAGCCACATGGCAGAGCAGTCCTGTTTCCCTTGCCTCCTGCTCTCTGCCCGGGTGCCACTTCCTGGTAAAGCCTCTTGCTATCAGACCATGCCCAGTCACTTCAGTCGTGTCTGACTCTGCGACCCTGTGGACTGTAGCCCGCCAGGCTCCTCTGTCCATGAGGATTCTCCAGGCAAGAATACTGGAGTGGGTTGCCATGTCCTCCTCCAGCGGATCTTCCTGACCCAGGGATCGAACCCACACCTCTTAAGTCTCCTGCATTGGCAGATGTGTTCTTTACTACTANCTGTAGCCCGCCAGGCTCCTCTGTCCATGAGGATTCTCCAGGCAAGAATACTGGAGTGGGTTGCCATGTCCTCCTCCAGCGGATCTTCCTGACCCAGGGATCGAACCCACACCTCTTAAGTCTCCTGCATTGGCAGATGTGTTCTTTACTACTAGGGCCACCTGAGAAACCCATGGTGATGAGATTAGCATCCGGTTGTTTCTGGTCAATCATTCTGACTCAGGGTCCATCCTGGTGGCGCTTGCATTTTTCAGCCAAAATGGATTCCAGTGAGCAGGATTCTGGGAAATGGTAGACATGTGGTGGTTCCTTTTGACCTTTCCCAAAGTCTTCCAGTTGGTGATGGCTTGTTAGTTCTTGCTTTGGCATCAAACAATTCATTTCTTAGTATTAGACAAGAACCCAGTCTCGGGGAGAAGGAGTCCCCCTTCCTGCAACAGTTCCATCTTTATACCTTTAGAGTGGAAGATCTTTTCTGCTAGGTTCCAGTCTTTGTTTTAAAAGAAAGTCAAGGAGGGAGTCCCAGCAGAAGGGGTTTGGAAAAGCCACTGACGCAGAAGAAAGCCTGTGAGTGGGAGGCAGTTGGCATCATACCGGCCACACGTTCTCCATCATAGGATTAGATAAGTCCTTACAACTCCTCCATTCTATTCTGACGCATCAATAGCTCAGGTAAATGGCACAGCACACTGTCCCTCGAGAGGCCTGCATGCACTTTCAGCAGGACTTGCTGGTATTGTTTAGTTGCTAAGTTGTGTTTGCCACCTCATGACCTGTAGCCCACCGAGCTCCTCTGTCCATGGGTTTTCCCGGGCAAGAACACTGGAGTGGGTTCCCATTTCCTTCTCCAGGGATCTTCCCAACCCAGGGATCAAACCTGCATCTCCTACACTGTCAGGCAGATACTTACATTGCCCTGCTGGGGAAGCCCCTCCAGTATGACTGATAGCCATCGAACAGATGGCGAGATCGGCCAGTGACTTCCTTCACTCTTGGCCTCAATTTACTCTTTTTTGGTCATTGTTGTTTTGTTTTGCTATTTATGTTTTTAAAGTGAAGAGGTTGCTTTTGTCTCAGACATCCTCTCAAAATGCCCTTCTTCTCTAATATCACCATCCCTTCTGAGCCAAGCCTGTGCAGGATCAGCAGGACTCTGCACCCTCTCCCTAGCAGGAGGGGCGTCTCTGAGTCTGAGTGGCTTGCTGGGGTGAGCTCTCTGGGCCCCAGCCCACTCCCACCCTTGCTATGTTGGCTTTATCTGTTAGCTGGATGCCAACCTTGTACTTCTCTGCCTTCACTGAAAAGACAATTTGTCCCACAGCTCTGAACTGGTAGCATGCTTTTAGTAACCACCTGGACCTGGAGTTGAGTCAGCCCTGGCCTCATGAAATGTTAATGTGAATCACTCTGAACGTGCACATTTACAAATGGCACAGAGAGAAGGAATCTTCTGGGTTCCTCCTCTATCCAGGCTGATTGCTTTGCTTCAAGCTCTGCTCTCTCCTTCAACTCATTATTTGATCAGTTTCTTTTTTCCTTACCTTGCAACTATTCCCCAGTTGCTGCTGGGCGATTTACTGAGTGACACCTGTGTCCTGGCTCCTTGTTCCTCTCAAGAATGAGGTTTTGGTGAACAAACAACAATTGTAACTTGTTTCCTTCAGTCCTGTGGGACTCGAGGTTATTTGAGTTTAGAGGTGCACAAAGACTTTATAAACGCCCTGGATTTATAGCCACGATTGGTGGTGCTTGCTCTGTTGCCTCATAGCACATGCCGGGTGTAATGGTCTGATTCGGGACTGGGCAGAGGAACCTGGGCTGCCTTGCCCTGGACACCTGTAGGAGACAAAGTTCAGCTGGAGAGATCGGCAGTTACTCATCCTCCTGGCTCAGCACTCAATGACTTCACTACCTGGAAACAGGCTCCAAAGCCCCGGCCAAAGCACAGGGTAGGAGAGTGATCGATATTTCAGGCACTGCTGAAACTGCCAGCAAAAACATAGAGGGAAGCAAGGGAAGCAGACATTTTCTATATGCCTACCTTCGAATTGAGTTTCACTGTCACAATGTCCTAGTAAAGCCACGTGCCTCCTGGTTTTATTGAGGGGAAGGAAACTGAGGCCAGAAGAATGAAGACACACAGCTGGGATGTGTCAGAGTTCACCTGGCTCAGAGTTCACCTCTCAGAGGGTAGGTGCTGAAGCATCGACTGATGTGGGACCACACAGCCTGCCCAGCCAGCCAGTCTGGACTCTGAAGGCCATCAATCTGATTCTTGGATTCTGGTTGCAAGTCTGTGCGTGCTAAGTCGCTTCAGTCATGTCCAACTCTTTGCAACCCTATGGACTATAGCCTTCCAGGCTCCTCTGTACATAGGATTCTCCAGGCAGGAATACTGGAGTGGGTTGCCATGCCTTCCTCTAGGGGATCTTCCCGATCTAGGAATCCAACCTGTGTCTCTTCTGTTTCCTGCATTGGCAGGAGGGTTCTTTACCATTAGTACCACTTATGTAAATCGGAGCAATTAGGCATCCTGAGAATCTGGCCAAGTGGAAAGGCGGGGAGATGAAAGGTCACAGGAGTTGGTTGGGGAGCCTTGTCAGGTTCCTTAGCACTAGTGACCCCCGCCCCCCACCCCGCAGGAATGCAGGGCTGGCTTCTTTAGCAAACCCAGAGAGCCTTGCTCTTTCCTCTTCACACCAATAGGAGGCAGTAGAGAGCAGTAACTTCTAGTTTTCTTGCCCTAGAAAAGCGTCCTTTTGTTCTACTTCTTGGTTTTGTGAGGCGAGCACGTTCATTCACTTCTCTGAGCCTTAGTTTCCTCATCTAATTGGGAATGACAAACCCCACCCCACAGAAATTCCTCCCATGGTTTTTGAGAAGGTATTGAGGTGGTAGATTTAAATCACTTTGTCAATCAAGTATGGGCCCATTTGAGTTTTAATGTCCTCTCAACTTTGTCTTTTATGCAAATTTCCTTTCAATCCTTTCTAGAAGTAGGTGGGTTATTATGAAAAGGCAAATACAAATAAAAGACATGATTGCTGTAAGATTTTACCTGACAGTCGTTCTGAGAAAATACATTTTTTAAAATCTTGAAATTATCAATAATTTTTGGACACATAGATTATGAGTGATACTCATTCACTTGAGAAACACCTAACGGTATCTTCTATGTGCAAGGATACAATATCTGCCCTCATGGAGCTTACATTCAAGTGGGAGATATTGGCCTTGACCTCCTCAGTTTAAACACATGGGCATGAGTGCACCATTAAACTATTCAATTTTAATCATAAAAAATGCTGAAAAGAAGGACCGACTATCCCAAGAACATAGCATAGGGAGACCTAGCTCACATTTGGAGGGTTAGGAAGAGTGAAGCTTGAAATGAAATCTGAAAAGTATGTTGGGGTTGGTAGGTGAAGTGGAAAAGCAAACACAATTCCAGGCTTTGGCAATAGCAGCTGCAAAGGCCCTGAGGTGTGAGAATGAAAAGGAGGGTCAGTGTACCTGTACCACCAGGAGCACTTCTGTCTTAACAAAGACTGGAATATTCAGGACTTTTCTATGAGGAAAAATAACCACTGAGATTATTGGGTAGATTGTAGGTATAGAATTTTATTTTTTAGCATTGTTGTAGATCAAAATCAACATGGTCAGTTTTAGGATTATAAAAATGTATTTAATATAATTTTCTACACTTGTATGATGATAGTATTTGACATAAGAATAATGACACAGAGGAAAAATTTCATTTAGGGGAGCAATTTTTTAAGGACTACCCCCTCAAAGCCGAGTTTTCCTCTTTCACTTTCCATTCTGCCCCTCCTGACCTTGATATCATCAGTGGCTCCACATTGCTTCATGACTCGGTGTGTTTCTAGACTTGTTTCCATCACTGTCTCTCTTTCATTGCTCTCTGTTCTGCAGAGTCAGGCTCGTCCCCGTTCCTGCCAAACCCTGTCCCTCTCTGCTTCCAAACCTCAGCTCTGACCAACTCGTTTCCTAGCTTACTTTGTCTTTTTCCTCCATCCTGAATAAAATCACAGTTATCATCCAGGCTTAGGTGAAGCACTACCTCCTCCTTGAATCCAAGGCAGAACAGATGCCAGCCATGACGTCCTGACGCACACTGCTCATGGCCAGGCTCGGCTAGGAGCGTGCATTCTGCCTCCCATCAGGTCATTTCTGTCCCAGGCTTGTCTCTCCAAAGACTGTGAGCTCTTTCAGGATGCAGACTGCCTCCCCCTAACCTCTGCATCCTCCTTCAAGACAATCCAGTATAGAGCGCCCTGTNCCAGGCTCGGCTAGGAGCGTGCATTCTGCCTCCCATCAGGTCATTTCTGTCCCAGGCTTGTCTCTCCAAAGACTGTGAGCTCTTTCAGGATGCAGACTGCCTCCCCCTAACCTCTGCATCCTCCTTCAAGACAATCCAGTATAGAGCGCCCTGTGGTGCAGGACACGTTAACCAACGCTTCATCCCAGTTGAATTTAATAGTTGACCAAGAGAATTTCCTCTCAAGCTTGAAGGTTGGTAAGGAATTTTTGCCAAGGGGTTTTTCCTTAAAAGTAAGATTTCTCAACTTTATTTTTAATATTGGGTTGGCTGCAACTTTGTGTCTATAATAGGGTCTGTTAACAGAAATTAAGCTAAATGCTTATAATAGAATACTATGCCACCATTAAACATGGTGTAGAAGCATGTGCTAAGTCGCTTCAGTTGTGTCCAACTCTGTGTGACCCCATGGACTGTAGCCTGTGAGGCTCCTATGTCCAGGCAAGAATGCTGGAGTGGGTTGCCACACCCTCCTCCAGGGGATCTTCTCGACCCAGGGATCGAAACTGCATCTCTTATGTCTCCTGCATTGCCAGGCAGGTTCTTTACCACTAGTGTCACCTCGGAAGCCCCATGTATAAGCATACTTACTGATAAAGATGTTTGTAATATATTGACAAGTTAAAAAAAAAAGATTCTAAGACTATATGTGTGTTGTGCCCCTCTTACTGCTGAAATTCAGCTGGGGGAGCAACTCAGGCCAGCGGCCTGTGAGGAGCAGCAACAGGTGACGTGGGTGTGGGCAATGGCAGGCACTAACAAAGGTGTGAACTGGCTTGGGAGCCTGTGTGGGACACTCTTGAAGATGTCCAGGGATACTGAGGGGGGAGGAACCTCGGAAAGAAGTCCAGGAATCTGGTGACAGGCAGGTACCGGCTATCGAGTCAGCAGGTTGACTATTCATCTACCTGAGTTGAGCACCCCCACACCTAGTAAGACCTGGAGGATGTTTGGGTTGCATTTACTTGATAAATTATATATGCACAAAGAAAAGCCTAGAAAAATAGACTTCAAGTTATGTTAAGAATGGCTGTATCTCAGTAGATGGATAAGGGTTTTTTATTTTCTTCTTTTTGGTATCTGTATGTTTTCTGATTTTCCTGAAAGGAACATGTGTTGCCTTTATTAAAAAGGAAAAAAAAAATCAATAATAGTTGTTTTGAAAAAAATCAAATTACAAAACACACGTTGCCTGGGGACATGCTTAGGAGCAGAGCCATTTTAAACTAAGTGGTGGCCAAAGTACAAACTGTTATAGCGATGGACACTGATGATCGGTTCTCTCATTCTCCTCGGTCAGAGAACTTAGCGCAAGTTCAGTCCCCTGCAGTATGCTTGCATGATGCCAGGACCACGTGTGCGCCGACCATCAACCGAACACACTGGCTTTCTGCACAATCCTACCAGGGTCCACTTCACGGACTCCTTCCAGAAGAAACCACTGTTGCCATTCTCTCTCTAGGTTGACTCCTCCTGTTTCCTGAACCTTGCTGACTGGTAGAGGGAGCAGTGAGGGTGGGAGGGGCCAGTATAAGCCATGCGGCCTAGGTTCCAGCATTTGATGTGCAGCGCTGAGGCCTGGGTTGCCAAATGCTTGAGAAGTCACTGTTTTCAGTATCACCCTCGGCAGATCATCACTCATCCTTGGCTCTTGATTTTTAATCCCTTTATTTCCTGTTAGAGTTCAAGGCCTTCTTTGGATGGCAGCTTGTTTGGCAAGGGTCCTGATAGCCTGCCAAGCTCCTGCAACCTGGTCCAGCCTGGATCATCTCCCTGGCACCCTCTGACCACTGGGTGATCACATCCCTTTGAAGTTGATGGTACCATGTGTCCGACTCATGGTCCCTGGGTTCTTATTACTGTGCTTGGGCCACTAGATTGGACCCTGAGCATCCTGACACCTGCTGGGTTTGTGTTTGACTTTGCCACTCCAGAAGCAAGGTTGAGTGGAGAGGACACTCTCAGTCTTGAGCCAGAAAGCCCTATAGGATCTGTTCCCAGCATCTCTCCTGAGCTTACCTGGTACCCCTTCTCCTCTCATTTCCTGTGCTTGAACAACGTTGGCCCTCTTTTTGTTTCTTGAACCCGATAAGCTTCTTTCTACCCCAGGGCTTCTGCATTCACCTGCTGTTCTCTCTCCCTGGGTCTCTCTCACTGCCAAGGTAGCCCCTCCAGGCTTTCTCTCTTCCAGGGGTTGGCAATTTTGCATAGGACTATATAGTGAATGTTTTAGGCTTTATGGGGTAGGTGCCATCACTGTTTCCTGTTCCTCTTTGCTTTCTTTATAGCCCTTAAAAATCTCAAAACCACTCTTAGCTTGCAGTTTGATATAAACACAGACCATAGGTGAGATTGGGGCCCTGGTCTATATTTTGATAATCCCTGCTACAATTTATCACCATATGGAATTATTTTGTTCATTTATGAAGTTGGTATTGTTGGTCTCTCCCAAAAAAGGGCAGGAAATATGTCTGACTTGTATCTCTGGTGTCTGGTACAGGACCTGGCATATTGTAGGCCCTCTATACACTTTTGTTGGGAGAATGAATGAATGAATGAATGAATATTTTTCAGAGGATGGTAAACTTGGGTCTGAATCTGTGTCTGCCTTCTTGCTGTTGTTCAGTCGTTGTGTCTGACTCTTTGAAACCCCATGAACTGCAACATGCCAGACTTCCCTGTCCTTCACTATCTCCTGGAGTTTGCTCAGATTCATGTCCTTTGAGTCAGTGATGCTATCTAATTATCTCATTCTCTGCCAACCTCTTCTTCTTTTGCCTTGACTCTTTCCCAGGATCAGGAATTTTTCCAATGAATCGGCTGTTCGCATCAGATAACCAAAATACTGGAGTTTCAACTTCAGCCTCAGTCCTTCCAATGAATATTCAGGATTGATTTCCTTTAGAATTGACTGGTTGGATCTCCTTGCTGTCCAAGGGACTCTCAAGCATCTTCTCCAGCAGCATAATTCAAAAGCATCAATTCTTCAGTGCTCAGCCTTCTTTATGGTCCAACTCTCACATCTGTACATGACTATTTTAAAAACCATAGCTTTGACTACACAGATCTTTGTCTGAATTTTAGTAGCTGTGTAGATTTGGGCAAATAATTTGATGTTCTAATTTTAATCTTGGTAAAAGGACAGTAACGAAAGCTGTCTTGCTGTGGTGTTTGTTGGGGTGATGAGTTGTGCGTGTGCGTGCTCAGTTGTATCTGAGTCTTTGCAGCCTCATGGACTGTAACCTCCAAGGCTCCTCTGTCCATGGGATTTTACAGGCAAGAATACTGGAGTGGGTTGCCATTTACTTCTTTAGGGGATCTTTGTGACTGAGGAACTGAACCCACGTCTTCTGTGTCTCCTGCATTGGCAGGCAGATTCTTTACCACAGTGCTACCTGGGAAGCCCCAGAGGACACCAGCAAAGCGCCCAGCTAGGATCAGCTCTCAGTCAGCAGCATTTCCCTTCTGCTTAGCCCCTTGGGCAGGCTTCCAGCAGAGAGAGCATCTCCCACCCAGTCCCCAGCCTGCCTTGTCCCCACTCCCTCATCCTCCCCTTGGACCTCCCTCACCCAGGTCCCAGTGGCCTTTGTTGCATAGCTCTCCAAGTATGACAAATCTCTTGGAGCAGCAGAGTGTTTACAGCAGAAAGAGCTGCACGAAGCTGGGATGAAGGCCACTGGGATGATTGATGGAACCTGGGGGTACAGAGCTATCCCTGTGGGTATGCTCATCCCTTTGGATTTAGAGGATGGCCCCAACCCCTCTGGTTCCCTGGCCAGACCTGGCTCTGGTTCTGTTATTCCCTGGATTCTTAGAAGAGAGATGGGAGGAGATCTCATAGCCAGTGCAGAGCTTCTGACCCACCTCCCTGTGGAGTTTTTGCCTTCTCAGCTCCAAGCAACTGGCAGGAGATCCCTGAACTGTATGTACTGCCCAGCTTCAGCCACATAAACATCTTGGAGGAATCCCACAATCCTGGAATGTCAAGCTGGAAGGGAGCTGCAAGAACCTTTGAGAAGCCTTCGAGTGGCCTCATCTATCGTCGCACCATCCAACCTTGTTCGTTCTCCTGTGGGTCTGGCCCCCCCGCAGCTGTGATGGTCCCTCTAGTCCATCTTCTTCTCACTGCCAGAGTCCCCTCTAAGTCTAATCAGGCCAGACCCTGCTTTTGAGCCCCACCTCTTGATGGATCTCCACTGCCACTGGACGAAGTCTAAATCCTTAGCCTGTTTTGAGATGCAGTCCACAATCTGGGGCCCATCTACCTTTCCTTCCCACCTGTCACTCATCTCCCCGCACTGTCTGCTCCCCTTCCCTGGGCTCCTCCTGTTATAGCCTTTGTGCCTGGTAACATCAAATGCCGTCTCTTCTGGGTTATGGTCCTTGATCTTCCCTCCCCAGGATCTCCCAGTATCTCCCAGGCATCTAGGGTCACTCTACTGTAGCCCTAATTCACAGTATTAATTACTAGCAGGCATCAGCTGTTTACATGTGCTGGTCCTCGCACCACCCTCAGGACTTTAAGGACTAACTTGGCTTCTCACAACCACCCTGCAAGGCGGGTGTTTATCTTACTTCTATATAGATAAGACACAGAGAAGGCAATGGCACCCCACTCCAGTACTCTTGCCTGGAAAATCCCATGGATGGAGGAGCCTGGTAGGCTGCAGTCCATGGGGTCGTGAAGAGTTGGACACCACTGAGTGACTTCACTTTCACTTTTCACTTTCATGCATTGGAGAAGGAAATGGCAACCCACNTCGACAGAGCCCTGGGAAGAGGTGTTAGCATCCACATTTGATGGATGAAGGGCCTCAGTCTCAGGCCGAGGAAGGAATTGTCTGGACCAGGTATAGCAAGCCATCCAGAGTGGGAGGAACTGCCCTGTAGCCCAGCAGTGTGGGAGAGGCTAGTTGGGTGAGCCGGCTGTGGTCACCTGGGCAAATGGCTGCTGGACAGGATCCCTCTTTCTACGCCTTCAGGACCAAGGACACTCCCAGGCTGAGTCTCCTCTTGGTGATTCTGGGTGTCATCTTCATGAACGGCAACCGCGCCAGCGAGGGTGAGTGGCTGGACAGGCAGCTGGGGGGTTGCCCGTCGTCTCACCTCCCTCCGTCTGCTCAACTCTTGTACCTCGTCTCTTCTCACAGCCGTCCTCTGGGAGGCACTCCGCAAGATGGGCCTGCGCCCCGGGTATGTTTGGGGTCTCTTGGCTCCCGCTCCTCAGTGTGTCCTTGGGCACAGGAGGCCCCAGGATTGCAGTGGCCTAGCCACTCTGTGGGGGCGTGGCATCCTGGACTAGGTAGAGCGCCAAGGGTCCACCAGGGTACGTGGGGAAACGGTCCTGAACCCCGAGCCCTCTGTTCTGCCCCGTGTGCCCTCTCTGTTCCCACACGGGACCTCAGAGACACCATCGGACCTCGGGGCTCCATCCAGCCCCTCCCTGGGGCCCTGCTGACAAGTGGCTGCCTGGCCTCTGCTGCCAGCCCAGGCGTCCGTGAGGACGCCTCACAGGCCAGGAGGCCCTCGGTCCTGCTGGGAGCGCTCCTGCCCAGCCCAGGCCCTGCCACTCTCTCTAGTCACGCATTCCTTTCCTTGCACTCAGGGTGAGGCACCCATTCCTTGGCGATCTGAGGAAACTCATCACAGAGGACTTTGTGAAGCAGAAGTGAGTATCTTTGCCCCCCGCTCAGGCCTTCCTCGTGTGCTGCTCTGGCTGAGGACGCCATTCCCCGGCCCATGTCTTAACACCAGAGGCATGGGTGTCTGGTGTGAGTGTGGGCTGGGAGGATGCGAGTGTGGGGGGCAAGGGGACAATTCCAGGGAGGCCTGGGGAAGGGAGCGCTCGTGGTCTGTGAACACCGGGTGGGACGGTACGGCCCCCACCTCCTTCAGCACCCGCCCTGTAGGCCGCGTCCCGGCTTTCCACCTCAGGGGCCTGGGACTCGGAGAGTGGAAACCTGATCGTGGCCCTGACTGGAGTAAGGCCCGTATCTGGGCCTGGAGCCTGGCCCTGCTGACTTTCTAGCCCAGGCTCGCCCCATCATCAGTGCTTGGAGATCTCCTGTGCCCTCACAAAGGCCCCGTGTGCATGTTCACCCATCTGCCGCCCCACAAACACATGTTCACAGATGTTTGGGAGTATGCGTGGAGTCCCCTACTCTTGGTGGACTGTTTCTTCCCACACGGTCGTTGCCTAGGATGGATTCTCCCAGGGTTCGGTCAGGTCACGGACAAGCCCCATGGTGGGTTGTGCTCAGAGCACGGAGCCTGAAGAAATGGCTCCTGCTTACACCAGACCCAACAGGAATCTGGGTTATTGTGACAAGGGGCACAAAACTCGTGGCCTTCCTCTGAACAAGTGCCCTACACGTGCCCCCTGCACCTCCCCATGTCTGCTGGGCAGGCCTACCAGTGGCCTAGGGGTGTGAGCCCCTCCATTTAGGAGGCAGAAACCCTGGGAGCCGCTGTGGAAGTGGGGGCAGGGGCTGCAGGGCCAGGGCAGGCCCCCTGCAGCAGCCGAGCTGCAGCCTCAGGGCTGGGGAGGAACTACCTGGGAGCCACTGGAGCAGCCACAGGTGTGCCTGTCTGGGAGCAGAGGTTTGTTGTCCTCTCTCACGCAGGTACTTGGAATACAAGAAGGTCCCCAGTAGCAGCCCACCCGAGTATGAGTTCCTCTGGGGTCTGCGCGCCTGCCATGAGACCAGCAAGATGAGGGTGCTGAGATTCATCGCCCAGGTAAGGCAGAGCCTGTGTTCTGGCTGCATCTTCCCATAGCTGGTTTGTGTCTTGGTCCCGGCCTCCTGACGCCGTTTGTCCAGTGAGGATGCCAAGGCCCAGCAGGGCTCCCAAGTCACTGACACCAGTTGGCAGACTGTAGGGAGTGGACGGGGTGACATCCCAGGTCTGGCACGGAATGACGGGAGCCTGATTTCGGTCGTGTGGGTCTTTAACGTGACTTCGCAGAGCACTTAAGTGAGTGACCGGCGGGAAGCGGGTGCTGAGCGAGGTAGGGTAAGTGTGCACGTGGTTGCTGTGCTTCCATCGCAGTATCAGAACCGAGACCCCCGGGAATGGAGGGCTCATTTCTTGGAGGCTGTGGATGATGCTTTCAAGACAATGGATGTGGATATGGCCGAGGAGCACGCCAGGGCCCAGATGAGGGCCCAGATGAACATCGGGGAGGAAGCCCTGATTGGACGGTGGAGCTGGGACGATATCCAGGTGGAGCTCCTGACCTGGGATGAGGATGGAGATTTTGGCGACGCCTGGTCCAGGATCCCCTTCGCTTTCTGGGCCAGATACCATCAGTACATTCTGAATAGCAACCGTGCCAACAGGAGAGGTACCTGGAGGGCTGGTGTCAGCAGTGGCACCAATGGCGCGGCCAGCGCCAGCATGCTCGATGGCCCCAGCACCAGCTCCACCATCCGGACCAGAAACGCTGCCAGAACCAGTGCCAGCTTCTTCTCCTGGATTCAGTAAGATTGGAGGTCATTACACGGGACTCTGGAGGCTGGGGCGGGGAGGGGCTGGCAGGTATCAGGGGCAGGCCTGGGGTGGCCTGGGGGAACGAGGAGACAGTCTGTCCTTGCTGTCCCTCACATGCCTTGACACCTCTACTCCGGCTTTTGTGTCTCCTGGTTCCAGGCAGCCCTGAGAAGCTGCGGCAGTCCCCCGCCGAGCCAGAGTGCCTCCGCTGCCCGGTCCCCGACAGAGCACTCCAGGCCTGCTTCTCCCCGTCCGTGGAGGACGGCATGCAAGATGACGCACTCTGTGCCCTTCCTGCTTCCATTGTGTGCTTTTCTCGTGCTGTCGTGTTTTGGGTATCTGTGTTACATTAAAGTTGTGAAATCAGTCAGATGTTTCCTCCTTTTCCTGGGCAGGTGTGGCTCTGAGCAGCCCGCGGATCAGGCCCTCGGGGACAGACGGGAGCCGCCTCTGCCTAAAAGACAGGCAGGTGTGGGTGCGTCCGGTGCTGGGAAGGGCAGAGATGCCCCTGAAGGGGGGCGACCATGAGTTTCCGAAGGCTCCGGTCCACAGCTTCATGAGCTCCTACGCCGTGCGCCCCTAGTCAAACACAGTGGCGGTTCACAGGAGCGAGGGTGGGGTGGAGGGCTGTGAGCTGGTGCCACTGTGCCTCCCACCAAGGGACAGGCTCCACAGACATCCCCCAGGACCCACCTGCCCCGCCCCATCTCTGGAGTCGCTGTCCAGGATTCCTTCCCTCATCAGCCACGCAATTTTAGGACCTCATCCCTCTTCCCGAGTCCTAAGGACAGCGAGGTAGGCCTCACAGTGACATCCTCACACCTCCAGCAGGTAGAGGAGAAACCATCATAGGCAAGACAGCCTATTTCATGGGAGAAAGCTGCAGGCAGCCCTGGACAGCCCATTGCCCGTGACCATGACCCGAGGCTCTTTGGGAGGCTCCAGGGTACTTCTCCACGGAAGCAGGGCTCTCCCCATGAGGCCGAGGCCAGCCTAGGTCCCTGAGTCTTCAAGCGCTCTGTGATCCTTGACGGAGCTGAGGCTAAACTTTCATTCCCCAGGCCGACGACAGTGAGGGCAGAGGCACTTTGGGACTCTGGGAAGGACTCTGTAGCAGGAAGGGGCCATCTGGGGCTTTTCTGGGTATCTCAGTGATGTCCGCAGCTTGCAGGACGAGGCTCCAGGTTAAGAGGAAGGAGAGAGTAGTGTAAAGACCGCAGCCCACCTGCCCAGCCACCCACTGCTTGCCTCTTTGCCCCAAGAACAGGTTCCACTCCCTCAACCGGACCTGGACCCTGACCCAGACCCAGCTGCATCATGTTCCAGACCCAGTGGAAAGCAAAAACACCCATCACTTGGCTCAAAAATGAGTAAGAATTCCAGGCAGGCAGCAGGAGTCCACCACTAGTGCAACCCTTCTGAGTGATGGCCTGGGCCGTACCCGCAGCGGGCGGGCTCTGTGTGTACCCCTCCCTTAAAGACGGGCTTCACGTGGGTTTCTGCCTTATTTGTTGGTGCTTTGCTGTCTGCCTCCCTGGCTGCTGGGTTGATGCCTCGCCCCGTGGACACTCTGTGATTCTGACAGAGATTCAGTCCCCTCCCAGGTGCAGGTATCCGGGTTGACGGTCCGGATCTGGGGAACCCCGCTCTGGTGTGATGAATGACACTGGACTATTTCTGTCTCCCTCAACCTGGGACCTCCCAGGACCCTACTGGGCACTCAGTAGGTACCTGCCTTCTCATGGACGAGGTCGGGGCACTCGCCCCAAGCCATAGGTGTGAGCGGGAGCACTGTGCCCCGCAGGCCCCTGAGATAAGGCAGCTCCTCTGGAAAGGAGGCGAGAGCAGCTCTCAGAGGCAGGATGCTGGGGACGTCACCACCTCTCCGGGCCTCCAGGCTTGCACCTCTCTCCTTCCAACCCCTTCCCCATGGATATCTTCACCTGGCTGCTGCCCCTCCACACCGTGCAGGGGGCAGTGCTGAGAGCCGGGTGGGGAGTGAGGAAGTGAGCAGAGAGGCAGCCTCAGGAGCAAGGAGGAAGGCGGGTCCCGGGGGTCGGGGACAGACCCTGAGTCCCCCAGAAGCTGACGAGGGGCACCGCGGAGGTGGCCGACCTCCAACCGCAGGGCAGACATGAGACCAAGGCGGGCCTCCCTCCCTCCCCCAGCCTCAGCCCTTCCACGGGGTCCCCCACCACAAAAGCCACAAGAGGTCTCGGCCAGTGTTTCCCGAGGCCCTACTGTGCGCCAGGGCCTTGGCTGAGGTGTACGTGCACCTTGCCAGCGCCCGCAGATTTCTCCCCAGCCCGCACCTGTGCCCTCTGACTCCTCAGACACTGGTGGATGGACAAGCATTCACCGGCTGATTCACTTGTGTCCACTTCCTGACGGTCCGCATTCAGTGGCTCGCATGGCCTTGATGTCAATCACCAGATAGCCTGAAGTGAGCAGATGACCAGGCACAGTCCATGGAGGAGGACCCCGAGGCTCTGAGAGGGAAGACGCTTGCCCTGAGTCCCACAGCCAGGAAGTGGCAGTGCTGGGACTGGAACCCAGGATGCTTTGAGCCCAAATGTGTGCTCTTGTCGCCACTGCCTTTGAGGGATTCGCGGTGCCGTGCGGTGACACCCCCACCTCTCACTCCGCTCTGCAAACACCCCGCCTCCTGATCACCCAGGAAACATATACAGCTTTCTAAATCCCTTCAGTGAGCCAGAACCCCACCCCTCATGGCCTCCCTGCTCCTGAGGGTCACCCTAGGCTTCTGAGGCCTGCCACTGCCCACCAACCTCCTGGCACATCCTCGCTCCTGTGGCCTGGAGAGGCCAACGCTTCAACATCCTGGGCAGAAATGGACTCTCACACCTGAGGGGGGACACAGCAGTCCCTTTCCAGGCCAGTTGCCCTAGTGTGGGGTTAGGCAAACACATTCAGTTTACTTTGAGACTGTTGACTTTCCAGGGGTTACAAATTTCGAGAAGTGCAAAGGGGTGAACATTCCCAATGAACACATGAAAGTCGAAAATGGAAAAATCCATGGATGCTAAGAGCTGATGAGAGTGTGGAGCAAATGAACTCCCGTACACTGTCCAGAGAAGTCTTCATTTGTACGAGGCCCCTGGAAAACAGGAGGGATGCCTCCGTTGGTTTATCCAAAAAGCAAGAGAGTTCCAGAAAATCATCTATTTCTGCTTTATTGACTAAGCCAAAGGTTTTGACTGTGTGCATCACCACAAACTGTGGAAAATTCTGAAAGAGGTGGGCATACCAGACCACCTGACCTGCCTCTTGAGAAATCTGCACACAGGTCAGGAAGCAACAGTCAGAACTGGACATCGAACAACAGACTGGTTCCAAATAGGGAAAGGAGTACGTCAAGGCTTGTATATCGTCACCCTGCTTATTTCACTTCTATGCAGAGTACATCGTGGAAACACCAGGCTGGATGAAGCACAAGCTGGAATCAAGATTGCCGGGAGAAATATCAATAACCTCAGATATGGAGATGAAGCGAAGCGAAGAAGAACTAAAGAGCCTCTTGATGAAAGTGAAAGAGGAGAGTGAAAAAGTTGGCTTAAAGCTCAACATTCAGAAAACGAAGATCATGGCATCCGGTCCCATCACTTCATGGAAAATCGATGGGGAAACAGTGGAAACAGTGGCAGACTTTATTTTGGGGGGCTCCAAAAATCACTGCAGATGATGCTAAGAGCTGATGAGATGCTCCTCCTCCTCCTCCTCCTCCTGCAGCCATGAAATGAAAAGATGCTTACTCCTTGGAAGAAAAGTTATGACCAACCTAGACAGTGTATTAAAAAGCAGAGATATTACTTTGCCAGCAAAGGTCGGTGTAGTCAAGGCTATGGTTTTCCAGTAGTCATGCGTGGATGTGAGAGTTGGACTATAAAGAAAGCTGAGCTCAAGAGAACTGATGCTTTTGAACTGCGGTGTTGGAGCAGACTCTTGAGAGTCCCTTGGGCTGCGAGGAGATCCAACCAGTCCATCCTAAAGGAAATCAGTGTGAATACTCATTGGAAGGACTAATGCTGAAGCTGAAACTCCAATCCTTTGGCCACCTGATGTGAAGAGCTGACTCATTTGAACAGACCCCGATGCTGGGAAAGACTGAAAGCAGGAGGAGAAGGGGACGACGGAGGTTGAGATGGGAGAATGGACACCATCACCGTCATGTCCACTCAATGGACATGAGTTTGAGTAACCTCCAGAAGTTGGTGACGGACAGGGAGGCCTGGTGTGCTGCAGCCCATGGGATCTCAAAGAGTCGGACAAGAGTGAGCGCCTGAGCTGAACTGAACTGAAAGCTTGAGGCTACCTGGATGGAGGCGGCATGGGAGATCGGCTCTAGGTGAAAGTGAGCCTTCTGAAAGCAAGGAAGGAAGACATTGGAAGATGAAGCTTCACTATGAAGCAATGCGCCTCTTTTAGCCAGGAATCTGAACGAGCTGAGATCCTGAGAATCATGTACCCTTCAGGAAGGCAACATCTACAAATTAGCTTCTCTCTGAAGCTCTCTGGGACACTGTGGTGTCCTGGCACCCAGAGTGGGGAGGCAGAGGAGGAGTCTCAGAATCAGGCCACCCTGGCAAATCTCCTCTTCCTTCTTTCCCCAACACGGGGGAGGAAACGGGCCCTAGGCCCAAGGTTTGGACTGCAGGAGGGACGAGGGCAGCAAGGGCAAGAATCAGTGCGAAAGGGTGTTCCTAGGAAATGGTGTCCAACCTCAGCTGTAGTTTCACATTCTTGCCCAAAGTACACTGTGCACTTCTGTGTGTGAGCGGGTTTCGGAAGACTGTAGAGCCTTGCGAGAGTCCCCTGCTTGCTGCCCACAAAGAGAACATTGCGTGACTGATAAAGCCCTGAAGATTTTCATTATCAGAGGTCCACGGTGTGGATGTTGCTTATTTGCAACCCGGCTTCCTCCAAATTAAACTAATACTCAAAGATTCTCTTCATCAGTTGTACTGGGGTTTCATTGTCCAGCAAACAAATATGTCCATTTAAGTGTACAGGTCCAAGGCCTTTGATAAATCTACCATGTATCTAGCACCTCAGTCAAGAAAGAGAACATTTCCATCACCTAATAAAGTTCCCTTCTGCTCTCTCCTGGTGAATCCCTACCATCCACGTGCAGCCTTAGGCAACCGCTGATCTCCTTTCTATTTGGCGCATAGGTTAGAATGCTCTTCACTAGAGCCTGTAATACACATCAGTGTGCAACATGTAATCTTCTCGGTCTGCCTGCTTTCCCCTCTGCCTCAACGCTTGGGAAATTCATCCATGCTGTGGCATCAATCAGCAGACTAAATTAAAATTGTTCCAATTCACAAGCTGATTATCTCTGTTGAAATGACTGAGATATAACACAATCTCCCAGAACTAGTCAGTGAATTTACCTAGAGTGCAAGACACAAGATTAGGACAAAATCGACCACATTTCTATATCCTAGCAAAGAAGTGTTGGAAAATGAAACTGAAGAGAGTGCTACCACGTACCATTCACAAATACCGGCGATTCTGTGTCACGAATCTAACAAATGACACAGTATTTGCATGCCGTAAACCGCAAAACAGTGAACAAAGAAAGTGAAAATAGCCTAAGCAAATAGAAGAATACGCCACGATCATGGATTGGCATGTTTACGACAGAAAAGATGAATGTTCTCCCCTCAACTTACCTATAGATTTAATGCAAGTCTAATAAAAAAAAAACCTGGCAGCAAGTTTAGCAGGTGTAGACAAGTTGATTCTAAAGCTTATGAAAAAAGCAAAAGAAACTAAACTAACCCAAACATTGTGAAAGCAAGAATAAAATGGGAAGAGCCCTCTCATTATCTCATTTTAAAAGTATTAACCCACACAGAAGTTGCTTGCATTCCTACACATTAACAATGAAAGATGAGACATACAGATCAGGAATACAGCCTCATTTACCACTGCAGCAGAAAGAATGAGATACCTAGGAATAAACCTGCCTAAAAAGTCAAAAGACCTGTGCTCATTAAAACCATAAGACACTGATGGAAGAAGTCAAAGAAGACACAATCAGATGGAGTGATACAGTCAGACGTTAAAGCGTCTGCCTACAAGGCGGGAGACTTTAGTTCAATCCCTGGGTCGGGAAGATCTCCTGGAGAAGGAAATGGCAACCCACTCCAGTATTCTTGCCTGGAAAATGCCACGGGCAGAGAAGCCTGGTAGGATACAGTCCATGGTGTCGCAAAGAGTCAGATGCAACTGAGCGACTTCACTTTTTCACACACACACACACACACACACACACACACACACACACACACACACACACTATGTTCTTGGGCTGTAACAATCAACATTGTGAAAATGACTATATAACCGAAAGCAAGTTACCGATTCAATGAAATTCCTATCAAATTACCAATGATATTTGTCACAGAATAAAAGAAAATATTTTACACTTGCCCCAAAACGTGAAAGACCCCCAAATAGCCAACAGAATCTTTAGAGAGAAAAAATAGAGCTAGAGGAATCAACCTTCCTGACTTCAGACTACACTACAAAGCGACAGTTATCAAGAGAGTTTGGTACTGTCACTTAAATAGAAATAAAGATCAATGGAACAGGATAGAAAGCCCAGAGATAAACCCACGCACCTATGGTCACCTAATCTATGACAGAGAGGTGAAAATACACAATGGAGAAAAGACAGCCTCTTTAATAAGTGGTGCTCAGATAACTGGACAGCTCCATGTGAAAACGGCAAAATTCTGGAAAGCAATTCTCCTTCAATAAAAGATTAATTGATTAAAAAAATGAAATTAGAACACTTCCTAAAACCATAGACAAAAATAAACTCAGAATGGATGAAAGACTTACATGTAAGCTCAGACACTATCAGCTCTTAGAGGAGGGACTTCCCTAGCGGTCCAGGGGCTAAGACTCCATGCTCCCACTGGAGTGGACCAGGGTTTGTTCCCTGGTAAGGGAACTAGACCTCACATTCCACAGCTAAGTTCCCACATGCCGCAACTAAGGCCCCGAGCAGCGAAAAAAAAAAAAAAAAAAAGACATAGGTTTTCAAGTAAATCATAAAAAGACTCTTAGAAGAAAACGTAGACAGAAGACTCTCTGACATGTCACAGGAAGATTTTTTATGACCCACCATCTAGAGTAATGAAAATGAAAATGAACAAATGGGACCTAATTAAATCAAAAGGCAAAGGCAACCATAAACAAGACAGAGAGACAACCCACAGAACGGGAGGAAATATGTGTAAATGTAGCAACCGACGAGGGAGTCATCTTTAAAATATACAAACAGCTCGTGCAGCTCAATATAAAAAAAGAGACAAACAATCCAATCAAAAAATGGGCCAAATACCTAAGGAAACATTTCTCCACGGAAGACATACAGATGGCCAACAAACACAGGAAGAGCTGCTGAACTTCACTAATTAGTAGAGAAATGCAAATCAAAACACCAGTGGGTGTAAAACCTCATACCAGAGTGACATTATCAAAATATCTGTTGCTGCTCCATCACTCAATCATGTCTAACACTGCGACCCCATGGACTGTAGCCCACCAGGCTCCTCTGTCCACAGGATTTCCCAGGCAAGCATGCCGTAGCACATTGCCTTTTCCTTCTCCAGGGGAGCTTCCCAACCCAGGGATCAAACCGTGTCTCACGCACTGGCAGACCGATTCTTTACCACTGTGCCACCAGGAAAGCCCTTCAGAACAACTGGCAGGTATCGCTTCACACTGGTCCGAAGGCCAACATCTAAAAACCTACCTGTGATAGACGCTGTAGTACTGGGGAGAAAAGGACACTCTCCTACCCTGTTGATGGGAATGTAAATTGGTGCAGCCACATGGAGAACAATGGGGGTATTCCTTAAAAACTGAAAGTAGAACTACCGTGAGACCCAGCAATCCCATTCCTGGGCATATACCCCCCCGAGAAAACCATGATTCAGAAAGATACATGCACCCCAGTGTTCGTTGCCACGATATTTACAATAGCAAGCTAAATGTCTATCGACAGAGGAATGGGTAGAGAAGATGCGACCCATATATACAGTGAAGCATTACTCAGCCATAAAAATGAACATAATTGGGCCACTTTCAGAGACGTGGATGGACCTAGAGACTGTCATACTGAGTGAAGAAAGTCCAAAAGAGAAAAACAGATTATCTTGAAATATCACTCATAGGTGGAATCTAGAGACATGACCCAGATGAACTTATTTGCAAAGCAGAAATAGAGATACAGAGGCAGAGAGCAAACATCTAGATACCCAAAGGGATGATTGGAAGATTGGGATTAACACATATACTCTACACTGCAGAAGATAGATAACTAATGAGAACCTACTATATCACACAGGGAACTCTACTTAATTCTCTCTGGTGGCATAAATGTGAAGGAAATCCAAAAAAAGAGGGGATATGTAAATACATATGACAGATTCCCGTTGCTATACAGCAAACCTGACACAGAAATTGTAAAACAACCATCCTCCAATAACAATTAATAAAAAATCTTATAAAGGGGGCTCCAAGGAAAAATAATAATAATAATAATAATAATCCTTAAAAACTACAGTAAACAAAAGTCAGTGTGACAATGGTGAAGCAATAGACACACAAATAAATAAATCAGTGGGAAGACTCCAGAACTAGCTTCTTCAAATATAGCCAATTCGTTCAGGACAAAGCTGCAAAAGCGATTGAATGAAACAAGTATTGTCTTATCAGAATACGTGTGTGAAGAATGGGATGTCCATCTGAAAGAGAGTCTCATAGCTTATCCTAAAACCCACTAAAAATGAATCTTAGACA
The DNA here is from genome assembly GCA_006410875.1 of Neotragus pygmaeus. Lineage (NCBI taxonomy): Eukaryota > Metazoa > Chordata > Mammalia > Artiodactyla > Bovidae > Neotragus > Neotragus pygmaeus. The sequence continues at coordinate 572,467 of SJYV01035717.1, forward strand.
TGAACCAGGAGCATGAAACTGTGAGACATTTAAAAGAAAACGACCCCAAATCTTCAGCCTCGAGTTTGGCAACAGTGTTTTAGCGATGACTCCAAACAAACACCCCCTTCCTCTGTGAAAGATAATGTCAGGAGTTTGAGAAGACAAATCGCAGGCTGGGAGAATGTATTTTAAAATTACATAGCCAACAAAGGTCTTGTATCCAGAACACATAAAGAAGTGTCAAAAGTCAACAGAAAGAAAATAGTGGAAAAAATAGCTGAAGAGATACTTCGGTGAAAAGAATACACAGGGGCAACTGAGCACGTGAACAAATGTATGTTCAACTTCCCAGGCTCTCAGGCAAGTGCAAATTAAAACTAAGGTGAAACACCAGTCTTCCTCTCTTAAAATTGCCAAAACACAACAAAACTAAGCAAAATGAACAAAGAAGCAAGCGGAGAAACAAACAAACAAGAAAACACCAGGCAATACCAAATGATGCTAAGGATGGGCAGCGAGTGGACGGGCCACAGATTACTGGTGGGAATGCAGGGTGGCACAGGCACTGTGGAAAGAAATTTATTGCTTCTTATGAAATTAAACTTGTGCTTAGCCACGTGACCAACCACTTCACCCCAAAGTATTTCCCCTAGGGAAGTTTAACTTGAGTTCACACAAAAACCTGTTCAGGAATGTTATAGCAATAGCTGTGTTCGTAATCAACAAAACAGAGCAAAAACCCAAACAGATGTCCTTCAGCAAAGTGCATCATTTTCATTTTGGAAAGGAAATTGAAGTTGCTCAGTTGGATCTGACTCTTTGCGACCCCATAGACTGTAGCCTACCAGGCTCCTCTGTCTATGGGATTTTCCAGGCAATAGTACTGGAGTGGATTGCCATTTCCTTCTCCAGGGGATCTTCCCGACCCAGGGATTGAACCCAGGTCTCCCGTGTTGCAGACTGACGCTTTACCGTCTGAGCCACAAGGGAAGTCCTCATTTTCATATTATTGAATACTATTCAGCCCTAGAAAGGAAAGAACTATTGATATAGTCAACAATGTGGATGAAACTCAGTAACATTATGCTCAGTGACAGAAGCCAGCCTCAAGTTACTTTTAAATGGCTTGATACGCAGGATGNCAAGGGAAGTCCTCATTTTCATATTATTGAATACTATTCAGCCCTAGAAAGGAAAGAACTATTGATACAGTCAACAATGTGGATGAAACTCAGTAACATTATGCTCAGTGACAGAAGCCAGCCTCAAGTTACTTTTAAATGGCTTGATACGCAGGATGTTCTTGAAAAGACGATTTGCTGTATTGTCACAGACAGCAAATTGGTGGTGCCTTGGTTCAGTGTGGGAGCAGAGCATGGCTGCAAAAGGATAGCACTGGGGACGTCTTGGGGGTTGCAGAAATGTTCTGTATCCTGATTGTGACGGTGGTTACAAGAAGCTTCAGAAGTGCTGAAATTCCTAAAACTGGATGTCCAGAAGATGATGATGCCACCAAACATTAATTTTAAAATAAAGGTAAAGAGNTATTCTGGGAGGTGGATCATAGAGGATCCTACTGTGATTTATGTCGGAGAGTGTTTTGCCTATGTTCTCCTCTAGGAGTTTTATAGTTTCTGGTCTTACATTTAGATCTTTAATCCATTTTGAGTTTACTTTTGTGTGTGGTGTTAGAAAGTGATCTAGTTTCATTTTTTTACAAGTGGTTGACCAGTTTTCCCAGCACCACTTGTTAAAGATATTCTTTACTCCATTGTATATTCTTGCCTCCTTTGTCGAAGATAAGGTGTCCATAGGTGTGTGGATTTATCTCTGGGCTTTCTATTTTGTTCCACTGATCTATATTTCTGTCTTTGTGCCAGTACCATACTGTCTTGATGACTGTGGCTTTGTAGTAGAGCCTGAAGCCAGGCAAGTTGATTCCTCCAGTTCCATTCTTCTTTCTCAAGACTGCTTTGGCTATTCGAGGTTTTTTGTATTTCCATACAAATCTTGAAATTATTTGTTCTAGTTCTGTGAAAAATACTGCTGGTAGCTTGATAGGGATTGCGTTGAATGCGTAGATTGCTCTGGTTAGCATACTCATTTTCACTATATTGATTCTTCCAATCCAAGAACATGGTATATTTCTCCATCTATTAGTGTCCTCTTTGATTTCTTTCATCAGTGTTTTATAGTTTTCGATGTATAGGTCTTTAGTTTCTTTAGGTAGGTATATTCCTAAGTATTTTATTCTTTTTGTTGCAATGATGAATGAAATTGTTTCCTTAATTTCTTTTTCTACTTTCCCATTAATAGTGTATAGGAATGCAAGGGATTTCTGAGTGTTGATTTTATATGCTGCAACTTTACTACATTCATTGATTAGCTCTAGTAGTTTTCTGGTGGAGTCTTTAGGATTTTCTTAATCCCTCAATATATATTTTATATTCACCTCTTATCACAGCATATCTTGAGTTACAACTGAGTATACAGTTATAGTAGAAAAAGAAGGCATCTGATTCCTGCCCCCAGGCCCATGTCTTCCGAGAGAAAACAGCCTAATATGTTTGTGTTTCAAACTCTGGAAGAATAATCTGAGCATAGTGCTATAGGAGACTTCTTAGAAGAGAGGTGGGTTTTGAGATGATGAATTTAGAAAGAAGTGGGGAAGGATACGGACCTATAAACATATTTACATTTCAGAACCAGGCACATTGATGCTGTCTCTTCCATTTACTGCTGAATTGAAATTCATCTTATTCTCCAACAGGCCAGAAGCTCATAGGTTGTTGTTTAAAGGAGGCAAGGCACATAGAAAATCTTGCTAAGAAATTTTCCGTTTGTCCTGTACTGCCTATCTGTTGCCAGGCCACAGTCCCTGTCTGGTGAGTAAGATAAAACGATTTATTTTTATGCTCTTATTCTCTCTATTCCTAGATGCCTGTGGTGATCCACCAAGATTTGTCACTATGAAGCCCCAGGGTACTGTTGCACCCAGTCATAGCCCTGGGGATAAGATTCCGTATGAATGTCGTCTGGGTTTCCAGCCAATAACTCCTGGTCAAGTCCTCACTCTTATTTGTCAGGATGATAATACATGGTCATCTCTCCAGGAGGGCTGTAAAAGTAAGTAAACAAATTTTTTTTAATTCAAAAAACTTTATTGCTCTAGAAATTTTCACACATTTTAGAGTACATATTTTACTACTAAAATGATCATTTACTTGTGTGAATGTAGGTTTTTAGATAGCCATGCATTCAGGCTTTGAAAAATCTCCAGGGAATTGTTTTCATCACAATTGGTTGCCTGGGTAATTAAGAATCTTATGTGGCATTATAATAGGTAAAGCAAGAAAATAATAATAAAAGTAATAATATTCCCATGAGTTCTAACAAGCCATATAGAATTTTGAATTTGATTCAGATCTGTTTTGAAATGGGTATAAAAGAAGTTTGATCTTTTGCTTTTAGGAAGACGGTGTTCCAACTTAGGTGATCCCATAAACGGCCAAGTCATCTTTGTAAATGGAAGTACTGAGTTTGGTTCACAGGCTCACTATGTTTGTAATAAGGGGTAAGTGGGCTGCTCCTTAGAGGAAATAAGGTTACGTCTGACTAAGTCCATTTTCATTTTGCCTCTCTTAAGCATTGCCATAAAGTTGATTTCATTTTGCTTTATATGTAAGTCATACTGTAGCCAAATGACCTTGGGCTTTTTATGAAGATTGAAAAGATGAATAATAGAACTAATAGAAATTTAATGGAAGGAAAGTGAAATAGTATACAATTTAGTATACAGGTGACTACAGGTGAAATTTCTCAGTTGTGTGAGACCCCACGGACTGTAGCCTACCAGGCTCCTCTGTCAATGGGATTTTCCAGGCAATAGTACTGGAGTGGATTGCCATTTCCTTCTCCAGGGATTCTTCCCGACCCGGGTCTCCCGCATTGTAGACAGACGCTTTACCGTCTGAGCCACCAGGGAAGTCCACAAAATTTAGTATATGTATTAAACAATGAAAAATCATGGTGAGTGCATTCTTGACAACACAGTGTACTCTCTTTGTCAANATTCTTCCCGACCCGGGTCTCCCGCATTGTAGACAGACGCTTTACCGTCTGAGCCACCAGGGAAGTCCACAAAATTTAGTATATGTATTAAACAATGAAAAATCATGGTGAGTGCATTCTTGACAACACAGTGTACTCTCTTTGTCAATAAAATGTCCAATTCTGAGATTTGAAATAAGGTTTCTGGAACTGGGAAGTGGAATCGCCAACTATAGTTGTTCTTATATCGAAGTAATCTGTAAGATGTTACTAGACCAAACTTGACCTGGCTAGCTTAGACAGTAATCTTCATCAGGATCTTTTAGTTGGAAAACCTTATTGTTGAAACTATTACAAAGGAGTGAAGCATCTCAAAGAAGTACTGAGTATTTAATAACAGCCTTTGTTCTACAGGGCTCTCTTAATAGTATATATTAAGGATACTGAGCCTTTTTTAAAAATGTGAATTTAAGGGATAAATGTGATACCTGGAAATGCAACTGGTTTTTTATTATTGTCTATGTATCCTGGTACTTTACTGAGTTTTTTCAGTCAGTTCACTAGCTCAGTCATGTCTGACTCTTTGCAACCCTGTGAACCACAGTATGCCAGGCCTCCCTGTCCATCACCAACTCCCAGAGTTCACCCAAACTCTTCTCCATCGAGTTGGTGATGCCATCCAGCCATCTCATCCTCTGTCGTGCTCTTCTCCTCCTGCCCCCAATCCCTCCCAGCATCAGGGTCTTTTCCAATGAGTCAGCTCTTCACATGAGGTGGCTAAAGTATTGGAGTTTCAGCTTTAGCATCAGTCCTTCCAATGAACTGATCTCCTTTAGGATGGACTGGTTGGATCTCCTTGCAATCCAAGGGACNGTGTGTGTGTGTGTGTGTGTGTGTGTGTAGGGGATATATGGCCAAACCCCACTGGCCTCAGGCTTAATTAAAAAAATGCCTCCTCCTCCAGGAAGCACTCCTCTGATGCCTCAGCTAGAAGTGATGAACCCTTTTGGTACTTACAGCTTCCCACCAGTTTTCTGGGAGGCCTTGCAAAAAGGGTGAAGCAAGCAGAGTGGAGATACCCAGAGCTGAGTTTGGGTTCCTGTGTCCTTAAGAACCAGTGCTCTTGGGAAATGCAGGTCCTTGCTCTGAGCCCCCATTTCCTCACTCTAGGATAGGAATAACCATGCCCACCTGTTGGGGTTGTCCTGGGGATTTAATGAACTAATGTGGGCACCTGGCAGAGAGAAGGCCCTCAGTGCAAGGGAATCTCCCACCCCCTTCACACCTGCCAGCTTTCCCAGGACACCACCCCCATCCTCCTCCCCTCGCCTCTGGCTGTGTTGGCTTTGGCACTTCCTCGGGGACAGAAATGAGAACATATAAACCTGGGGGAGAGCGGTGTTCACTTGACATGTAGTTGGAATGGAGAAAGATTTGGCATCACAATGAAAAATCCAGTGACAAACTTGACTGTTGTCAAGACATGGTTGCTGTCTTCATTCATTGTTCAATTTTTTAAATTAATTTTTATTGGACATAGTTGCTTTATGATGTTGTGTTAGTTTCTACTGTATGGCAAAGTGAATCAACTATATGTATACATTATTGTTCATTTATATAGTAAATACGTTTCTAGTTCAAGTGACTTAATTATGAGCTTTCTGCCTTGGGAATGACGCCTTTTGGGCCCCTCCTGCCCCCTGCCCACAGTGCCCATGACTGATGTATGGGTGGAAGGTGCTGTGTTTACTCTCTTCCCTCAATTTCCCCTGTGTCGGAAGAATAAAGAATTCTTTGGTGTCTGGCTACCCATACCCACCCGGCTCCCCCAGGAACATGAAAGAGGGCAGGCAGCTGCTTTCATTTCTAATTTGTCTCCAGTGGAATTATCCAGAAGGTGGATTTTAGGGGTTTCCTGGAGACAGAAATGCTACCTGCCCTGTGGCCTGGCCTGAAGGGGAACTTTTCATGAAATACGGCCCAGGTACTCGATGTCGCCTGGACAGAATAATGAAACACTTCTTACAGGCAATTTAGGAGTCTGAGAAACGGGCAGCTGACTTTCAAAGGCAGACGCCAAAGCGTCAGCAGACTTCTCTTAAAGGTCAAGGCTGAGGGGAAAACCTGCCTGAGGCTAAATGAGGGGAGGTTTGGATTTGGGCTGTGAGTGATGGATTTCATTTCAAGCTGTTGGCACTTTGACCACACCTCTCTCCTGAATTATTAGGAAAGGACTGGGCTTGGGTATGAATCCTGATTCTACCACTTACTTGCTGTGTGATCTTGGGAAGTTGACCTCTCTGAGCATCAGTGTTCTCAGAGCTGGAATTAAAATCATACCTTCATCTCTGGTAACTAATAGAAAGATTAAATGTGAAAGTGCCAGGTGCATAACAGGAAGTCAAAGCTTTTTTTTCTTCTTTCCCCCCCCCCCCCTTAATTGTGTGCTACAAGTTGGGGCTTCCCAGGTGGAGCTAGTGGTAAAGAACCTGCCTATCAATGCTGGAGATATAAGAGATGTGGGTTTGATCCCTGGGACAGGAAGATCCCCTGGAGGGCATGGCAACCCACTCCAGTATTCTTGCCAGGAGAATCCCATGGACAGAGGAGTCTGGCAGACTACAATCCATAGGGTCACAAAGAGTCGTACACAACTGAAGTGACTTCGCATGCATATATGCATATACTACAAGTCAGGGGACCAGGAGCTTTGCACTGGTCTCATCAAAAACTTTCCATGGCCCTTGGTCAAGGCTTTTGTTTTTTCTAGGCTTCATTTCCTAGATCCAGTAATAAAAATTATCCTTTACTAGAGGCTTGGTTTAGTTGCTAAGTTGTGTCTGACTCTTGTGATCTCATGGATTGTAATCTGTCAGGATCCTCTGTCCACGGGATTTTCTAGGCAAGAATACTGGAGTATTTCCTTCTCTGGGGATTTTCCCCAACCCAGGGATTGAACCCGGGTCTCCTGCACGCAGGCAGATTCTTTACCAACTGAGCTACCAGGGAAGCTTGCTCCTGCTGCTGCTGCTAAGTTGCTTCAGTCGTGTCCGACTCTGCGACCCCAGAGACAGCAACCCACCAGGCTCCCCCACCCCTGGGATTCTCCAGGCAAGAACACTGGAGTGGGTTGCCGTTGCCTTCTCCATTGCATGAAAGTGAAAAGTGAAAGTGAAGTTGCTCAGTCATGTCTGACTCTTCACCACCCCATGGACTGCAGCCTACAAGGCTCCTCTGTCCATGGGATTTTCCAAGCAAGAGTACTGGAGTGGGGTGCCATTGCCTTCTCCACCAGGGAAGCCTAGAGGCTTACTATTTGCTTGGAACTGTGGAAAATGCTTTATATGTTCCTTCCTTCCTCCCTTCTTCCCAACAAATCAGTGGCCCTCCACACCTATGGGTTCTGCATCTGTGGATACCACCAACATTGCATTGTGTTAGGTACTAGTAAAAAGTATAAGTATACTAATAAGTAATCTAGAGGTGATTTATTGATTACTATAAGTAATCTAGAGGATGTTCATAGCTTATGCACAAATAGGACTCCACTTTATTAATATAAGGGACTTGAGCATCCTCAGATTTTGGTCCTGGAATCAATTCCCTGGATACTGAGGGAGAATTGTATATATATATATATATATATATATATACACCTACTATGAGCACCTACTATGTGCTATGCACGTATCAGGCACCAGGATATGGTGGTGAACATAAGGGACAAAATCTGATGTTCTTACAATTTATATCCTTGCAGAGCAGTCAGGAGATAAATAAAATACGTAAGTAATGTTTGTATTGTGTTNTATGAGCACCTACTATGTGCTATGCACGTATCAGGCACCAGGATATGGTGGTGAACATAAGGGACAAAATCTGATGTTCTTACAATTTATATCCTTGCAGAGCAGTCAGGAGATAAATAAAATACGTAAGTAATGTTTGTATTGTGTTGGATGGCAAGTGCTGTAGAGAAAAATAAAAAATGGAAGGGCATAGGTTTTGCACGTGGGATTTTAAATAGAGAAGGGGGGTCAGGTAAGGTCTGATGAAAGGGTAACTTTTCACAAGTTATGAAGGTGGTGAGGGAGCAAGCATCTGTTTGGGGGTGGGGGTGGGGGTGGGGTTGCTTGGCAGCAGGGAGAAGAGCTAGTGCAAAGGCCCTGATGATGTGGATGTGCCTGCTAGACTCAAGGACCAACCAGGAGCCATATGTCTACAACGGGGTGAGCAGAGGGGGTGGGGCTGCCAGTGGAGCACAGGCTTGGTGACTCCGTGGTGCCTGGTTGGCCAATTCAAGAGCTTGTGCTTTTTCTCTGAGATGGGAAGCCAGCGATGTGCATTTCTTTCTTTTTCTTTTCTTCTTCCCTCTCTCCTTCGCTCACTTGATTCCTTTCTTTTTTACTTTAACCAGATTTTTATTCCACAAAATTTTCTTATCTTTACCTTTTTTAAGAAGCTTTCTTGTGCCTCTCCCAATCTGACAGTGAAAACTTTTCCAAGATTCACCCCAAACTCCAGCACTCCCTCTTTCCCTCTCATCTCTCCATGTTCGTCTTCCCATCTGAGGGTTTTGTGCTGAAAGGCAATGAGATTGCTGCTTACATTTTAAAAGAATCCTCTATTATGTCAGTTAACCTTACCAACTACTAGAGTGGTTGTGTGTGTGCTATAATCCCTGATTAAGTATTTGTTTTTTTTTTTTTTTTTGGGTAATGTATAATATTAAATTTTATTATATCAAAGAGGCATTATGGGCTGGAACTTGTCTCAAAAGATAAAAACAGTTTATGCATTTAACATTTACTGGACATGCTAGCTGCTGGAAATGTGACAGGGAGGAAAACACAGGAAGGGAGTTTCTGCTCTCAGGCTGCTTATACTCCAGTGGTTTGATGTGTGACACAGTGGCTTACACCGAGAAGAGAGGTGAGGGGAAAGGACTCTGGGGTGGAATAGGCAAGAGGAGATTTCGATGACGACCACACAGCAGGACAAGCAACCACTTAGCTCACTAGAGTGGGGGAGGGGGGAGGCCACCAAAGGATTTTTAGAGCCATGTGAGGCATGGTCTAATTTACTGAAGTAGACTCTGAGAATCATTTTACTAGCAGGGGAGAGGTAGAAGTGAGATGACGGTAAGGAGGGCAAGGCAGTAAGCAGGCATCAGATGCCCATCAGCAAGAACAGGTAAGAGCAGGCAAGGATCAGAGAGGCCCCAGGGGCCTGGTGCTGAAGGTGTGTGGCTCTCACAGACCACTCTCCAGATTTCACCCTGTTTGCAACTATGCTCGATTCCTAGCTTAGGAAATGGTCCTTCTTAAGAAGACAGAAGAATCTGAAGTGGAACTTGACGGATGCTGGGAGTACAAGGTTTAAGTCCTGGAGTAGCTCAATCTCTTCCATTAGCTGCTGCCACCTCTCTTCAGATTGGCGAATTTGATTCTCTGTTGCTGCTTGAAAATTTGCAAGTGTGTCTTCAAACAATCTCCAGTCAAAAAGTGGAGTCCTGATTTCTTCACAGTCTGATTCTGAAGTAGTCTCATCCATGAGTCTTTCCTGAATCAAGTGAAGTTTGTCTAATATTTCTTCAAGTAAAGCGTCAAGAAGTCCTGCTTCTTTACATGTCTTAAGAAAAGCAGTGTTCACAATTGCGCCTGTGTGTCTGCTGTTAATTTCCTTCTTCAGGGCCATTCTTCGATGTGGCTGTACAGGATGCCTGTTGAGAGAGGTTTTCTCCTTCCTCTTTTTGTTTTCACTCCTGGAAAGTAGGCTTGTCTTGGTTTGGTCCGCTCACTGTAGTGAGAATGGAAGACACGAGACAAAGGCTTTACTGATGGTAGATCATTTTGAGGGTCAGCACGTTGTTGGCAAAACACTTTATAAATTCCTTTAAGTCCATCAGCTTGTAGAACTGTGTGGCCATTCTTGGCACAGAAAAAACGGTAATTCTTGAAACAGGATTTTAAGTCACATCCTACCGTGGCTCTTGTTTTCTTACAAAGCTTGCATTTCAACTTCCTTCCTCTCTTGATTTCTTTCTTTACTGATTCCACATCAAAATTTCTGTCATTATTACATGGGTCATGGTCCTCACTTTCCTCAACTGCCAAGAAATGCAGCAAACAGTTTTCATGAGCAGCTATATTCTCTGACTGTGCAAAGTACAGGAATACTACACTTGAGCTCTGTGGGGCAGAGCACGCATATCCTATTTTGCAATCTTTCTGCAGCCTGGAAGACACTGGGTGGGAGCGGGACCGTGTCCTACATGGCCCGCGCTGCGTCCGTGCTGCCCCTTGATTAAGTATCAATAGTTCCTTTCCACATAAGAAAAGGATAAAAAAGGTGAAAACAGACATAGCAGTCCTATTGGATTAGGACCTTATTTAGCCTTAATAGCCACCTCCGCGCGCCTAAAATTGCTATCTCCAAAGATAGTCACATTGGGCATTAGGGCTTAAACATGTATATTTGTGGTGTGTGTGTATGTGTGTTAGTCACTCAGTCGTGTCCGACTCTTTGTGACCCCGTGGACTGTAGCTCTCTAGGCTCCTCTGTTCGTGGAATTCTCCAGGCAAGAATATTGCAATGGGTAGCCATTTCCTTCTCCAAGGGACCTTCCCGACCCAGGGATAGAACTTAGGTCTCCTTCATTGCAGGCAGATTCTTTACCATCTGAGCTACCAGGGAAACATATATTTGTGGGGGAGGATACAATTCAGCCTATAACTCATAATATGTGTTTTTCATCTATATACTTTCAACATATTTGTGCTTTGAAATTTAAAGTGCATCACTTATAGAGAGAATATTCTTGAATCTTGCTTTTTAATCTAGTCTGTCATTCTGTTTTTTTTTAATTGGAAAGTTTTACATTTAGTAAGATTATAAATAGGTTTGATTATCATTTTGCTATTTGTTTTCATTTGTTTGATTTTTGGGGATTGTTTCTCTAATGATCCTTTCCTTTCCAAATTATACATATTTTTGGAATTTCATTTTATTTCCTCTATTATTGCTTCTCATCAATACTTCTTATTGCTTCTTAATGGTTGCTCTAAAGCTAACAATCTGCCTCTTTAGCTTGTCAAAATAAATCTATTTAGACTGGCTCATCACCTTGACTGTCAATGACACCCCACTCCAGTACTCTTGCCTGGAAAATCCCATGGGTGGAGGAGCCTGGTGGGCTGCAGTCCATGGGGTCGCTAAGAGTTGGACATGACTGAGCAACTTCACTTTCACTTTTCACTTTCATACATTGGAGAAGGCAGTGGCAACCCACTCCAGTGTTCTTGCCTGGAGAATCCCAGGGACAGGGGAGCCTGGTGGGCTGCCGTCTATGGGGTCGCACAGAGTCAGACATGACTGAAGCGACTTAGCAGCAGCAGTATCACCTTGATTGTAGGTTTTGATATGGAGAATCTGTGGAAAGTCCATCTTTCTCAAGCAACTCTAACTTGATGGGGCCAACCTCCAAATCTTTGTCTATTGTGGATATTGTGAGAGCTTGATTTAGGCCTTTTTATTTTGGTGGGACCAAAGCTGTTCTGTAAAATATGACAGCCACATGTAGCTGTTTAAATTTATATTAAGTGAAATGAAATAAATTACAATTTCCTTAGTTGTACTAGTCATATTTTGAGTGCTTGATAACTGCCTGCAGCTCATGGTTATCATTTTGGACCAGTCAAGTAACATTAACATCATTGCAGAAGTTCTAATGGCCAGTGTTTATCAAGAGTATGCCTGACTCTAAGGTGTGGTCCTGACTCTCATGTTGCCATCATCTTCATGTCTCAGCTGGAGACCCGGGTGTGAACAAGATTTCTCTCCTGTGGCTTAACTGTTCTCTAGCACTGCTTGACGTTCAGTATCTGTTTTGTTCTCCGCTCTGTCTCTGAGTATAGACTAGCTTTCAGCTCAGGACTTTATAGGCCTCCCTCCACGGCTCCTGGAGACCCCTGTCTGTGCAGTTCACTCCTCTCTGAGCTTTCCCTCACAGTTCCAGCTGTTGCAGCTATTCTGAGCTCTGATTTCGACCTCCTCGGCTCATTAGAACTATCATGTTGTGTCCACACGCTGGCTCTCTGCTCTGCAGTGGGGAATCCTCCCCAGACAGAGAGCTGGGGCAATTTCGGGGCTAAGCTTGTGAACTCCCCTCCTTGCTGGCATCCTGGCCTTGTGCTGCCTTTTGTCCAGCGCCAGAAAGCTGTTGCCTTCTGCGCTTTGTCCATTTTGTTTGTTTTATTTCACTGATGGCAGGCATACTTATACTAGTACCCTGATTAATTAGCAAGCAACTTAAAACCACAAATTACATGCTCCTGTTTTTAAAACACTCCATCGCTACTGGGTTTTTCTATTGAAAATTTACTCTGCTCAGAAGTTAGCATCACATTGTCTTACTGGTTCCTCTTTCCTTTGCTCCTATTTTTTCCCATTGAGATTCTCTGGGGAAATTCCAAATTCTTTCCTCATATGATACGGAGAATTTAGCTCTCCCCAGATCTTGTCTGCAAAACTATATAGCCAAAATCATGGAAAGTCTTAGCTGAAATAAGATCTTGTTCCCATTTAGTGGGATCTGTCCTCTTTAGATGCTAGCTGGAGTTACAGAAAGCAAAACAATTTTTAAATTCTAGCTAACTCACCTCTGTGATTCTCACTCTGAGATTCTCTGATTCTGTCGTCCATCCTCTGGTCAGAAGATCTTTCTAAAACCCAAATCTGACCCTGGCACTCTTCTTCAGTGGCTTTTCCTAGCCTGTAAGATAAGATCACATATCCTCAACTGACATAGACATCCTTCTATGAACCATTCCTTTCTATATCTCCAGTTCCATCTCTTTTTATTCTACACCACCTCCAACACACACACACACACACACTCACACACACAGAGGTGTATCTTCTGCAAAACTGAAATTTTGTGGGTCTCAAAACATGCCAACCTGTTTCTTTCCTGTATTGCTTTTCTCATATTGTTTCCTCTATCTGAAATACCCTTCCACTATCCCCAACTTTCCTGTCTTTCTCTGTATCCTAACCCATTCTTTCAGATCAGGTTTAGAGATATTTTCCTTCTGAAAGAATTCCCTGATTCCGACCTTCCGCAGCTGGGTCAGGCACTTCCTCAGAAGCCCCATGGAGCTCCCTCTGTCGTCCTCGCCACACAGACTAGGAAAGGTGGCCTCTGTCTGTCCATTTGGTCTCACTGCTGCTTAGGGCAGTTGTCTGTCAGGTAGTATGTTTTGTTTTGTATCATTTGTCTACCCAATAGATGTTTATCTAGGTCACAGTATGAGAAGGGTGCTGCTCCAAAATCTCTGCTTTTTGCGAGTTTGTGTTCTGATGAGAAGGGCAGAAAACAAATAAATCAATAAACACTATCATTCAGGAAGCGATGAGTCTATGGAGGAAAGTAAAACAGAATAAGGACAAGGCAGGCACCCAGATGCTCATGTGAATCAAGCGTCTCTCTGATGATGTGACGTCTGAGCAGCAGCCTGAGTGAAGTGATGGAAGGTGCAGATACCTAGGGGACCTCCGATCTCTGGGAAGAATGAAGAACTGGAAGTGGGCGCTTCCAAGAGTGCTCAGTGAATAGCAAGCAGACAGACCGGTGGGGCAGAGGCAGAGTGAACGAAGTGGGCAGTGAGATGTGAGGGGCCTAGATCCATAGGACATTCTAGGTCAGTCTAAGTACTTAAGCTGTTTTCCCCCTGAATTTAAGGAAGCCATTGAGAGGTTGTGAACAGCAGAGTGGCATGATCTTACTGGTGTTTTAAGGGCTCATGCTGATGGCTCTGCTGAGAACAGACTGTAAAGGAGCAAGGGAGGAAACCCGAGGCTAGCTGGGTGACTTCAGGGGTCAAGGCGAGTGAACATGTGATTTGGACCAGGGTGTTAGCATTGGAAATGGGTTAACATTGGCTTAGTGTGTGTTTGTGGAATAATGATTAAATTTCTTTAGCTCCCCTGTGAGCCTTTTGTAAACTTTTGGAAGGCAAGATCTGTATCTGATTTATCTTTCTATTCAAAGTACTTAGAACAAGGCCTGCCAAATCATAGGAGTACAATATTATTTTTAAATGTTTTTCTTTCTTTTTAGTTTCTGAGCATGACATAAATGGAGGGAAGGACGATATATGATATCTTATTGTTACTCCATTTTCTAGATGGGGAAACTGAAGTTCAGAGAGGTTAAATCTTAATTAAGTCCTCACAAGCCACAGAGTGATGAAGCCAGTCTTTAATCTCAAGTCTGTCTGAGCTCATAGCCCTTACCTTTTCCATTCTATCAGCTAGGCTGGTATAGAGAAGGTGATGGTAAGGCATGGGAGGAAAGACTGGACGTGAGGGCCCCGGCTATGAGCGGCAAATCCCACTCCTGATGACAGACAGTGCCTCCTTCAAAAGCAAAGCTGTAATCTCTGTCCTAGGCAGAAAGACCTGCTTTTGGAAAAGCTTCCTTTTCCAGGCAGAGTCAACATGCACCTGTGTGACTGGTCCTTCTGATTCACACATGGGGGTTGCATTTTATTTTTTTATTTTTTGAAAATAAAAAGAAAATGAAAAAAAAAAGTGAAATCCCAGTTGCCAAGTCTGTTAACGACACACATAATGGTGTGTTAACACGGGTGATTATCGAGCTGGACAGCACCCAGCTTTCTGCCAAAACAAACCTTTCGGCTCACAGACCTGGGAATGCTTGAGCCACAGAGTGAGGAGGGTGGACTGCAATCTTCCATGGTCTGGAAACAATTAAATGCCATGGCTGTTGGCATTGCTGACTTTCCCGTGGGCTCTGGTGGGAAGGACCGGACCCCAGATCTTCTATGAACCTTCCACAGGACCCCAGGCAAGTGACCACCACCTGTTTCTGGATGTCAGCTTCTCCTCCAGTGGGTTGGATTAATGATTTCTAAGTCCCATCGATTCTAACCTTCTGAGTTTCTGGGAGAACTTCAAGGAGCCAGAGGTTCTCAGGCTGTGGGTGCCTCGTGCACTCAAGGAGGCTCCAGTCTGTACAGCAGAGCTGGGTTGGCACCACCAGCTCCAGAACCTGTGAAACACCTTCAGATTGTTCTACCAGCTATGAAACCTTGGGTATCACCTCAGTCTCTGTTTTCTCATCTGTAAATTGGTAAATGAACTTACCTTAGAAGGCTGTTATGAGGAGTAAATAGAATACAAGATGTAAGGTACTTAGCCCAGTGCCTGGAACACAGGAAGTCATAAATACATGTTAGTTTCTTTCCTTCCTCGATTGCACTCTGCCTTCATCCTTTCTTCTCTCCTTCCCTACCTACCTTTCCCTTCCTTCATTCTTTTTTTTTTCTGTTTTCCCCTTCCTCTCCTCCCCCTCCTCTTCCTCCCCTTCCCTTCCAGAAGAAAAATCTGTCTCTTATTGTGGTGCTGTGAGCCAGTTTGCTTCATTCAGTTGCAAATTACTAGACTGCAGGGACCACATGGGGGTCATCTTTTTATCCTCTCTCTCTGCGTGCACAGAGTAGGTGTGCAATAAATGTCTGGGGAATCAGTGATTGACTTGAAGGAGTCAGAGGCAAGCCTGCCATCGCTGGTTTCTTGGCTCTCTCATCCCTCTTTCTTCTGATGGAAACATAAAAAGCATATACTCACACTCTTACCGGCTTGCTTGCAAGTCCCTCCCTTCCCAAGGCTATAAAAAACATTATATTCTAAAATGAAACAAAGGTAATGGAAACCAGAAAGCCAGGTTTTGCATGCGATCGAAAACACATGTTAAGAACGAGGATTTGAAATGATGAATCTGCACGAAGCCATTGGCAACGATCCCCTGTCTGCCTCTCTGCTCTGGTCGGGAGCAGAAGCGTGCAGATTTGCAGCAGCCCCCACGCTGAGGCAGCCTCGGTTGTCAAGGCAGCAGACCGGGCATGGCCAAGGGCATCTTTTTTCTTTCAAGCTCTCCTGGAGAGTGCTAGGTTATACGGGGCTGAGGATCACAGCATTCTTCTGACCTTTGGAAACACGGGAAAGGATCCTTTTGGGTTCTGAAAAAGAGGCCCTAGTTCCCCTTTGCCCTTATGATGAGAAGAGTCAGTGTCAGTTGGTGATTTCCTCCTGTTTAAATATAAACTGAGGCATGCTAAAACTTTTGAGTTTATTTAAGCAAAAATCATTTTGAACCAGGCAGCATCCAATCTGGCAGATAGAAATGAGCTCCAAGAGTTGTATGAAACGAAAGACTTACAGAAGGGAGTAGGAACAAGGAAGTTATACCTGGCAGGGGTATATCAGGCAGATTACCTACTTAGGGCTGGTCAGGTAATTTTTGATTGACTGAGGTTCTATTTCTTGGAGAACCAAAACTAAGTTAAGTCTTGATTTGGTGCACCAAATCAAGACGTGGGACTTAGCACAAGTGACTCCATTTTGGACATGTTTAACTCCATTTTTAACACTATGAGACAAGCACTTAATCTACATTAAGTCAACAGCTATTTTGCAGGGTCATTCTGAATATTCACTCTTCTCATTTTACAGGTGATGCAACTAAGTCATATAGGTAGTAAGTGGTGGGCTGTGGTTATAGTATCATTAGTAATATCTATCATCACTGAGTTCTCATTTACTTATCTATGCCTTCATTCACTAGATGTTTACTGAGTATCTGCTGTGTGCCAGACCCTGTGAGTTAGTTGGAGATATAGCATTGAACAAGAGAGATCAATGTCCTTGATCTTACAGTTGGCTGGCAAAAATATCGTGACCTGCTTGATGTTCAAGGTCATTGCGTCTGGTGTAAAAGAAATTCCAGTGACTATGAGCCTTTGTGATACAAGGTACTTGGGTCTGAGGTATCAGGGAAAGCTGTCCTGAGGAGTGGCCTCAAGGGGGTCCTAGAAGACAGGAGGGGCTAAACAACTAAACTGAGGTAGAACCTTCCTGCTGAGGGAAACAGGTAAAAGGGCAGAAAAGAGCATGGTGTGATCAAGGGAGCAAAGAGTCATGGAAAACCAGGTTTCCATCCTATATTCCATTTCATCCCCTCAACAACCATAAGGGAGATATTATTAATTATTACCTTTCTTTAACAGAGCATGAAACTAAGCAAGGTTCAGCGGTTTGCCCAAGGTCACACACCCAGCAATGAATTAGACCCAGTGAATTGACTCCCCTGCCTATGTTGAATCTAAAACACATAGCCTATCTTACAAGGCCTCTGTCAGATGAAAGGTAAGACCTTTTAGAGACTAAAAGTGAGAACTGTGACCAAGAACTAGTGAGCTCTGAATCCTGAGGCTCTGTGCTGTGGGGCTTGAGGGACACCAGTGGCAGGGACAGATAAGCCCGTGCAACTGTTGAAGAGTTTCATGCCAGGGGTCTCCCCTACCTGTAGAAATGGCAGGCTCCAGAGTCTGTAGATGACAGCATCATATTTCCATTCCTAACACTGCCTTGGGGACTCTCTAGACACCCCAAGAGTCTGGATCTAAAATTATTTAACCATGTGTTTGCACATGGTTAAAATTGTAGCTTAGGTATTTCCTCTGCCAAGAAGCCTTCCTTGAACACTTCAAGCCTGATGCCCGTTCTTTCCTTTGTTTCTCTCACATACACCTTCCCATCCCTGCTCCCTGATCTGGTGCTTCTTCTTTTTCACTGTGAACCACACTGTGTTATATATATTTGTTCACTAGGCTGTCAACCTCTCCTGAAGGAGGGCTCCCCAAAGCTAGAGCTCGAGTCCCATTCATCTCTGGGTCCAGTCCAGCCCAGCGCCCCCTGATGTTGGCTGTTGATAAGTGAACATCCCATTTTCCATCTCTATTGGAGGGATATTCAGGAGTTAAATGGCTGTCATGAGCCTAGAGGCAGGCCACGCTGGAAATGAGATCAATAGTGGGAAACATGCAGAAGAGCTCACAGAACATGCTTCTAGCAGAGAGGCCGTATCACCTGCTTTAAAGTGGGCACTGCCCTTGTTGGGTGTTTCAAGCTCAGGTGAGACCCTGGGGATGGAGAGGGTGGGGCTGGAGGGGAAGAGCTGCATTTCCTAAATGGTTTCCATCTGCTCTGCCGGTGTCCATACTCTTGGAGTGAAATCACATTTAACTCCCTCCTGCCTGTTCACCCATACCATAAACTTGTACCGAGCACCAACCATGTGCCAGTCACTCTGCTCTCTTCTGGGAAAATAGAAATGGAGGACTGAGTCTATCTGTGGGAGAAGAGAATGGAAACAGATGTGACGCAAGTGGTTTACATAAGAAGGAAGACGTAAAACCCAGAACCTCGGTGAGTCACTTTGGGAAAACTAGGAGAGATTTGCAGAGAGAGGACATTTCAGCTCAGTCTTAAAGGACCAGAGGAGCTTGAAGGTGAAGCAAGGTGTTCCTGGCATAGGAAATCACAAAAGCAAAGGCCCAGAGGAATGCTTGGGTTTGTCCTGTCTAGAAAACAAAGCCAAGTTGGTTCATTGCATCAAGAGCGTCGGGCACTCTTGGGGCGTGGGGTAGAAGGAAAGGAAGACACAGTGACAGGTGATTCAGCACCTGAATTTACCTTTTGCAGAGTCACAAGCACATTATCTGCAATGAAATGGGAGATACTAACCCCTGATGGGAGTAGGCGATTTTTGCTTCTTCACATGATTGGTTCTGCCAGCCAAGCACAAGAGGAGCCCAGTAGTCAGTGGAAGAAGCTGGATTGCATAGATACGGAAGATGTGGCCAGTGCAGTGCAGCAGCCCACAGGGCTGCCTTACTGTGGATAACAGAGTCCCACTGTAGGAGGACCAAGCAGGGGCTTCAATTAGAATGAGAACCAAGAGCTTTGGAAGCAATGCCTCTCCTTGGTGCTGCCCCTGCTTCCTCTAAGTGAGAGCTGATCAAAAGCTCTCCAAGAAGCCTAGATAAAGGAAAGAGGGAGGAGGGCAGTGAGGGCAGGGAGAAGGGGACCCACGAGGATGTCAGGCTCTGTGCACCTGAGGTCCATTGTCCTGGCTCTGAGCAAAGATGGAGGTCACCATGCGCAGAGTCCACAGCAGCCATGGCTTTGGGAGAAGACACTGTCAGTAATACCCAGGCTGAAGGAACTTCATTATCACTTGCATCCAGGCACCTGGCCCGGCCCAGAGCACCACACCGATCTTACAAGCCTCTCCCCTTAGCTGTGTACTGGACCGGAGGGGCTCGCATTGGACTCCGAGCTCAGGCTGTATGTTTCTTCATTACCTCACATGTTTCTGGCCCTGCTTTTGGAAGTCTGAGGTCGTTGGTTTCCCCTAGCTGCTCTGTCTCCTTGAAAAGAGTAACTCCCAGGTACTTTGTCATCTCCCTGATTAACACTGACTAAGGATAGGGCTTTGGGATCTGTCGGATTTGTGTTCATCCATGCTTTTTGTCTTACTGGTTATGTGTGTGTGTGTGTGTGTTTTTACAGGAATGCATTATTGTTTTATTAGTATGCTGTCACCCCCAAAATACAGATTAAACCTCTGATCGTCATACTTGGGGAGCTCAGTGTGTATCATACACTCTCCCTGCAGCAGGTTGGCTGTGTATGCTGGGGCATGTCATGTGGTTGGCCGATTAAACAAATTTTTGTTTCACTTAGCATGTTTACTGAATGCCCAGTTCTTTACCTTTGAATGTTTGTTTCCTCATCTATAAAACAGAACTAATGATATTACCTGTCTCACAGAGCTGTTGTGAGAATTAAATCCTATAAGTACGTAAGGGGCTGCAATGTGGTGCAGTATAATGTGCTCTCCAAAAGCCTTTCAAGCCCTAACCTCCCTGCACTGCACAGAGCAGATAGCTGTGTGATGAAGGAGGCAGTAGTTGGGAGTGAAGCAGTTAGAAGCTAAGGAACACCCAGGTTGCTTGGAGCCCTCTGAAGCTAGAAGAGAGATGTGGAACAGATTCCCCTTAGACCCTTCAGGAGGAGCCAGCTCAGCTGACACCTTGATATCCAGAATCTTGAACTTGCAAGAATACTTTTCTGTTGTTTTAAGCTACCCAGTTGGTGGTGGTCTGTGAAGGCAACCCTGGGAAACTAATACACATGACAAGTACTCAGTACAGGGTGAGCATTAGCATTACAGGGGCTTCCCTGGTGGCTCAGTGGTAAAGAACTGCCTGCCAATGCAAGAGACCTGGGTTCGATCCCTGGGTCGGGAAGATCCCCTGGAGAAAGAAATGGTTAGCCACTCCAGTAGTCTTGCCTGGGAAATCCAATGGACAGAGAAGCCTGGTGGGCTACAGAGGAGCCTGGTGGGGTTACAAAGAGTTGGACATGACATGGCTTAGTGACTAAACAATTTAGCCTTATTATACTCTCTGAAGCCTTTCTTTAAACTCTGGGAAGAATAGACTGCCTCTTGGAAGTCCCACTATACCCTGTGTATCTCTGACACTTTTTAAGGGAATTAGCTCCTTATATATTCATCTCTGACATCAAACTTTGAATCCTTGGAGAGCAGGAAGTGTGCCTGACTCACCTTGTATCTGCAGCATCCAGCACAAGGCCTGGCACGAGAGGAGGCGCTTAGAAAAGACTGGACAAGAATCCAGGTTTTCTGGCTCCCTGTTGGCCCCCGGGGTCCCTGTCAGCCTCCTGCCTTGATAGAATACTCTGTGACGGAACCCAGGGCATCTGGTGCCCCTCCCCCACCATTCTCTCACATCTGGCTGAATTAGGTGTGAATAAATGAAAACCATAAGGATCCCATTTGCTCTCTCCCTGCTTCTTTTTAAGCTGCATGCATTTAGAATTAATCAGCCAAGCATGACTGAGAGTTTTGACAAACTCAAAATACTAGAGAAAGAGTTCAAGATGTTTTGATGATCCTCAGTGCAAAAATGGTTAAGCTGTTGGCCAGGCATTTGTTGCATCTGAAGTCAGTGAAGTTTTGGACCACAGCAGCCTGCCCAGTCTCCTAGGCGAAGTGGGAGATGCACAGAGGGACACTGATGGTTTGTCTCTTCCTTGAGCCCAGGATTCACACTGCCTGGGCAGTAGTCAGTACCAGATGGACCAGAAAGTCAGAATGTTGAGCATATTCCCAGCGTCAGAGCTTCTGCCCTTGGCTCAGGACTGGAATCCCAAATGCTGCAGTTTGGGACAATCCGACACCACTCACTGCTCCCAGGGTTTAGATTGCAGTTCTGGAAGTTCACAATGACAGGTGTACAGCCAGGCCCAGCTGGAGGAGAGAGTCAAGAGGTTAAATGACTTAAAAATTGACGCACAGCCTTCTCTCTAAGAAAACAAATGAATGTCTTTTTTTCTTATAACAAAAACAGTAACCGCTTTTTTGTCATATGAAAACATAATTGTAGAATAATTTCTTTGGGAAAGAAACCCGCTTATAATTCCACCTTGCAGAGATATCCACCATTAACACTTTATTACATAGCTTTCTAGATATTTTATATGCATGTGTATGTATGTTCAGTTCAGTTCAGTCACTCAGTAGTGTCCGACTCTTTGTGACCCCATGAACCACAGCATTCCAGGCCTCCCTGTCCATCACCAACTCCCAGAACCCACCCAAACCCATGTCCATTGAGTCGGTGATGCCATCCAACCATCTCATCCTCTGTCATCCACTTCTCCTCCTGCCCTCAATCTTTCCCAGCATCAGGGTCTTTTCCAATGAGTCAGCTCTTTGCATCAGATGGCCAAAGAATTGGAGTTTCAGCTTCAACATCAGTCCTTCCAATGAACACCCAGGACTGATGTCCTTTAGGATGGACTGGTTGGATCTCCTTGCAGTCCAAGGGACTCTCAAGAGTCTTCTCCAATATCACACTTCAAAAGCATCAATTCTTTGGCGCTCAGCTTTCTTCACAGTCCAACTCTCACATCCATACACGACTACTGGAAAAACCATAACCTTGACTAGATGGACCTTTGCTGGTAAAGTAATGTCTCTGTTTTTAATATGCTATCTAGGTTGGTCATAACTTTCCTTCCAAGGAGTAAGTGTCTTTTAATTTCATGGCTGCAATCACCATCTGCAGTGACTCTAGAGTCCAGAAAAATAAAGTCAGCCACTGTTTCCACTGTTTGCCCATCTATTTGCCATGAAGTGATGGGATTGGATGCCATGATCTTAGTTTTCTGAATGTTGAGCTTTAAGCCAACTTTTTCACTCTCCTCTTTCACTTTCATCAAGAGGCTCTTTAGTTCTTCTTCACTTTCTGCCATAAGGGTGGTGTCATCTGCATATCTGAGATTATTGATATTTCTTCTGGCAATCTTGATTCCAGCTTGTGGTTCATCCAGCCCAGTATTTCTCATGATGTACTTTACATATAAGTTAAATAAGCAGGGTGACAGTATACAGCCTTGATGTACTCCTTTTCCTATTTGGAACCAGTCTGTTGTCCCATGTCCAGTTCTAACTGTTGTTTCCTGAGCTATACAGATTTCTCAGGAGGCAGGTCAGGTGGTCTGGTATTCCCATCTTTTGAAGAATTCTCCATAGTTTGTTGTGATCCACAGAGTCAAAGGCTTTGGCATAGTCAATAAAGCAGAAATAGATGTTTTTCTGGAACTCTCTTGCTTTTTTGAAAATCTAGCATGTTGTTGGCAATTTGATCTCTGGTGAAGGTAAGTCAAAGTGTTAGTTGCTCATTTGTGTCTGACTTTGCAACCCCATGGACTGTAGCCTGCCAGGCTCCTCTGTCCATGAACTTCTCCATGTAAGAATACTGGAGTGGGTAGTCATTCCCTTCTCCCAGGGATCTGCCTGACCCAGGGATCAGGACTCCCACATTGCAGGTAGATTCTTTACCATCTGAGCCACAGGGGAAGCCCCAAGAATACTGGAGTGGGTGGCCATTCCCTTCCCCAGGGTATCTTCCCAACCCAGGAATCTAAACTGGGTCTCTTGCATTGCAGGCAGATTCTTTACCATCTGAGCCCCAGGGAAGCCCATGTGTGTATATGTTGCATATAAACATTCACATTGTACTTGGTCAGTTCTCAGAATAGAAATGATGTTCCCCAAACTGAGTAGTGGGATACTCCAATCACACATTTAAATATCTAACTTTTAAAATAAGAGATAATTCGGACAAAAATTGGGAGTATAATGTCATGATTTTTTTGTACTCTGATTCTTTAGCTATTTATCCTTCAGATTTTGGCTTACATGCTATTACCTTGGCAGCTTTCTTGACTGGAGCAGGGTGCATGCTCTGACAGTACCCCATGCTCATATCATGCTGTATCACAATGCAATTAGACATTAAACATTTCCAAGTATAATTTTTGGCTCTCTTGCTGGACTATGACTTAGGCAGGTGAACACTTCCCAACACAGCCTACACTTCTCTTCAACCCTGCACCTGACCCAGTAGACAGTCCCTGAGTTCCAGGGCTGAACAGGAGGCCTGGAACACTTGAACCATTGACAATGAACCCTTGCTCCATAGACACCTAAAATCCCTGTGAATATCTCAGTCTTTCCCAAAGGAAGCTGCTGCCATTTAAGCCCAGTAACTGTATCCCAAGGAAAAAGATATAGCCAACCTTCTGGAATTTTATTTGATTCTGACTCCAAGCTAAACCTAGGAATTCAGAACTGTACTGTGGTTTATCATTTAAACTGGAGGGTGGAGGAGGACTTTTGCAGGCCAAGAGATAAATTGAGATCTCACTTGAGTTCTCTTCATCGGAGGAAAGCGGAGCACTAAATCTCCTTGTTATGATTACCCACATCTGGATACATAGCTGCAATTGCACACTGCTTCCTGGACCATGGGAAGGCCTACTATGGAGCAAGGATCACAGAGAAGACATTAATATTCACCAGTTACACAAAAAAGAGAGACATCAAATTCAGTCATAGTTCATTTTTGAGCAGAGCTGAAGACACTACCAGAACTATCAGAGGCTTGAAAATACAAGCAAGTTGCCTCCTAGCTCATCCCCACTTAATTTTTCCATTTGCCAGGGTTAAAGGATCCTTGAGTTGATAATGGTTTATCATACATGTAATTAAGTGAAGAATCCAACTGAACTGCTGTTTCAGATGTGGTCTCCTCCTGGAACTAAGGAATACAACCCTTGACATTGGATGTGCAGCCAGTGAACAGGCAGATACATTTTCCCCCATTCTGAGTCACAGTGAACATCAGAGGCAATTTGCTTGCATCTAGTAGGGAGAAGGCAATGGCACCCCACTCCAATACTCTTGCCTGGATAATCCCATGGACGGAGGAGCCTGGTGGGCTACAGTCCATGGGGTCGCTAAGAGTTGGACATGATTAAGTGACTTCACTTTCACGCATTGGAGAAGGAAATGGCAACCCACTCCAGTGTCCTTGCCTGGAGAATCCCAGGGACGGGGGAGCCTGGTGGGCTGCCGTCTATGGGGTCACACAGAGTCGGACATGACTGAAGCAACTTAGCAGTAGGGAGAGCACTCATATGTTTACTATCCTAATTCAGGAATGTGTAAATTCTCCCAATCCATTCTACAATTTATTCTTCTGGATCTTGATGGCTTCATTATCTTACAGAACATCATGTTTGTCCAGTAGCTTGGTGACAGTATGGCACCTTGGCACACCGAATATCTTAAGCTGAAGGAGTCTGAGAAAATGGCAGAAGCAGAAAGGCCATTCTGACCTCTTTCCCCACCCCTCCCCTTATTTCTCCCTGAAACAGGTCATAAAACTCCCCTGTGAAAGGTATTCTCCCTATACCAGAAGGTAGGAAGACATTCATAAGAGATGAGGGATTTGAGGTTAAGACATTTGTACAAAACTGTGCAGTCAAATCTTGTTAAACACACTCTTATCTTCCCAGTTACCTCTTCACTATTTATTACCCCAGCCCAGCACCACCTCCCCTTTTTAGATTTAAATGTTAAAACTTTTTAAAATTGATTTTTATTGGAGTGTAGTTGCTTTACAATATTGTGTTAGTTTCTGCTGTACAGTAAAATGAATCATACATATATCCCCTCACTTTTGGACTTCCTTTGTCTTCTCAATTCTTCACAAATTTATTGTTCCTCTGTTTAAAAGATATAAAAGCTTCCTTCCATGGTTACTTTTTTGGGCCTTGATTTTCTTGTGAAGGCTCCCTTGCACATGTAAAAAGTTCAATAAAACTTGTATGCTTTTCTCCTGTTATCTGTCTTTGCCAGTTTAATTTTCAGACCTGGTCAGGGACCTTAAAAGGGTCAAGGAAAACTTTTTACTCTCCTACAGCGGATAAGACCTAGAACTAACAGAGTCCTTAGCTGTTTGGCAAGATACATTTGTGCAGAGGGTGAGTTGTACATTCTGTGAAACCGAGCGCCTGTGCAATTTCAGTAATCTGTGCAAGATCAGATAGGAAATAATTTGAGCTTTGGACACATAGTGTCTCTTGAAACCACTTATTTCTGCTATTGTAGTGATAAAGCAGTGATCAGTTCAGTCGCTCAGTCATGTCCGACTCTTTGCGACCCCATGAACTGCAGCACGCCAGGCCTCCCTGTCCATCACCAACTCCCGGAGTTTACTCAGATTCATGTCCATCGAGTCAGTGATGCCATCTGGCCATCTCATCCTGTCGTCCCCTTCTCCTTCTGCCCCCAATCCTTCCCAGCATCAGAGTCTTTTCCAGTGAGTCAACTCTTCGCATGAGGTGGCCAAAGTACTGGAGTTTCAGCTTTAGCATCATTCCTTCCAAAGAAATCCCAGGGCTGATCTCCTTCAGAATGGACTTGTTGGATCTCCTTGCAGTCCAAGGGACTCTCAAGAGTCTTTTCCATACTGTCTTAATGACTGTGGCTTTGTAGTAGAGCCTGAAGTCAGGCAAGTTGATTCCTCCANGTTTCAGCTTTAGCATTATTCCTTCCAAAGAAATCCCAGGGCTGATCTCCTTCAGAATGGACTTGTTGGATCTGCTTGCAGTCCAAGGGACTCTCAAGAGTCTTCTCCAAGACCACAGTTCAAAAGCATCAATTCTTCAGCACTCAGGTGCTGGGGGCCAGCGTGAGGAACTCCGCCCATGGCAAAGGTCATGAGGAAGGAAGCTTGGCATATGCAAAGGCGTGATCAAGCCTCAGGAAATCCCCTGTTCCTGAGCATCTACCCCAAAACCAGAGTACTTTACAGGGGGCTCTCCCCCATAACCATTTCTCTCGGAGAAGGAGTAAACGTGCAGATCCAGCTAATAAAAATTCCTGGGCATGACAAGAGTGTTTGAACTTACGAACTCTGAAGCTAATCTAGCCTGCCTGTGTAGGTTCGTCCAGCCACAACAGCCCCCCAACCATGAGAGGCACGAGATGTTTTATACTTACTAAAAGAAAATTCTTTTGGGAAGTTAGAAATTATTAGTATAGTGTGTTGGTTAGGAATTACGTTGGTGAAGGGTTTTTTCATTTGTTGTGCCAATAATTACTGCTAATTCCCTGCCCTGGGTGTGACAAGGGTGTCTCAGGTCAAACCTCTCTGCTGACAAACTAGCTTGTGTGACAACCTCTCAACCATAAATAGCACAGAGAGTTTTGGAGGATTTTGAAAGCCTTAATTAGCATAGGGCTTTTCTCATTATTGAGTCAATGATTGCCGCCTGGTCTCCATATCCTTAGGCACCTGGGAGTATATTAATCAATGTATTTGAAAATATAGAAAAGGAAATATAGTAGTTTTTGATGTTAGCAATATTAGACTTTTTGAGTTAATGAATTTTCTCTTTTGTTATAGACCACTGTACTTTGTTATAAATCACTGGGTTCTTGCTATGTAAAAATGTAACTTTATCACTATCTTAAGACTAAACAGATCTTAAGGGGAATATTGGTGAAAAGATTTTTCTTTGTTGGGCTGATATTTGCTGCTTAATCTCCATATTCCCTGTCTTTATAATGAATATAACCAGCATTTGGGAGAAATAAGTATTACCCTTTAAGATTAATCATGTTAACCTTGGGTTAAATAAATTCCTTTCTTGATTGTAACTCACTACACCCTCACCCTATAGGAATGTAACTTTATTTGGAGGGTGGTGCCTGGTTTAAGAAAAAACACCCTTGGAAAAAAATAAGTTTTTTGGTTATCAGAAAGAAAGGGTTGTAAATGTCAGCAGGCCTCATGGCCAGATGATGTAAAACCCCTAAGAACTTTTTTTTATGTAAAGCACCTGATTTTGATAAAGGTCAGGACTGCTGACCCCCAGGTGACTCTGTATTCATCCCAATATGTAACAAAAGGTATATAAGAAAACCTGAAAAATAAAGAAATGGGATCAGTTCCTGGAAAGACTGACTCCCCCATGTCGTTCTTTCTTGCTCCCCATTTTTCTGGCTGAATTCCCACCTGGAGCATAGATGCTATTCCATGTGAACCAAGTTATTCAGCCACTTTTTCTCCACTAATTTTCCTAGTACACTATCCGTTTCTAATCTCTCTATATATCTGTAATTAAATATGTATTTTTCCAAGGACGCTGACTCCATCCTCACCTTCGAATCCCCCTGGATCCACCAGGGCTGGACCCTGGCACTCAGCCTTCTTCACAGTCCAACTCTCACACCCATACATGACCACAGGAAAAACCATAGCCTTGACTTGACGGACCTTAGTTGGCAAAGTAATGTCTCTGCTTTCAAATATGCTATCTAGGTTGGTCATAACTTTTCTTCCAAGGAGTAAGCGTCTTTTGATTTCATGGCTGCAGTCACCATCTGCAGTGTTTTTGGAGCCCCCCAAAATAAAGTCTCTCACTGTTTCCACTGTTTGCCCATCTATTTCCCATGACCATGGCTCCCTACTAAACATGCCTTTTTCTGTCCTTTGTTCCCTCATTCACAACCATTTTGGCAACAGATTTCTTATTGTAAATTACTAGCTGCATCTTCTGTGACTCTAGAGGGCAAACTTTTTTCCTACCAAGAGAAAACACAAACTGCTTGGCAATGTGATTTTCAGCAATGCAGTAAGGTTTATAAAGAACAAATTTGTTGGCCTCCAAGCAATTAATATTCAAATTGGCTGCAGAAATGAGAGGTGAAATATTAACTCAATAGTCTTATTTTGAGTTGTTAAGGGGCAAAATTCACTTTACAGTGGCAGCGTTTCATTTGTTTTGGTTTCAAATCCATTATTCTATTGAATCAGCTTTTATCCATGTGAATACTGATTTGGGTTTTGTTTTTTAAATAGAGAAAAAGAAAATTTCTTTCAAAAAGAAAACAAAAAGCATAAAACCAAATTCCAGGGCAAAAGCCGTTTATAGTATCATTGGAAAATACATTGTAAATGAAAACATAGTATTTATAACGCCTGTATAAGAAAACAGCATTTGTAGAAATTATTTGTTTGCCATGCCTTAACACTTTTTGAAGGAGGAAAGTTTATGGATATTTCTCAGAAGGTCCCAGCTGTACAGTTCTTCTGTAAACTGTTGGTAATTAACAGAGTGTCAACAAGGCCTGTGAAATGTCCATGCCTCTAGTTCCTGTGAGTACCACCCAATATAATCCTTCTATTTCAGAGACCCAGATACCTCCTCTAAAAAGAGCTTTGTTAATCTGCCTACATCCTGGCATCTGATTTCATCAGTACTTGTAAAATTGTTTTGGGGATATAATTTAAAAATATGTTTTTGCTTTTGATTGCAAAAATTTATCCATAGAAATAATGTCCTTTTAAAAATGAGCATTTATGTATAATGTAGGCTTACACTTATGACAAAGCAAAAATATATTTACAACTGCAAGAATAAAAGAGACATCTTTCTCAGAATTCTATGCTATTTTCTTTCTTCCCATGTTGATTCTTCCTGACCCACCTCAGAGTACAGATATTCGATAGAGAATAGCTGTAGCCCTTAAGGGTCTCCAGGGGCTGACTACTATCATCTGCCAGTGACTGTCGCAGGAGAATTCTAAGGGGTCATTTCACCCTGCTGAGCTTCCCAATTGTACCAGAGGTTACAGTGCAGACTTTTGACAACATCTCTTAATATGGCCCAGCTCTGCATGTTAGCAAGCATGCTTGGGTTTGCATGTGATTATTTAAACATTAAAATAGATCACAATATGTATAATACTGCTTGATAGACAGATGATCTTTTAAAAAGCAAGAAAGACAGGTGGGAAAGAAGGAAGGAAGGAAAAGAGGGAAGGAGTGCGGGAAATAGCCCAGTTCATTTTGACCTCTTTGAAGTCTTGACCCTTACATTAATCCTTTGTTGGATATTTTGTTTGGCATTGGATTTTTGTTTTTTATTTCTTTGGTTTCATACCCCAGACACCTTCCTTCTTATCTACTTTGAACTGATATGTAAGTCCCTAAAGGGTGTATCTGATTGTCTGGAGGAGTTGCTTCCCAAGATATTACCTCTGAGAAATGCCATCCAGCTATTAACTCAAAGCAACATATCATGAGAGTATGTTAGGCTCTTCCCTTGTGTTCTAAACAGGCTTTCAAGAAATCATACATGGCCGTGAGCCTTTTCCTCCTTATCTGGGGATGGAAATCTTGATACTTTCCTGAGAAACAATAACAAAAATCAAAGTATAACTTAAATTTCAGTTTTAAAATTTATCATTGTATTTGAAAAAATAGAGCACAAAAATAATTGAAGTTTTATCAATTTTTAAATAGGAAGGAAATTGAAGCCACTTTATGTTGTGCAAGCAAAGAACAATTTTATCCCATCGAGTGAGAGCTTATTCTTTAGGAATTCAAGATATAAATGTTGAGAAACAAGAAACAACAGAACCAGATTATAAATGCAACCATCATCTCATTGCATTACTGATCTTTGCCTCAAGTATCAGTTATTTCAGGGGCTATAGAAACATCTAATTGGGTAGATTCACAAGTATGTATAGATAAATAATAGAGATCAGTTAAACAGCAACTTGGTTCCTATTTCATTACATTTTCTGAGTATGGACTGCAATACAAAGTGAGAAGCCTGTGATATGATGAGGTCATCTCTTTCAAAACACACGATTAAGCAATGGGATATAACGCAAAATGTGAACATAAGGACACCATTACATCCCCAGGATATTTTCAAAGCTTGACATGCACTGAAATGCTTCTGTTACCTAGGAAGGTGATTGATATATTTTACATGAAAAATTAACCTCCACAGTTGCCTCACTTCAGATATAAGCAGTTAAATTATTTAAAGTAAATATTATACTCAGAAAAAAAAGCATAGTGAGGCAGCATAGAAGGCTGCAAAGGTTGCATAAGAATTTGAGAAGAACTTCAGTGTAAGGTTATTAAATATGTATTTAATTGATTTGATGGCAGAGGATATACCTTCTCATTAAATTGAGCTTTGATTCACATGTGCAAAAAAGTGGCAATCCTGCAGAAATTGCTTAATTAATAGCTTGGAATTCCACTCTTAAGAATCATGAACTCTCCCTCTCTTCTTGCAATGTCATCTCACTACACACATCTGCCTTAGATTTTAGGGTCTGCTTGCTGAGAAAATTGTCAGTCTTCTCTTGTTCCCTTCTTACAAATCTTTCCATCTTATTTAGACCATTGCTCATGTCTCTAGGCTGTAAAGCACTCTTGGGGGAGGGTTAGACTACCATATGAACAAAAATGTTTTTCTGAAAGAAAAGTCCCTGAATTATGTCAGCAATTTTCCTACTTGTGGTATCTTTTTGCTGAAGAATATAATTTACAAAGAAATGAAATATAATGGGTTAGTTTTTTTTTAATGGGTTAGTTCTTTAGTGTATTATATCCACAAACATGTCTCCATTTCCACTGCTCTAGATAACTTTAAACATTATATAACAGCGGTTATTAAAGAAATAAACTATCCTCAAATAGATTGTACCCATGGATTTGGGGGATCTAGGATCAAAGGCATCATGTAATTTTTAGAGAAAGGGTATATTATTAACAAACTAGAATTTCTAAGCCTGCTTCAATATATACATTTAGAATGACTTCATCTGGCACAACTGAAAAGTTGTACCCTTTGAAAAACTCCTCATTTCCTCTTCCCACCTAGTCTCTGGTAACTTTAATTCTCTCTCTTTCTGTGAGTGTGACTATTTTAGAGACCTCATACAAAGGGGACTGTGAAGTATTTGTCCTGTGATTGGCTTATTTCAGATAGCAAAATGCCCCCCACATTCATCCATATGTATCATTTGGCAGAATTTCCTTCTTCAAGGCAGAATAGCATTCCACAAAATGTATGTAATTTTTTTCCTTGACTTCATTGAGATATAATTTACATCTAGCACCATGTGTTTACCATGTGCAGCTTAATGATTTGACTTACAGGCATCATGAAATGGTTATCCCAATAAGTGCAGTGAATATCCATCATCTTATATAGTTAAAAATTAAAGAAATAGAAAAACGTTTTTTCTTGTGATGAGGACTCCTAGGATATAATCTGTTTAACAACTTTCATATACAACGTGCAGCAGTGCTAATTATATTTATCCTGTTGTGCATCCCTACTA
The DNA here is from genome assembly GCA_006410875.1 of Neotragus pygmaeus. Classification (NCBI taxonomy): domain Eukaryota; kingdom Metazoa; phylum Chordata; class Mammalia; order Artiodactyla; family Bovidae; genus Neotragus; species Neotragus pygmaeus. Next base: position 603,965 of record SJYV01035717.1, read on the forward strand.
CTTACTTATCTTATGCCTGGAAGTTTGTGCCTTTTGATTGCCTTCATCTGACTTCTCCTCCACCTACTCATCTCATGACCACAAAGCTGATCTTTTCCTGTGAGTTTATTTGCTTGTTTTTGGAGTATAATTAACCTACAACACTGTTAACTCCTGTTATACAACATAGTGTTTCTGTATTTCTGTATATTTCAAAATGATCACCAAAATGTCTAAACATGTCACTGTATAAAGATATTACAGAGTTATTGACCATCTTCCCCACACTGTACAGTTTGTATTGTGACTTGCTTATTTTGCTGCTATAAGTTTGTACCTCTTAATCTTCCTCACATATTTTTTTCCTTCGCCCACTCCTTCCCCCTGGCAGCCACCTGTTTGATCTCTGCATCTATAATACTATTTCTCTTTTGTGACGTTTGTTCCTCTTGTTCCAGATTCCACATATACACAAAATCATATGGTATTTTTCCGCGTCTGTCTGACTTATTTCACTTAGCATAATGCCCTCTAGATCCATTGATATTGTTACAGTTTCCATTCTAATGAACGATTATATGTATCACCTGTATATGTTTACATATTCATCATTATATAATGGATTATATACATATCACATCTTCTTTATCCATTCATCTATCAATGAACACAGGGTAATTCTATGTCTCAGATATTGTAAATAGTGCTGCATTGAACTTGGGAGTGAAGATACACCTTAGTGCCTGTAGTAAACAAAAACATACTACATGCCTAAAATTTTGTTAGGAGGGTAGATCTCAAGTCAAACGTTCTTACCACAAAGCAAACAAACAAACAAAAATAAAGAGGCAAGAAGAAACTTTTGGAAGGGTGGGTATATTTTTTAGCTTAATTGAGGTGATGGTTTTATGAGCATTTGTATGTGTTTAAACCCATCAACAGAGAAGGCAATGGCACCCCACTCCAGTACTCTTGCCTGGAAAATCCCATGGATGGAGGAGCCTGGAAGGCTGCAGTCCGTGGGGTAGCTGAGGGTCGGACACGACTGAGCGACTTCACTTTCACTTTTCACTTTCTTGCATTGGAGAAGGAAATGGCAACCCACTCCAGTATTCTTGCCTGGAGAATCCGAGGGACGGGGGAGCCTGGTGGGCTGGTGTCTATGGGGTAGCACAGAGTCGGACATGACTGAAGTGACTTAGCAGCAAACCCATCAAACTGGATACATGTGCAGTCTTTTATATTAGTTTACATTTCAATAAGACTAGTGAAAATAAATGAACTATGAACTGAGGTTCACAACATTGTATAGGAGGAGGTGACTCAAACCATCCCAAAGAAAAAGATATGCAAGAAACAAAGTGGTTGTCTGAGGAGGCCTTACAGATAGTTGGGAAAAGAAGAGAAGTGAAAATCAAAGGAGAAAAGGAAAGATATTCTCAACTGAATACAGAGTTCCAGAGAATAGTAAGGAGATATAAGAAAGCCTTCTTAAGTGGACAATGCAAAGAGAGAGGAAAGCAATAGGATGAGAAAGACTAGAGATCTCTTCTGGAAAATTAGACTTGCCAAAGGAACATTTCATCCAAAGATGGGCACAAAAAAGACAGAGATGGTATGGACCTAACAGAAGAAGAGTAGATTAACAGGAGGTAGAAAGTACCCACAGAACTGTACAAAAAATGTCTTAATGACGTGGATAACCATGATGGTGTGATTACTCTCCTAGAGCCAGAAATCCTGAAGTGTGAAGTCAAGTGGGCCTTAGGTTGCATTACTACGAACAAAGCTAGTGGAGATGATGGAATTCCAGCAGACCTATTTCAAATCCTAAAAGATGATGCTGTGAAAGTGCTGCATTTAATATGCTAGCAAACTTGGAAAACTCAGCAGTGGCCACAGAACTGGAAAAGGTCAATTTTAGTTCCAATTCCAAAAAAGAACAATGCCAAAGAATGTTCAAACTGCCACACAATTATACTCATTTCACATGCTAGCAAGGTAATGCTCAAAATGATGTATGGGAAAAACCAATACTATATCGTAAAGTAATTAACCTCCAATTAAACTAAGTAAATTTATATTTTAAAAAATCCTTCAAGCAAGGCTTCCATAGTATGTGAACCAAGAACTTCCAGATGTACAAGGTGAGTTCAGAAAAGGCAGAGGAACCAGAGATCAAATTGCCAACATTCATTGGATCATAGAAAAAAAAAAGAGAATTGGAGAAAAACTTTTACTTCTGCTTCACTGACTATGCTAAAACTTTTGACTGTATGGGTCACAACATATTGTGGAAATTTTTCAAGAGATGGGAATACCAGACCACCTGACCTGACTCCTGAGAAAGCTGTATGGAGGTAAAGAAGCAACAGTTAGAACTGGACATGAAACAACAGACTGGTTCCAAATTTGGAAAAGAGTAAAACTGTATTTTGTCATGCTGCTTATTTAACTTTTATTCAGAGTATATCCTGTGAAATGCCGAGCTGGGTGAAGCACAAATTGGAATCAAGATTGACAGGCGTAATATCAATAACCACAGATATGCAGATGATACCACTTTAATGGCATAAAGTGAAGAGGAACAAAACAGCCTCTTGATGAAGGTGAAAGAGGAGAGTGAAAAAGCTGGCTTAAAACTCGGCATTCAGAAAACTAAGATCCTGGCATCTGGTTCTATTACTTCACGCCAAATAGATGGGGAAAAACGGTGACAGATTTTATTTTCTTGGGCTCCAAAATCAACTTTGCTGTGAACCTCAAATAGCTCAACTGGTAAAGAATCTACCTGCAATGAAGAAGACCCTAGTTCGACCCCTGGGTTGGAAAGATACCCTGGAGAAGGGAACGGATACCCATTCCGGTCCTCTTGCTTGGAGAATTCCATGGACACAGAAGCCTGGCAAGTTAGAGTCCATGAGGCCGCAAAGAGTCAGACATGACTTTCATTTCATTTCATTTTAGACTGCTCTAAAAAACTGTATTAATGAAAGAAAAACATTTCTACATCCCTAGAGCTTACATGAGATGGGGTTAAAAAGTGAAAGAGATAATTTTAGTTAGACACTGAGAAATGTGAGGAAGAGTATGCTAGTTTAGGTCAAAGAACACATTTGTTAGGTGGTGATGTTTGTAAAAAATGAAGTCCTATGAAAATCCAAATTTGCGACTATTTAGAGAGTATCACTGCAGGCAGGGAAATCAGGAATTGCAAAGGTTCTTGTGGGAATGAACAGAAATAATGATTCTTGTGCAAAAAAGCTAAAGAAATTTAAAGCATCATCCTTTATTTGAAATATGAAATTTCTGCAGCTTATGCTATTTCTGATAACAGTTTCCAAATAGTAATGTAATAGATATTACTTTAAGAGTAAACTATTGTTGAGGCAATTCAATTTATTGGTTCACTTCATTTGGTGATATTGGCAAGCTCAGTTATTGTAACTGCTAAGGGAGTATTAAGAGAGGAATATTATCTGACTCACTGGAGATCAAATTAAGGTATATGGAAAATTGGTGAAAGAGAAAAACACCACTTTGGTTGTACTTATATTTTAACTTTTGCTGCTTTTATTTGTATTGTTTGTTTTAGCTCATTTGTTCTCTGAAATATGTCACAGATGCAATGTGAGAGTTAATCAAGTTTTATAGACTCAGATATTTTATTACTGAATGGAGTTATATTCGAAATTTTCTAGCATGGCGTTTTGGGTGCACAGCTTTCTTAAATGAAATGCAGGGCTGTCTTGAATCTCCAGCAGGAAAACGTGAGAAATAGACGACAGCAGGTGTTTACTACCTGAGTGGTTAAATAGATATTTGTAGACCAATTTTCTTTTCACTGTACATCATCAGTAACTTAAAAGGTGTGGCCATCGATTAATTCAAATTGCATGTCAGTTTGAGCAAAATATTATTTTGTCAGCTTCTAACACTGACATCTAAAATATGGAACTGTGTCTTAAAGAAACTGAAGTGTATTTTAAGGTTATTTTAAGATATTTTAAATAGGAAAGAGCTTCTTTTAAATAGAATATTTTTAAAAAGAAATTCTGATTTTTGAAAACTTTAAATGGGTTTTCCTCAACTAAATGCAATAAATTAAACATAATCTGATTATGCTCTTTTTTAATGTACTAAATTGTAAGCATATATGTAAGCAGTCTCTCACATGCATTTATATGTGTATATATATTTGCATTGTATACATTCTATGAATATGTTTTAAATGATAATTGAATGTGAATCTTATTTATTCATATTTATTTATTATAAAATCCAGTATAATGGAAAGGCTGCCACTGAATATATATTAATTATTTCACTAGAAATTACCTGGTGATATAATTAATAGCTGAATTAAATACTGAATTTCAAATGGGTACAAAAATAAAAGATTCCTAGAATAAAAAGCTTTTAAAAAAATTTTAGTAGGTATTTATATCTGCAACATAAATATTGGGATGTATATGGAAACTGTGATTTTTACATATACTCACTATTAGACCCTGTAATTTTGATAATCTTTGTTATCTAAATTTTATTATAATTACAAAAATTTCCAAATACTTGTAATAGTAAACTAATATGATAATACAGATGAACATAGGAACTTAAACATATCATTTAAATACATGAAAATGAAAATAATATCTCACAGTTGTATAGGAACTTTGATTTCATAAAGTCTACTATTTTAATTATTATGTTTTTTGTTTTTAGTACTCAGTGGTTCAGAAATTATATTCTGCTTCCATAATTCATGTATAAGAATAGAATGTGAAATAGAAAAACACATGGATACAACTGTTCAGAAAATACTGAAATCCATAAATGATCTATTAAAATAAAATTATTATGGTGATTTCATTAAAAGAAATGAATGAAGAAGAATTTGTTGACCAAGTTACAGGGAACTAATTAACTGGTCATAATTTCTGATTTCATTCAGATTAAATTTCAATACTATTTATTCACATTGTGAAAGTTTTCTTTATTTTTGTATAAAAGATATTTCTTTTCTCTGTATGGAATGTTCTTGTCTTTGGACATTCCTTGTCTCTGTTCAGTGATTTTTCAGTAGTCCCATTATAGATTTTTCGATGATCCAACGGATGTTGGCAATTTGATCTCTGGTTCCTCTGACTTTTCTAAAACCAGCTTGAGTATCTAGAAGCTCATGGTTCATGTATTGCTGAAGCCTGGCTTGGAGAATTTAGAGCATTACTTTACTAGCATGTGAGATGAGTGCAATTTGCGATAGTTTGAGCCCTCTTTGGCATTGCTTTTTTTGGGGATTGGAATGAAAACTGAAATTTTCCAGTCCTGTGGCCACTGCTGAGTTTTCCAAATGTGCTGACATATTGAGTGCAGCACTTTCACAGCATCATCTTTCAGGATTTGAAAGAGCTCTACTGGAATTCCATCACCTCCACTAGCTTTGTTCATAGTGATGCTTTCTAAGGCCCACTTGACTTCACAATCCAGGATGTCTGGCTCTAAGTGATTGATCACACCATCATGATCTTTTTTGTATAGTTCTTCTGTGTATTCTTGCCACCTCTTCTTAATATCTTCTGTTTCTGTTAGGTCCATACCTTT
>SJYV01035717.1:610610-664821 GCA_006410875.1 Neotragus pygmaeus
ATGCTGTGAAAGTGCTGCATTTAATATGCTAGCAAACTTGGAAAACTCAGCAGTGGCCACAGAACTGGAAAAGGTCAATTTTAGTTCCAATTCCAAAAAAGAACAATGCCAAAGAATGTTCAAACTGCCACACAATTATACTCATTTCACATGCTAGCAAGGTAATGCTCAAAATGATATATGGCAAAAACCAATACTATATTGTAAAGTAATTAACCTCCAATTAAACTAAGTAAATTTATATTTTAAAAAATCCTTCAAGCAAGGCTTCCATAGTATGTGAACCAAGAACTTCCAGATGTACAAGGTGAGTTCAGAAAAGGCAGAGGAACCAGAGATCAAATTGCCAACATTCATTGGATCATAGAAAAAAAAAAGAGAATTGGAGAAAAACTTTTACTTCTGCTTCACTGACTATGCTAAAACTTTTGACTGTATGGGTCACAACATATTGTGGAAATTTTTCAAGAGATGGGAATACCAGACCACCTGACCTGACTCCTGAGAAAGCTGTATGGAGGTAAAGAAGCAACAGTTAGAACTGGACATGAAACAACAGACTGGTTCCAAATTCGGAAAAGAGTAAAACTGTATTTTGTCACGCTGCTTATTTAACTTATATTCAGAGTATATCCTGTGAAATGCCGAGCTGGGTGAAGCACAAATTGGAATCAAGATTGACAGGCGTAATATCAATAACCACAGATATGCAGATGATACCACTTTAATGGCATAAAGTGAAGAGGAACAAAACAGCCTCTTGATGAAGGTGAAAGAGGAGAGTGAAAAAGCTGGCTTAAAACTCGGCATTCAGAAAACTAAGATCCTGGCATCTGGTTCTATTACTTCACGCCAAATAGATGGGGAAAAACAGTGACAGATTTTATTTTCTTGGGCTCCAAAATCAACTTTGCTGTGAACCTCAAATAGCTCAACTGGTAAAGAATATCTACCTGCAATGAAGAAGACCCTAGTTCGACCCCTGGGTTGGGAAGATACCCTGGAGAAGGGAACGGATACCCATTCCGGTCCTCTTGCTTGGATAATTCCATGGACACAGAAGCCTGGCAATTTAGAGTCCATGAGGCCGTAAAGAGTCAGACATGACTTTCATTTCATTTCATTTTAGACTGCTCTAAAAAACTGTATTAATGAAAGAAAAACATTTCTACATCCCTAGAGCTTACATGAGATGGGGTTAAAAAGTGAAAGAGATAATTTTAGTTAGACACTGAGAAATGTGAGGAAGAGTATGCTAGTTTAGGTCAAAGAACACATTTGTTAGGTGGTGATGTTTGTTTGTAAAAAATGAAGTCCTATGAAAATCCAAATTTGCGACTATTTAGAGAGTATCACTGCAGGCAGGGAAATCAGGAATTGCAAAGGTTCTTGTGGGAATGAACAGAAATAATGATTCTTGTGCAAAAAAGCTAAAGAAATTTAAAGCATCATCCTTTATTTGAAATATGAAATTTCTGCAGCTTATGCTATTTCTGATAACAGTTTCCAAATAGTAATGTAATAGATATTACTTTAAGAGTAAACTATTGTTGAGGCAATTCAATTTATTGGTTCACTTCATTTGGTGATATTGGCAAGCTCAGTTATTGTAACTGCTAAGGGAGTATTAAGAGAGGAATATTATCTGACTCACTGGAGATCAAATTAAGGTATATGGAAAATTGGTGAAAGAGAAAAACACCACTTTGGTTGTACTTATATTTTAACTTTTGCTGCTTTTATTTGTATTGTTTGTTTTAGCTCATTTGTTCTCTGAAATATGTCACAGATGCAATGTGAGAGTTAATCAAGTTTTATAGACTCAGATATTTTATTACTGAATGGAGTTATATTCGAAATTTTCTAGCATGGCGTTTTGGGTGCACAGCTTTCTTAAATGAAATGCAGGGCTGTCTTGAATCTCCAGCAGGAAAACATGAGAAATAGACGACAGCAGGTGTTTACTACCTGAGTGGTTAAATAGATATTTGTAGACCAATTTTCTTTTCACTGTACATCATCAGTAACTTAAAAGGTGTGGCCATCGATTAATTCAAATTGCATGTCAGTTTGAGCAAAATATTATTTTGTCAGCTTCTAACACTGACATCTAAAATATGGAACTGTGTCTTAAAGAAACTGAAGTGTATTTTAAGGTTATTTTAAGATATTTTAAATAGGAAAGAGCTTCTTTTAAATAGAATATTTTTAAAAAGAAATTCTGATTTTTGAAAACTTTAAATGGGTTTTCCTCAACTAAATGCAATAAATTAAACATAATCTGATTATGCTCTTTTTTAATGTACTAAATTGTAAGCATATATGTAAGCAGTCTCTCACATGCATTTATATGTGTATATATATTTGCATTGTATACATTCTATGAATATGTTTTAAATGATAATTGAATGTGAATCTTATTTATTCATATTTATTTATTATAAAATCCAGTATAATGGAAAGGCTGCCACTGAATATATATTAATTATTTCACTAGAAATTACCTGGTGATATAATTAATAGCTGAATTAAATACTGAATTTCAAATGGGTACAAAAATAAAAGATTCCTAGAATAAAAAGCTTTTAAAAAAATTTTAGTAGGTATTTATATCTGCAACATAAATATTGGGATGTATATGGAAACTGTGATTTTTACATATACTCACTATTAGACCCTGTAATTTTGATAATCTTTGTTATCTAAATTTTATTATAATTACAAAAATTTCCAAATACTTGTAATAGTAAACTAATATGATAATACAGATGAACATAGGAACTTAAACATATCATTTAAATACATGAAAATGAAAATAATATCTCACAGTTGTATAGGAACTTTGATTTCATAAAGTCTACTATTTTAATTATTATGTTTTTTGTTTTTAGTACTCAGTGGTTCAGAAATTATATTCTGCTTCCATAATTCATGTATAAGAATAGAATGTGAAATAGAAAAACACATGGATACAACTGTTCAGAAAATACTGAAATCCATAAATGATCTATTAAAATAAAATTATTATGGTGATTTCATTAAAAGAAATGAATGAAGAAGAATTTGTTGACCAAGTTACAGGGAACTAATTAACTGGTCATAATTTCTGATTTCATTCAGATTAAATTTCAATACTATTTATTCACATTGTGAAAGTTTTCTTTATTTTTGTATAAAAGATATTTCTTTTCTCTGTATGGAATGTTCTTGTCTTTGGACATTCCTTGTCTCTGTTCAGTGATTTTTCAGTAGTCCCATTATAGATTTTTCGATGATCCAACGGATGTTGGCAATTTGATCTCTGGTTCCTCTGACTTTTCTAAAACCAGCTTGAGTATCTAGAAGCTCATGGTTCATGTATTGCTGAAGCCTGGCTTGGAGAATTTAGAGCATTACTTTACTAGCATGTGAGATGAGTGCAATTTGCGATAGTTTGAGCCCTCTTTGGCATTGCTTTTTTTGGGGATTGGAATGAAAACTGAAATTTTCCAGTCCTGTGGCCACTGCTGAGTTTTCCAAATGTGCTGACATATTGAGTGCAGCACTTTCACAGCATCATCTTTCAGGATTTGAAAGAGCTCTACTGGAATTCCATCACCTCCACTAGCTTTGTTCATAGTGATGCTTTCTAAGGCCCACTTGACTTCACAATCCAGGATGTCTGGCTCTAAGTGATTGATCACACCATCATGATCTTTTTTGTATAGTTCTTCTGTGTATTCTTGCCACCTCTTCTTAATATCTTCTGTTTCTGTTAGGTCCATACCTTTCCTGTCCTTTATTGTGGCCATCTTTACATGAAATTTTCTCTTGGTATCTCTAATTTTCTTGAAGAGATCTCAAGGCTTTTCCATTTTGCTGTTTTCCTCTATTTCTTTGCATCATTGAGGAAGGCTTTCTTATCTCTCCTTTCTATTTTTTGGAATTCTGCATTCAGATGAGTATTCCTTTTCTCCTTTGCCTTTCACTTCTCTTCTTCTCACAGAATTTTGAAAAGACACCTCAGACAACCATTTTGCCTTCTTGCCTTTTTTTTTTTGCCCCTTGGGGATGGTTAATCACTGCCCTCCTGTACAATGTCACAGACCTCCATCCATAAGTCCCTCAGGCCCTCTGTCTATCAGATCTAATCCCTTGAATCTGTTTCTCACTTCCACTGTATAATTGTAAGGGATTTGATTTAAGTCCTACATGAGTGGACGAATGGTTTTCCATACTTTCTTCAAATTCAATCTGAATTTGGCAATAAGGAGTTCACGATCTGAGCCACAGTCAGCTCTGTCTTGTTTTTGCTGACTGTACAGAGCTTCTCCGTCTTTGGCTGCAAAGAATATAATCAATCTGATTTCAGTATTGACCATCTGGTGGTGTCCGTGTGTAGAGACTTCTCTTTTTGTTGGAAGAGTGTGTTTGCTATGACCCGTGCTTTCTCTTGACAAAACTCTGTTAGCCTTTGCCCTGTTTCATTCTGTACCCCAAGGCCAAATTTGCCTGTTATTCCAAGTATCTCTTGACTTCTAATTTTACATTCCAGTCCCATATAAAGAAAAGGACATCTTTTATTGAGTGTTAGTTCTGGAAGGTCTTGTAGGTCTTCATAGAACCATTGAAATTCAGCTTCTTCAGCATTACTGGCTGGGGCACAGATTTGGATTAACATGATATTGAATGGTTTGCCCTGGAAACAAAGAAAGATCATTCTATCGTTTTTGAGATTGCATCCAAGTACTGCATTTTAGACTCTTTTGTTGACTATGAGGGCAACTCCATTTCTTCTAAGGGATTCTCGGTCACAGTAGTAGATATAATGGTCATCTGAGTTAAATTCACCCATTCCAGTTCATTGTTCACTGATTCCTAAAATGTCGATGTTCACNGACCGGATGCCATGATCTTCGTTTTCTGAATGTTGAGCTTTAAGCCAACTTTTTCACTCTCCTCTTTTTATTCTTATATGATACATATTCCATAATGCATATACTATCATATATACTTCATGTACTGTGTATGTTGCTTTTATAATTAAAATTGTATCATAAACATTTTTCTAAAAGTCATTGAAATTCATTAAAATACTTTAGCAACAATCAAATATTTCATCATATGGGCATTCCATGATTTGTTTACCAGGAGTCTATTGTGGGCCATTTAGGTAATTTACTTTTTGTTTCCATTATAAACGATGTTGAGACATACTACTTCATATATGGTCTTCCTTAGAGGTTCAGATGGTAAAGAATCTGCCTGCAATGAAGGAGACCTGGGTCTGGAAGATTCCCTAGAGAAGGAAATAATAATAATAATTTTATTATTTTATTTTAATAAATGAATTTATTTTATTTTACTTATTTTAATAATAATAAAATAATAATTCCCTGGAGAAGGAAATCACTTCAGTATTCTTGCCTGGTAAATTCCATCAACAGAGGAGCTTCGTGAGCTATAATCCATGGTGTCATAAAGAGTTGGATATGACTGAATGACTTTCACTCACTCACTCACTTCACATATACCCTTTTAAATTCATTTATTTCCTTAGACTAGATTCTCAGAAGAAAAATTATCAGATAAAAATGTACAAAAATGTTCAAAGTGTTGAAAAATCATCAAATTGCTTTACACAAGCCAGCAGTATTAGGCAATCTCTTTTCACTGTACTCTGGCCAGCCCTGAGTATTTATACTAGATGACCTGTGTTGATCTGACAGGTAAACATTTTATTTTTGTTTTAACTTGCATCATTATGATTACTAATGAGGTTGAGCATTTATTTCTGTTTACCAGTCATTTGCTCCATCTGTCCTGGGAATTGTAGTTTTGTGTTTTTGCCCATTCATTGGACGTGTAAAGCTTTTATTATCAGTTATAGTAACTCATTATGTATTAATATTTTCCCACTGTTTTATTTTTAATCTGAAATATCTGTTCAGTAGAAAAGGGGCATAGAGCTCAAACAATGCTAAGGTATTTTTCTTATTAATAAATATATCCCATCAAAATATCAATAATGTATGATTTCCTTGTTTGTGTTTAAATGTTTATGACATTTTTGACAGAGAGCTTGTGATTTAAATATTAAAATAAATCTTTTTCCTTTTGCTGTTTAGTTTCTTGCTTGTGTATTTAGATAGTCCTTCCCCATCTGCAGCAAGGTAAATACTGCTCAGAATTTCTTCTAGTTTCTTAAAGTGGCTTCATTTTTCATGTTTCTTCTTCTAAGTCATCTAGAACTTACTCCATTGAATGTAAATGAATCTTTCTCACACACTTATTTTCCAATGCCATTTAGGAAATATTTCAACCCTTTCAGTACTAATTTCTTATACAGTCACATCTACTTATGTACTATATCTTGTTTTCTATTCATTTGCCTATATGATGTTTCATCTTATACTGGAAAATCTAATAGGTGTTTCAGTTCAGTTCAGTCATTCAGTCATGTCCGACTCTTTGCGACCCCGTAAATCGCAGCACGCCAGGCCTCCCTGTCCATCACCAACTCCCGGAGTTCACTCAGACTCACGTCCATCGAGTCAGTGATGCCATCCAGCCATCTCATCCTTGGTCGTCCCCTTCTCCTCCTGCCCCTAATCCCTCCTAGCATCACAGTCTTTTCCAATGAGTCAACTCTTCGCATGAGGTGGCCAAAGTAATGCAGTTTCAGCTTTAGCATCATTCCTCCCAAAGAAATCCCAGGGTTGATCTCCTTCAGAATGGACTGGTTGGATCTCCTTGCAGTCCAAGGGACTCTCAAGAGTCTTCTCCAACACCACACTTCAAAAGCATCAATTCTTNTGATTTGGGAGAATGGCATTGAAGCATGTATACTATCATGTAAGAAATGAGGCGCCGGTCTATGTTCGATGCAGGATACAGGATGCTTGGGGCTGGTGCATGGGAATGATCCAGAGAGACGTTGTGGGGTGGGAGGTGGGAGGGGGATTCAGGATTGGGAGCTCGTGTACACCTGTGGTGGATTCATGTCGATGTATGGCAAAGCCAATAGAGTATTGTAAAGTAAAATAAAGTTAAAAAAAAAAAAAGGAGTCTTCTCCAACACCACAGTTCAAAAGCATCAATTCTTTGGCGCTCAGTCTTCTTCACAGTCCAACTCTCACATCCATACATGACCACAGGAAAAACCATAGCCTTGACTAGACGGACCTTAGTCAGCAAAGTAATGTCTCTGCTTTTGAATATGCCATCTAGGTTGGTCATAACTTCTCTTCCAAGGAGTAAGCGTCTTTTACAATATGCAAACAATAAGCATGACTGTGTTCCCACAAACTTTATTTACAAAAACAGGCTGTGGGTTTGATTTGGCTTGTAGATCTTAGTTTGCAGACCCCTCCCTGATCTAGCACATGTCAGATAGCTCCTCCAAGGAGAAAATGGTCTTTCCTGGTCTCCCTTCCACTATAAAGGAGGCATGATGGTAACTGGGTCTCTGAAAAATTTGGAATTCAGTTAATGTCACATTTGGGTATATTGTTCTTACCAATTTGCCAAATGACCTGGAAAAACTAGAAGCCTTAAAGGGGCCCAGACTGAAAGAAGGACCTCTGAGCTCTTCCAAATGCAATCTGGGTGGCTCTCTGATCACCTCTTCTGACCTGGGGATATAACAGGCTTCATGCGTCTACTGTGAATAAAGGTGCTAAGTGGTCTTATATGAGAACACCATTCCTGAGCCTCCAGCCCTTTCAGTATTCTGCAGGGGCAGTTTTGGTACCTCCTCCTTGTGTATTGATACTATAGGCCAAATTTGTGCCCAAGCTTCAAACAGCCATCCCAACTGCCTTTGAGGCCTCCTGACTGTTTATAGCAAGTCTTGGATAGACGGTTGGCTAACTGAGCTTTCATTTTCTTTTTGTCAGGGCTCCTAAAACTGTTGACCACAAGTAGCCATATCTACAGTCCTTACAGTTACCACCACCATCATATTATTCAATGTCCCCATGCTTTCTTTAACTCCCTCCAGCCTACCTCTGTCTTGGTACTTTGTACTTCTGGGGATTATCACCACCCCACCCACCACCAGCAGTGGGTTCTTATCATCTGGCCAGTGAGTATTACAATTCCAGAATCCCACCTGGAAGTCCTGCTTTCCAGGGCCACATCTTTTTTTTTTTTTTTTTGAAGACTTTTTTGGTTGTTGTTGTAGACCATTTTAAAAGTCTTTACTGAATTTGTTACAATACTGCTTCTGTTTTTATGGTTTTTTTTTTTTTTTTGACCACAAGACATATGGAATCTTAGCTCCCTGACCAGGGATCAAACCTGCACCTTCTGCACTGGAACATGATGTCTTAACCACTGGACCACCAGGGAAGGCCCCCAAGACCACTTCTTACTCTCAACTTTCATAGATTAAGTTACCCCTGAAAGTAGATCTAGAGACAAATGTTTATGGGCAGGTTATTGATATTGGGATGTGACTCCAGAGAACATAGGTGGGGATCTAGGAGGAGGAAAACAGGGATGAAAGGAAGGCAAATGTCAGGTTGTGTTACCATGGTGGGTGATTGGGACTCTTCCATTGGGACCCTCTAAGAACTTCAGAACTGTCCACCCAAGTGATGAAAAAAAGGAAGTGGTTGTCTATTGCTTCCATGGAGTGCTGCTACCCTCTTATTTCTAGGTTTGCCTATGCCTGCAAACTGAAAGGGCCCCTGTAGGCATCTTACATCACAGTGTCAGAAAATGCCAGGGCAAAAGTCTGAGGTAAGTGGCAGGGTTGAGGCCATTATCTATCAGGCTAAGTCCGCAGGCTTGTTGCTGCAGTTATAGGTGGTTCAGTTCAGTTCAGTTCAGTCACTCAGTCGTGTCCAACTCTTTATGACCCCATGAACCGCAGAACGCCAGGCTTCCCTGTCAATCACCAACTCCTGGAGTCCACCCAAACTCGTGTCTATTGAGTCAGTGATGCCATCCAATCATCTCATCCTCTGTTGTCCCCTTCTCCTCCTGCCCTCAATCTTTCCCAGCATCAGGGTCTTTTTAAATGAGTCAGTTTTCCGCATCAAGTGGCCAAAGTATTGGAGTTTCAGCTTCAACGTCAGTCCTTCCAATGAACACCTAGGACTGATGTCCTTTAGGATGGACTGGTTGGATCTCCTTGCAGTCCAAGGGACTCTCAAGAGTCTTCTCCAACACCACAGTTCAAAAGCATCAGTTCTTCTGTGCTCAGCTTTCTTTATAGTCCAACTCTCACATCCATACATGACCACTGGAAAAGCCATAACCTTGACTAGATGGACCTTTGTTGGCAAAGTAATGTCTCTGCTTCTTAATATGCTATCTAGGTTGGTCATAACTTTCCTTCCAAGGAGTAAGCTTCTTTTAATTTCATGGCTGCAATCACCATCTGCAGTCATTTTGGAACCTAGAAAAATAAAGTAATAGGTGGAAATGAAGATAAATTGAGAGGATGAGAAGCAAGCAAAAGAGGTGATGGATATACTATGCAAGGGTTCATGGCTTCTCCACTCCTTATCTCTTGCCACTGCTAGTACCTAGTTTTGAAGCCCCACAGACCGGACTCTAAGTCCCTAATATGTATGGTAAAAGAAATAAGGCAGTGGACTGATTATATGACAATCACTGGTTTTATCATAATCTCCTTTTCTTGATGAACTTAAAGGACAGTGAATACCATATCGAAGATTTGGATATGACAACAGGTGTGAGGTAACCAATGACAAGTTTAGGATGTTTTTTTCCAGAATGTAATACATATTCTGAATGGGTGACTATAGATTTAGGAACTGAGAGGTGACAGTGGGGTGGTACCTTTTATAACTGAAAGGAATGATTCATGCTCAGAATGTTGCTTCTTAATTTGGGGTTCTGTGGTTTGCTAAACCTTAGAAAGTACCCAAGAAAGGAATAATCTCATCAGGAAAACAGTCATTCTTCTACTAAACTAGAAGTTATGGGGGGGTTCCCTGGCCACTTGGGCTCTAGGAGCCAAGCAGAAAACAAACAGAGTTTGGCTTATGTGGTTGACCTTGACCAATGAAAAGAAACTGTATTTGAATACAAAGTAGAGGGCAGAGAGGAATATGGCGGGAACTCTGATGATTCCTCTGTTCTTGTTGTATCACCATGCCCCCTTGTTAGACTGTTAGACCTTTACAGGGACAGGACCACCAAGGAATGAGATGTTTTGAGACTGAAGAGTTGGGTCACTTTGTTAGAGAAGAGCCCTCATAAGTTGTGGTACTGGCAGAAGAGAGGAAATGTGCATTGCGTGGTGGATAGGGGTCCTCCTTTATGTTGCTCTGGATTTGTGTTCATTTACAGAAGAGAGACCTGGAGGGAGCATGGCAATCTACTCCAGTAGTCTTTCCTGGAGAATCCCCATGGATAGAGGAGCCTGAGGGGCTAGAGTCCATAGGGTTGCACAGAGTTGGACACCACTGAAGTGACTTGGCATGCACCCATAGAAGAGAGAACTATATCTTTTACTGCTATTTTCTTGCTTGTTGGAGGAGGGGGCTCTGGGATTGAGCAAGGTAGAGCTAGGGATGAAGGCTTAATTTTCTTCCTTCATCTTCTTTTGATTAAAACTTTGACTGGGGCTCCACCTTCAACAAGCTCTGCTTCCCAGATTAGGGTTTACATATGCCTAGGGCTATGTGGCCATGTGTTGGAAGACATGAAACCATCTGCTGGGTATTCATTCTACTTGAAGAATTGGGAAAACATTTAAAACAATTAAAGCCAAAATTATGAAGCAGATTGCAAAATGCACATGCTTTTTTTTTTTTGAAAGGATAAATGATAGCTCCAAATAAATTTTATGTTTATAAAAAGCTGCTTTCGACTTCAGCTCTTCCTTGTTTCCTTCAGTCTCTCTTCTGGAGTATATATCATTACTTTCATGAGTAAGGTTGCATGGCATTGATGTACTGATATACGCCCTTGCTTCCAGGTATGTCTCCAACCACTTTCCACAACATTTCCCAGCTGTGATCACACCCAACACCCAACTGCTCCTGTTCCCCAATTGTGCACTGACTTTCACACTACTATGCTTTTTGCCCTGTCATTTGTAAATTTTTTTCTTTCTCAATTGCCTTTAGAATCCAGCTTTGTGCCCTGTTTTCCAAAGCTTTGTCACCCCTTCCCCAAGCATAGGTACTAGTTAAGGGAATAATTTTTTCAGATACTTTGTTTATAGTACTTCACACCCAATCTGTCCTGGTTTCTGGATGATAGCCTGTGACTGTTGGTCTGAGTATTACTGTTTACGTGACTGTTTCCCCTGTGAGGGTATTAGAGATGAAGATGAATCTAAGCCCGTGACTATTTCCCTAATACCAAGCATCCTGCCTGGCAAAAGAAAAAACAAAAAAACAGAAAACCTCAAGTATATTTCAAGATATTTTTGCTGAATAACTGAACAAATCAATAGAGGAATGACCTGGGCACCCTAGACAGCTCTCTCTGCTGACTGCTGCTGGTGGTGGGGTTTCTGGTCACACAAACAGCCGCCCTGTTTAAATTATTTGCTCTTTCCTTTTTTTTTTCCTAAGCCCCAAAGACCTTGAGGCACAATAACCTCTTCGCCTGCATGAATTTTGCAAGTCATCAATTTCTGATCATGGCCCATTTCCTTTGTCAAGGGGAGAAAGTGATTCCCTGCAGTCTTCTGAATTTACAGAGCAAAGCTGTCCAGATGTGTCTGGCCTACCTCTCTGCTCCCTCTCCCTCACAGCCCCCCTCATTTTCCTTCCAAATGAAATTCATTCCTGGCTGAGGAGGGAGAGGAAGGATTAAGGGGTCCACATGCAGCTTCTTTCAAGCTTTAGGGGAGGGCAGATGGTTCCTGTCAGTGTTTTCTTTCCACGCAGATTTTGTTCCTTAAGGCAAAACTCAGGCTGTGCAACCCAGGCTGGTTTTGCCTCAGTCCCTGGGGGGTGGAGGGGCCCCACCCCAGGCTGGGTCAGTGCAGGGCAGGAAGAGACCTGCCTGTTGCTGGCTTCAGAGTTAAGAAGTGCTCTGGGATCCAGGATGGAAGCATTGTGCTTCCCTCACAGCTGCGCTGTGTTCATGTTTCTTACTGTAAGCCATGTTCAGAAGTAATTCTTAGAACTCAGCGAATTCGAGAAAAGCCAGGTAGGGAATTCGCAAAGAGTTAGGACTTGAAAAATTGGGGTGATTTGTTCAGAAGGAGAGGATAAAGGTGGACATTCTAAGCAAACACCATAGTGGGAATGTGAAATTTACCAACAACTTTGTACATTTCAATCCAACAAATATTTGTTGAGTACCTAGTGTTGAATGGGGCTTCCCTGGTATCTCAGCTGGTGAAGAATCTGCCTCCAATTTGGGAGACACAGGTTCAGTCCCTGGGTCAGGAAGATCCCTTGGAGAAGGGAATGGCTACCCACTCTAGTACTCTTGGCCTTCCCTGGTAGCTCAGGCTGTAAAGAATCTGCCAACAGCTTTCCACTCCAGTATTCTTGCCTGGAGAATTCCATGGACAGAGGAGACTGAGGGACTATAGTCCATGGGGTCACCAAGAGTTGGATCCGACTGAGCGACCTTCACTTTACTCACTAGTGTTAAACGTGATTCAAGAAGATAATGTAGGTGATAAACAAACTTCATGAAGTGGGACAGTCTCCAATCATAGTACTGCAACATGGGGGCAGTAGGCAGGAAGCTTATAGGGTAAAGAATAAAGAACAAGGA
This sequence comes from Neotragus pygmaeus, assembly GCA_006410875.1. Taxonomy (NCBI): domain Eukaryota; kingdom Metazoa; phylum Chordata; class Mammalia; order Artiodactyla; family Bovidae; genus Neotragus; species Neotragus pygmaeus. The sequence continues at coordinate 623,313 of SJYV01035717.1, forward strand.
AGAGAAAAATAGAAAATATCTCATTGGCTGGGGTCACCTGTCAACCTTGTTTGTGGTGAGAAGGAACAAGGAAGTAAGAGAGCCCAGAGCTGGCTTGGCATCTGGGGACAGGCTGACCGGGTATACTGTGTTTCTTGGCAAGTGGAGCGTTTGTAGGAACATGAAAGCTATCCACATTTTGGTTTCCTGATGTGGCACCCTGGGCATGAGGGGCTCCATCTTGGGCCTAGAAAGTTATTTCTACACCAGTATGTGCCAGAGATGTGTTTATGGGTCTGTCCTGCGTCAGGCAGAAAGTTACTAGCAGACAAGGACTATTTGCTTTGCAGTCAGATAAGAAGGATTCAAAGGGTTTGGGGGTTTAATGAAGGATCATGTCCTCTGCACCACGCCCCAGACTGGATGGCAGGGATCAGAACTGAATATGGTTTCTGAAGTCAGGCTCGCAGCCTGGCAGCTACAATGATGTAGAGGTACGTCTACAAAGTTCAGAAAAGCAAAGAGAAGAGAGTAGTCAATTCTGTCTGGTGGGGTCAAGGAGAAAATATGAATCTGAACTGAACTTAGGAGAAAGAATAGGGCTTCTTTGGATGGATGGAGAAGGGGGTTTTAGGTAGAGGAATAACAAGGACATAGATGTATGAAAGAGTATGTACATTTGAGGGGAACAGGGAAGAGTTTGTATTTTTCGAAGTGTTCATTCAACAATTATTATTATTTTTTAAAATATTTTCTTTTTTTTTTTGATGTGGGCCATTTTTAAAGTCTTTACTGGATCTATTACAATATTGCTTCTGTTTTATGTTTTGGTTTTTTGGCCTTGAGGCATGTGGGATCTTAGTTCCTTGACCAGGGATTGAACCCTAACCACCTGCATTGGAAGGCAAAGTCTTAGCCACTAGACTACACGGAAGTCCCCACTGACTACTTCTTAAGCACCTACTATGTGGCAGAAACTGTTCCAGGTGCTCAGGATGCAAGAGTAATCAAGGCAGGTTTCTTTCTTGCTTGCTGTACTAGTTTGTTAGGGCTGCCACAATAAGGTATAACAGACCAGTGGCTTGAAAAACAAAAATTGTTTTCTTGATATCTGGAGGCTAGAAGTCTGAGACGGAAGTGTAAGCAGGATTGGCTTCTTTTTTGGCTGTGCTGCGTCTTTGTCGCTGTGTGGGCTTTTTCTCGTCGTGGTGAGTGGGGCTCCTCTAGTTGTGGTGTGCAGGCTTCTCCTGTGGTGGCTTGTCCTGTTGCTGAGCACAGGCCCTAGGGTGTGCAGGCTTCAGTAGCTGTGGCACACGGCTCAGTAGTTGCGGTTCCGAGACTCTAGAGCCCAGGCTCAGTGTTTGCGATGCAGGGGTTTAGTTGCTCCTTTGCAGGTGGAATCGTCTTGGATCAGGGATGGAAGCTGTGTCTCCTGCACTGGCAGATGGATTCTTTAGCAGTGAGCCATCAGGGAAGTGCCAGGACTGGCTTCTCCTCCAGCCCCCCCTTGGCTATTGGATGGCCATTTTCTCTCTGTGTCCTCCGGCGGCCGTCCCTCCGTATTTATCTCTACCCCGATTACTCCTCTTATAAAGACGCCACCCTGCTGCGTTAGGGCCCACCGTGATGACCTCATTTTAACTTAATTTCCTCTTTCAGAATCCTATCTCCAAATACAGTCACATTCAGAATTACCGGTGGTAGAATTTCAACATGTGAATTTTGGGGGCTACCCAGTTTGGCTCATGACACTTGCTGGGGATTTACATTTTAGTGTGTGTCAGGTTTGGTGGTGGGTGGTGTAGTCGTGTCCAACTCTTGAGACCCCAACAGGCTCCTCTGTCCATGGGATTTCCCAGGCAAGAATACTGGAGTGGGGTGCCATTGCCTTCTCCAATGGATCTTCCTGGTCCAGGGATTGAACCTGGGGATTGAACCCAAGTCTCCTGCATTACAAGCAATACAGATTCTCTACAGACTGTGTCAGGTTTGGGGGGCAACAAATGACTGTACCAATAAACAAACTAGGTAATGTTATTTAAAATATTTATTAATTAGTTATTTTTGGCTGCACTGGATCTTAGTTGCAGTATGCAGGATCTTTTGCTGTGGGGCAGAGGCTCAGTAGTTGCAGCCCGTGGGCTTCCCAGTGGCATGTGGGATCTTAGTTCCCTAACCAGGGATCAAACCCATGTCCCCCGCATTGAAAGGCAGCTTCTTAATCACCAGACTGCCAGGAAAGTCCCCAAACTTGGTAATTTTAGGTAATGATGAGTATTGTAGAGAAGATAAAAACAAGGCAATGGCACAGAGATCGGCCATTCATCATTATGTATTATCTCTATATTATAGCAAATATATAAATATTTTTTCCAGCAAATGTTGGAATACCTTATCTGAACCAATATTTAGGTATTTTGCTGGGGATCATTTAGATCTGTTGAAGGTCCCTCAGGCATGTTCCTTGCTTTTGAGAAATTCATAATGTAGTAGAGGGAACCCATGTACACACAAGAAAACATATGAGGAGACCCCACCATGGGAGCTAAGTGGCTCATCAGGAACACTGGCACTGTTTTAACAGGGTGAGAGGGGGTGGGCAGTGGTGGGATACTCCCTGGCATCATGTGGGGATATCAGGATCTTTGGGCTCTACTCAATGGGGAAAATCCATTTCCATCTTGGGTCCCAGAGATACAATTCTTTTGCCAGCAAAGGGAGTAGAATAAAATATTCTTTGATGATGGCAACTGAGGTTCAAAGTATGCTGGTCCTTTTCTGCACCTGAGGCCAGGAAGACACAGAGGCCCAGGTCAGGAAGGACTGGCCAAGTACCAGCTGGGTTAATTTATCATAAGATGTAGGCATTTACTCTGGACACTATGATGGATAAAGGCTCGGGATTACAGTCAACTTTGAACAAGCTCCGAAGGAGAGATTGAAAACACAGATCCCCTAGGAAGTGGCAGTGTCAGCCTGGATCATTGGTCAAGAGCAGTAAGGGGCTTTCTCTAAGGGGAACTTCAGAAATCAGGTGGTTCAAGGGGAGGAGTCCGTGGAGGCCAAACTAAGCCTGGAGAGGAAGTTCACTGGTCCCACAAGAAGGAGGTAAAAAGCCTCCATCAGTTAGTTGTTCTGGCTGGTGAAGCTCCAGGTTTAACAGGCCTCAGTATCTCTTGGAGATGACAGGGCTGTGCCTGGCAGCATTCAGTATGGGGCGTCTGCACAGAACCTTGGACCATCATTTTGAACAAGCTGGCCAGCCCCATGTTTAGGATGTAGGTAGTGGACTGCTGATCACACTGTAGGGAATTCTGCATTATTATATACACAAGGGACTTAAATTAACTGTATGATAAATTGTATATAGTGTTCTAGCCTAGTTTAGTCATTCTCAACTATATAAAAAGTCCCTAGTAAAAGCAGTTGTGCAAATACAGTGGTATATAAATATGTGCCCAGGCAGGTTAGATCCTGCCTGACAATCTCCATTACCTTTCTGCTGCCTGGAGCAGGCAAAACCAGTCAAGCTCTCCTGCGGACTTGTGGGGTGCCTGAGGAGCAGAGCAGAGGTGAGAAGACTGCGTTTCTCGAGTTCCCAAAGCAGCTGGAAGGGAGAAGGAGAAGACAGTGTGTGCTGTTTTAATATGATTTCTCATTACATTTATTGAGCACATGCTACGTGCCAGACACTTGGGTTCCCCTAGAAGCAGACACCCCTGAGAGGAAGACTGAAATGCAAAGAGTTTAACTGGGTTATGATCCTAGGAAACACACACAGGACAAATAATAGGAAAGGAAAGGAAACCAGTAGGGAGTTACTATGGACAGCTGGAGCCAAGTTACACAGGGATCCCCTGGGATAGGGAGAACAACTGACCCACTTTACCTGGGGTTAAGGGGTTTGCTGAGATGAGGAACTTTCAGTTAGAAATCAAGGGAAAGTATGAGAAAAGTGTTAAGTCACTCAGTTGTGTTATGTCCAGCTCTTTGACTCTTTGCGACCCCATGGACTGTAGCCCACCAGGTTCCTCTGTCCATGGAATTCTTCAAGCAAGAATACTGGAGCGGGTTGCCATTCCCTTCTGCAGGGGCTATTCTCCAACCAGGGATCGAACCCAGGTCTCCTGCATTGCAGGCAGATTCTTTACTGTCTGAGCTGCCAGAATCCAGGGAAATCCCAGGCAAGTTCAGACACATCAGTCACTCAGTCTGGGAGTCCCTGTAGCACATATGCCTAAAGTATCCCAAATGAGGTTGAGGAAACCCAACTGTTCGTAATCCACCAATTTCCTATCTGACTGGTCAGGGAAGATGCAGTTTCCAGATGCCCAACCTAGGGAGGCAGTTTCTCCTTACAGCTCCTGAGAAGTCCCGAGTGCTGAGTAAACTAGTCTTCTGACTGGTGCAGGCACAAGAGTGCTTCTCACAGCATCCCCTTGCATGACTGACCATGTTTTCTGGTCTCATTTCCCTTTTTCTTCACTTTCACTGACTGGACTTGTGTCTCCTAAGTAAAGCATCAACCCTGTATGTAGTCCTTGCATCAGGCTCTGCTTTCTAGAGAAGTTGGTCTAATTTGGATGAATTATGGGAGACCTGAGTTCAAATCTCAGTTGTTTGGCTGACTTGCTGTGTCACTGGATAATTTTTCTCTTCTAGACCTCAATTTTCCTACTTCCAAAATAGTAGTTGGAGCTATACGAAGTCTGAAGTCTTTTCCTGTCCCCATATCCTCCGGTCTTAAAAGATTCTTCTAAAAGAGGCTTGTGAGTTCCCTGCTAAACCCGAAGCCTCAGACTCCTTTCAATTCAGTCTTATTTTTCCCCATCGCTCTTAACGAATCTTGGTTTCCTGGGCAATTTTTATTTAAAAGAAAAAAGGAAAGGAGGAGAAAACAAGTTTGGAAACTCATAGCCCCTACACCCCAAAGAGATTTTCCTAAAACAATCTCTCTCTCTCTCTCTCTTTTTTTTTTTTTGGTGGGGGCAGGGGGAGACTTACTTTGCAAGGAAATTTAGTCATTCTAAAATGGCCTTTGAAACTAAAGACTATGGAAAAGTTGAAGGAAAAGCACAGTGATTGGGGATAAATAGTTCCATATGAGTTACTGGATATAATATTCCTTCTTGTACTACTCAGCGCTGGCTGAAAGCAGATACTGCATGCTTGGTGTGTGCTAACAGATGTGTGTTTAGGCTTAATGGGATTTTAGAAGGGTCAAGAATTCCCCCAAAGTATACTTGCACCACTCTGTTCTCCGAGGGTCATGAGAAGCCACTCAAAATCTCACCTCTTTTTTGTTGCCAACCCTTAAAGTTTTTATTCACTTCTTTCTATGGTAAGCAATTTGGAAAAATCAGAGGGAGGATATTGGTGCTAATAATAAGTATTAATATGAATAGTAATAAATTAATATTAAAAACAAGTAATAATATTAATAAGTAATATTATTCCCATAAGATGTATGGAAAACCTGAATGAACTTCTTGGCCAATACAATAATCGTACAATCATTACCGTTTATCAATGTGTTATGTGTTAACTCATTTGAGTTTCACAAAGTGAGAAGTTCAGTAACTTGTCCAAAGTCACACGGTGGTGAAGGGAAAAATGAACTTGGATTGGATCTGTGCTGATGGAAAAGAGCAAAGTCTGTGCTGTGGTCATGGGTGAAATGAGAAGGAGGGCTGTGAATTGGGCAGTAGATTGGTGCAGAACCTTTTAGGTAGCTTCCAGTTTGATGTTTGCTTCTTTGGGCAGTAGAGAATTAAACAGCTATTATAAGCCAAGCCTTGTGAAAGTCACTCAGTTGTGTCCGACTCTTTGCAACCCCATGGACTATACAGTCCATAGAATTCTCCAGGCCATAATACTGGAGTGGGTAGCCTTTCCCTTCTCTAGGGGATCTTCCCAACCCAGGGGTGAAACCCAGGTTTCCTGCATTGCAGGAGCATTCTTTACCAGCTGAGCCACAAGGGAAATCCAAGAATACCGGAGTGGGTAGACTATCCCTTCTCCAGAGAATCTTCCTGACCCATGAATCAAACTGGTGTCTCCTTCATTGCAGGAGGATTCTTTACCAACTGAGCCATGAGGGAAGCCTGTGGTTGCAAAGAGAAATCAAATACAGCTATGTACTTTTGGGAGGTGACATTTGGGAAGATAAGATTTTTTTACAGAAGTCACTAACCCTAACCCTAATCCTCACCCTAGTTCAGTTCAGTTCAGTTCAGTCTCTCAGATGTGTCTGACTTTTTGTGACCCCATGAATCACAGCACGCCAGGCCTCCCTGTCCATCACCAACTCCTGGAGTTCACTCAGACTCACATCCATCGAGTCCGTGATGCCATCCAGCCATCTCATCCTCTGTCGTCCCCTTCTCCTCCTGCCCCCAATCCCTCCCAGCATCAGAGTCTTTTCCACTGAGTCAACTCTTCGCATGAGGTGGCCAAAGTACTGAAGTTTCAGCTTTAGCATCATTCCTTCCAAAGAAATCCCAGGGCTGATCTCCTTCAGAATGGACTGGTTGGATCTCCTTGCAGTCCAAGGGACTCTCNGACTAAGGCACATTGATTGTTGATAAGCTCGATGAAGAAAACGGAATAGTAAGCAAAACTAATAGAAGTCCACTTGCCTAGCAGTTTGAGTGACTTGGACCTGTTACTTAATGTCTCTGAGTTTTCGTTTTTCTTCCATTAAAAAAAGAGAGGGCTCGTTGTTCGTTGCTCACAGTCTGCCACGTCAGATGGCACTGGGTTTGCAGGAGGAGGACACAGGCCCCGACTGTAGACCTGAGGCTATGCTGCCAGTGGAGGGAGCGCAGCCACACAGAAACCAGTGTGGCTGCCAAAGCCGGCCCCGCCCTGCCTCCCTCTCCTGCTTTTCTGGTTACAGCCAGCACCGCAGGAGCTGTGAAAAGACCTGTGTTAGGGCCAGACGGGAGCCTCTCTCCTTCCTCCCAGAGCGTTGCTCCTCCTGTGATCCAGAGCCACTCTTGTCCTCCAGCCCAACAGCCTTGAAAGGCTCTTTCTGTTTGGGGAATGCATCTGAAGCCAGGGAGGGAGGGTCAGAGACAGAAAGAGAGAGAATGAATCTGAGGGCACTTGCCTCACACCCAGTCCCAGTGCTAAAATAGGTGGCCAAGAGTCCCAGTCTTTCTTCCCTGCAGGGAGACAGATGACAAAGGTCCTCCTTCAGGTAGTTCCAAAGACCATACAGAGGGACTGATGCCTCCCCTCCCCAGACCAGCACCCAGGCCACTGAGCTGGCTTTGAGTGGGGTCCCTCCTATCCCTTCACTGCCTCAGAGCCCTCCAGAAGGGGGGACAAGGTGGGGGAGGGTGTATAATTTGGAACTGGTCACCAGAGTAGCATCTAGGTAATTTTCCATCTTGCTTCATTTACTCAAGCCTTTCCTCCTGATGTAGGGAGGCAGACAGGTTGTGTCTCTCGTTTGCTGATGGGAAAACTAAGCTCCTAGAAAAAGACCTCCTAGTGGAGGTCCTGGGCAGAGGTCACACTCACCTTCCCCAATTTACACTCAGGATCCACACAGGAAGCCAGCTTATCATCTCGACTGGGAGCAGAATCAACAGACCTTGGTCTAGACATTCTTCTCACAGGAGCAGAGTTCAGTGAAAGCACAAATATTGAAAACCATAGATTCTTAGGCAGGAAGGAAAACGGAGATCAGAGACTCCAGGGCTATTTTATAGATGAGGAAACATAAGCTGGGAAGTAACTTGTTCAGAGGCAAAGGCCAATCAATGATAGAACCAGGAAAAGAACAGGAAGTGGCCATGTGGACTCAAATTCCTGAGCCAACTGGATAGAACTGATCATAGCATATTTGTCCCTGTAGACCAGGCTTCTCAACCTTGGCACTACTCACAGTTTGGCCTGGATACTTCCTCGTTTTGGGGCACTGTTGTGTGCATTGTAGGATGTTTAGCAGTATTCCTGACTTCTACCAACTAAATGTTAGTGAAGTGAAGTGAAGTTAATTGTATCCAACTCTTTGTGACCCCATGGACTGTAGCCTACCAGGCTCTTCCATCCATGGAATTTTCCAGGCAAGAATACTGGAGTGGGTTGTCTGTTTCCTTCTCCAGGGGATCTTCCTGACCCAGGGATCGAGCTCAGTTCACCTGCATTGCGGGCAGACACTTTACCATCTGAACCACCTGGAACCCAGTTGTGATAACCAAAAATGCCCCAGACACTGCTAGATGTCTTCTGGGGGATGGAATTGTCCATGGTTGAGAAGCTAAAAGATGCTTGCTCCTTGGAAGAAAAGCTATGACAAACCTAGACAGTGTATTAAAAAGCAGAGACATCACTTTGCTGACAAAAGTCCAATAGAGTCAAAGCTATGGTTTTTCTGGTAGTCATGTACAGATGAGACAGTTGGATCCTAAAGAAAGCTGAGCATCAAAAAAGTGATGCTTTTGAACTGTGGTGTTGTAGACCCTTGAAAGTCCCTTGGACTGCAAGGAGATCCAACCAGTCAATCCTAAAGGAAATCAACCTCGAATAATCATTGGAAGGACTGATGCTGAACCTGAAGCTCCAATACTTTGGCCACCGGGTGTGAAGAACCAACTCGTTGGAAAGACCCTGATGCTGGGAAAGACTGAAGGCAGGAGGAGAAGGGGATGACCAAGGATGAGATGGTTGGATGGTATCACTGACTCAGTGGACATGAGATTGAGCAAACTCTGGGAGATAGTGACGGACAGGGAAGCCTGGTGTGCTGCAGTCCGTGGGGTCACAAAGAACTGGACACGACTTAGCAACTGAACAACGAGAAGCAGTGCAACGGAACGCCCGTGCCGCCAATTCAACATGCACAGATGCACTGTGGTCCACTTACTTTTTTGTAAAGCTGTTTGGGTATTAGTCTGTTCATTCTTTGAGGGCACAGACAGGGTCTGATTTACCTTGATGTTTCCTGTGTCTTGAGACAGTACCTGGCAGGTGAGAGACAGGCAATCAAGGGTTTTGAATGAGTGAATGAACCAACTCCCTGGGAGACCCTGAAATGTAAACTTCCACTCCCTGGATATCTTGTATTATGTTAAGCATCAGCCAGGCAGAGGGAAGAGGAGGGGCAGGAGAGTGACCTGCATGACCTTCCATCTGCAGGAAGGGGGGCCTCCTGTTCGTAATTTTCTTTGCCATCCGTGGTCCTGGCCCCACAGAAGCATCTTCTCCTTGCACTCCTTTCCTTTTGCTCCAGGCTTAATTATGTGGCTTCTTTTCATTCTTGCAAAACAATAGAAATGGATACTGTATCAGAGAGACTTTTCTCACTGGGGGTTAAGCCAGAATTCTGGAATGTCAAGCCCGAGATTCTCACACTTGGAAGCCAGAGGTCCCTAAATACTAAGGAGTCACGAAATCCTGACATTGGAAAAATTCATATGTAAAGTTTAAGAGGAAACCTTCCTACCGCAAAACCTCTCCTACTGTTTCTCTTAAAATCCCAGAAATTTTCATCAGTGTTGTGTTTGGGCAAGTGACTAGACTCTTGTGTGTCTGTTTTCCAAACAATTAAGTCCTTGAGAGGGTAGAGTTCTTTTTGATAAGATGGAAGAAAAAAAAAAACTTTCAGAAGAGCTTATATTCCAAGTTATAAAGTATAAATTCCAGTCATTTTTAAGAGTCACTGGATTCTTGTGACTGGAACTTTATGTTTTATGGTCTACTTTGGGCAGAATAAAAATGGAAGTAACAGAAAAAACAAGCTGTGGGTTACATGGATCTTATAGGAGAATTAATTTAAAAAGACCTTTTCAAAGATTTCACTGGTAACCTCTTTTTTTTTTTAAATTAATTTATTTATTTATTTTTAAATTTAACTTTACAATACTCTATTGGGTTTGCCATACATCGACATGAATCCACCACAGGTGCACACAAGCTCCCAATCCCGAAAAAAACAAAAACAAAAACAAAAACAAAAACAAAGATTTCACTGGGAAATTAATTCAAATGGACAAATTGACTTGAATGTAAATGGTGAAAGAGGATATAAACAGAAATAAGAACAAAAAGGGAAATAAAGAAGTGGCAGTGAGAGGGCAGAATGATTTTGTTAGAATGACTGGCCTAAGATGATTTTAAAGGTGGATTTTATCAAGCTGCTGAAGTGCATCCGGGACCATAGAACCATCATGTCTGGCCAGATGTTGTTAGCATTTATATGATAGCTCTTCAGCCTAAATTTTATCAGGGATAATGACTTAATTTTTTAAAAAAATTTATTGACAGGTGATTTACAATGCTGTGTTTAATTTCTGCGGTACAGGAAAGTGACTTAGTTATATATATATATGTATATATATATANAGTGATGGGACTAGATGCCATGATCTTCATTTTCTGAATGTTGAGCTTTAAGTCAACTTTTTCACTCTCGTCTTTAATCTTAACCCTAATATATGGAATGCTTCACAAATTTGGGGGTCTTTTTAGACACAGATAATTACCATACAGCAGACATGAGTGAATAAAAGGCCAGGGACAGTTACAAGGAATATCCAGAGGCAGCATGCTGCATTGGCAAGAGTCTCAACTCTGGGGTGAAAGCATGGTTCAAAATCTGGTTCTACTGTTTCCTAGCTGTGTGACCTCTGGCAAGTTACTTAATCTCTCTGAGCCTGAGGCTCAAGAAAGATATATCACTGGAAAAAGACTTTGAAGTTTATACAAGGTTTGAGCATCTAGAAATATTAAGGAAAGAAATACATTAAAATTATTAGAGTTATAAGATTATAAGTAATATCTTTAAACATTTTTTCTATGTAGGGGGACAAACACACATGAAAACAATAGCAAGTATCTCTGAGTTCTAGAGTTGGCAGCAGAATTGATTTTTTTTTTTTTTGGAGGGAGATTTCTATTGTTTATGAAAAACATTGAAACTGGCTTTTGGTTCTGGAGCAGTGTGGCCAGAAGCCAGTCTGTAAGGAGAGCTTGAAGTAGAGTGTCTGCTTAGTCGTTCAGTTGTGTCTGACTCTGCGACCCCATGGACTGTAACCCGCCAGGCTCCTCTGTCCATGGGGACTCTCCAGGCAAGAATACTGGGGTGGGTTGCCATGTTCCCCTCTAGAGGATCTTCCCAACCCAGGGATTGAACCAAGGTCTCTTACAGTGCAGATGGACTCTTTACTGTCTGCACCACCAGGGAAGCCCAGAAGCAAAAGGAATAGGTGGTAAATTGCTCTGCATCATCATCTAGAAGCTGTTGGCTTCCTGGGTACGGGGCACATGGTGATAGTGGCTGTGTCAGAGAGTGCCTATTGTTTGAGAAATCTGCTTCCTTTTCCTATTGGGCACAAGTTGTTTCATGTTTCCCAGCCCTTTTTGCAATAAGGCATGGCCATGTGTTCTAATTGATAGAATAGGGGTGGAAATTTCACATGCCACTTGCAACACTGGCCACATAAATAAATCATTTACACATGATTCCTTCTCTTGCCCTGTCTTCAGACTGGGTGTTGATGTCCAGAGAAAGCTGTATAGAAGACAGCAGATCCTCTGAGCCTGGGTCCATGTACAATTCTATGGAGTACAGCTCTGTGAGCCCTGTCTCTCATTGGCTGGACTTTGTAAAGGTAGACAAAATTCTTTTAAACCCCTGGGATGTCAGAGTTTTGCTGTTAAAATAGCTAGTGTTATCTCAACTGATATAGTAATACATTTTGGGCTTTTCAGCAGTAACAGAGGGAGAGAACTGGGGCCATGGAACCCAGGGGAGAGGAGGTGAGAGGGAATTCTCTTTCATGAGGTTAGTCCAGATGGAGCAAAATGGCACCCTGCTTTGGTTGAGGATGGTGGTCCCTTATATAGATTAAGGACATTGGTCTTTGGATTCAGCACCATCTGGGATTCATGTCATTTTTCTATTTTACTTTTCAGTGTTGTAGTGCCCTTGTAGTCTTTTCAGGACTTGAGTAGAGTTGGTCAAACACTCAGGTATAGTATCACATGTACTCTGGGAAATTAAGGGAAGGTCAATGTTTAGGTGTGGGAAGGCCAGGGAAGGTGCAGTGGCAGCTTGGGGGAAGCTTGAATGGGCAGAACTGAATGGTAGAGAAGCTTGGAGCAGAGGTCGCAGAGAGGGGACTTCCAAAAGAATGTAAGTTATCCTGGGATCTTCAGAAGTAGCTGGTGGTAATGTGGGTGGAGTGTGCTTTTGTTCCTACAGTTATGCAAGTTGATATTTTCACTGTGTTACAGCCCCCTAGATTCTGAAGGGGCTCTTTAGATGTCTCTTTACTGGAGAAATCCAGGATACTTAAGTTGCCTGTACTTTTAAAGTTTTCTTCAATGTTTATTAACTTTTATAAAGGGAAAATACATTCTGAAAGAGCGTAAAAGAAAGCAACGAAAATGAAAGGGTCTGGAACACAGCATTGTATCTAGTAGATAGTATTGTTGCCTCTTCTATTCTAATGTTCATCATCAATTTGTTTTATTATTTAAAAATTATTTTATTGAAATGCAGTTGATTTAGAATGTTGTGTTAGTTTCTGGAGTACAGTAAAGAGATTCAGTTATACATTCTTTTTATATTGTTTTCCATTATGGCCTATTGTAGGATATTGAATATAATTCCCTGTGCTATACAGTAGGATCTTATGGCTGATCCTTTCTACACAAAATAGGTTGCACCTACTAATCCCAAACTCCCAATCTATTCTCCCTCACCCCCACCCCCTTGGCAACCATAAGTTTGTTCTGTAAAAATTATGGAATGTTTCACAAATTTGTACGCCATACTTGTGCAATCTTGTGTCAACTTGTCTATATCATTCCAATTTTAGTATGTGTGTGGCCCAAGAGAGCACCATCATCAGTTTAATAATAAATTCTTGGAAGGAGGAACTTGGAACTATTTTAAATGATTATTATTGTCCATTGGTTATCAGATGCATTGTGATTTTAGAACATTTACGTGAGAAAAAATGTCCTCTGAGACTTAGGAAAGTACCCCAGGGTGGTGATCTGCTTCCTGGTGTTATACTCACTAATTCTCCTGGGATGGAGAAGACTTCCCCAATGGTTGCTCTTAAACAGTTAATGTAACAAAACTCCAACTATTTAGATCAAATCACTGTCTTTGCTCTTGTGTTTAGAGTAAATATCAGTTTATTTATCACCAGTTCTTGAGTCATGATTTATCAGCAGATCTTGTGTGGGTTCCTGGAAGTGGTATGACCCTAGTCCTATTCACACGCTCCGGATCCTTACTTCTCCTCAAGAGGCAGGATCTGGGCTGACATGGCAGATTGTGATGTTCTCTGGCAAACAAAGTGGCCCAGAGAATGTCCAGTTCTGATGTCACATGATGGGAATCAGACACCTGCAGTCTGGCTTGAATTCAGTTGAAATGGGGAGGGAGGAGGAACTCAAAGTCAGAAGCAGCAGCATCTTGGGAGGGCCTACTGTGTGCCATGGTGTGAGATACTTGCACTTCTGATCTTATTTAATCTTCACAACAACTCTGTGGGATGGTGAGTATCCCATGTCACACAGAGAGGAAAGCCAACATTAAGAGAGGTTAAGTCTCTTATGCACAAGATGACATGGTTAGGGACAAACCCTGGTTATTCTAACTCTAGAGCCAATGCCCTTGACCACTGCACCACGAAAGGCATTGAACATAGCTGGTGATGTGGTGCTTGGAGATAAGAAACATCTCGGAGGGAATGCAGTTGTTGTCTTCAAAGCCCTAGGAGGCAGAGAGATAAACTAGAAAGATTACAGGACAAGAGAGACTGGAAGTATCCCCAAAGGCACACAGCTAATAAATGGTAGAGCCAGGATAGTAACCAGGGGCTGTTGTAAGATTTATTTCTGCTTCTATAAAAAGAAAAAGAACAACTCCTTCAGAGAGTTGTTGAAGGATTAAATGAAGCCACATTTGGAAACCATGTAGTCCTGATACTTAGTAAATGCTCAATAAATGCTTAATTCCCACCTCACCCATTTCCTTTTGCCAAAAGGAGCTGATATGTGGAAGAATTTTGTTAAGTGGTCCCTACTGTCTAAAAAGTAGAGATTTAAGAGAGTCAGGGTGAATTTTCTATTAAAAAAATTAAAAAACAAACTTTAATTCATTTTTGTCTGCGCTGGGTCTTCGTTGTTGCATGGGCGTTCTCTAGTTGCAGTGAGCGAGGACTACTCTCTAATTGTGGTACACAGGCTTCTCATTGCAGAGTACAGACTCTGAGAGCCTGGGCTTCAGTAGTTATGACTCGTGGACTCAGTGGTTGTGGCACCCAGACTTAGTTGCTCTGCCCCACGTGTAATTTTCCCAGACTAGGGATCAAACCCATGTCCCGTGCATTGGCAGGTGGATTCTTAACCACTGGACCACCAGGGAAGTCCCAGGATGAATTTTTAATTCAATTCCACAGATGTTTTCTAGACACCTACTAAATGTCAGACCTAGAACTGGTCACTGAGCATGCAGAGACAAGATGTGGGCCATGCCTTTAAGGAGTTGCCCTGGTGGTTCCCTAAGTTTTGCCAAGAAAATGCACTGGTCATAGCAAACACCCTCTTCCAACAACACAAGAGAAGACTCTACATATGGACCTCATCAGATGGTCAACACCGAAATCAGATTGATTATATTCTTTGCAGCCAAAGATGGATGTCAACAAAAACAAGAGCAGGAGCTGACTGTGGCTCAGATCATGAACTCCTTATTGCCAAATTTAGACTCAAGTTGAAGAAAGTAGGGAAAACTGCTAGACCATTCAGGTATGACCTAAATCAAATCCCTTATGATTATATAGTGGGAGAGAGAAATAGATTTAAGGGCCTAGATTTGATAGATAGAGTGCCTGATGAACTATGGACAGAGGTTCGTGACATTGTACAGGAGACAGGGATCAAGACCGTCCCCATGGAAAACAAATGCAAAAAAGCAAAATGGCTCTCTGGGGAGGCCTTACAAATAGCTGTGAAAAGAAGAGAGGTGAAAAGCAAAGGAGAAAAGGAAAGATAGAAGCCTCTGAATGCAGAGTTCCAAAGAATAGCAAGAAGAGATAAGAAAGCCTTCTTCAGCGATCAATGCAAAGAAATAGAGGAAAACAACAGAATGGGAAAGACTAGAGAGCTCTTCAAGAAAATTAGAGATANTTATTATTAAGTGAAAGTACATATACATTTCTTGGCACAAGGCCAGCACAGGGTACAGTGCTTATGAAATGCTAGCTGTTACCTTAATTGTCACCACTGTTACTTTTTGCTGAGTCATTCTTATTACTGTTGATATTTATCTGGAATTGTCATGGCATTATTTTAGAATTGTGGCTGTTCTGCCAAGTGCATAGCATTTTAGGATTTGACAGTATTAAAGAATTTTATGTCCAGATTTTCTTCTCTTGGAAATTTCTTATTAAAGATTTTAAGAGCAAATAAGATGTAAAAGACCTTTATGAGCAACTGCTTCCTAAATTTGAGCCTTCCTAAAAATGGACAAGTAGATAGCATTTATTAATACAACTGTTTCATTAAATTCTATATGGTAAATTCTTGCTTAACTACTCCAGCATTTGCGTTGCTTAACTACCCCAGTCATGTACGGTACATTAAATGCCTGCTCCCCATGTCAACTAAGTTATTTATGGACATTTTCTTAGAGAAATTACACAGTTAAATGGAATATTGCTTCCTAAACTGAGAAATAAAAGGCAGCTAGAAAATATGAATCAGGATAACTCATATGTTTTTCCTGTAGTAAGCTTTCCACTATTGCCCTTCACTTGTGAGCCTTAAGAAAGACTTGTTTGTGTAATTGTAATCTGTACATTTGTCTCCTTCTTTATCTTTTTGCATCTGTATTCTATTTAGTCGCCAAGTCGTGTCTGACTCCATGGACTGCAGCATGCCAGGCTTCCCTGTCCTTTACGGTCTCCTAGAGTTTGCTTAAACTAATGTCATTGAGTCGGTGATGCCATCCAACCCTCTTGTCCTCTGTCATCCCCTTCTCCTGCCCTCAGTCTTTCCCAGCATCAGGTTCTTTCTCTTCACATCAGGTAGCCAGAGTATTGGGGCTTCAGCATCATTCCTTCCTATGAATATTCAGGGTTGATTTCCTTTAAGATTGACTGGTTTGATCTCCCTGTTCAAGGGACTCTCAGGAGTCTTCTCCATCACCACAGTTCGAAAGCATCAATTCTTCAGTAGTCAGCTTGCTTTATAGGCCAACTCTCACAATCCATATGTGATAACTGGAAAAACCATAGCCTTGACCAGATGGACCTTCGTGAGTAAAATGATGTCTACTGTTTAGTACGCTGCTGTCTAGGTTTGTTATAACTTTTCTTCCAGGGAGCAAGTATCTTTTAATTTTGTGGCTGCAATCACTGTCCACAGTGATTTTTCCACNGAAAAACCATAGCCTTGACCAGATGGACCTTTGTGAGTAAAATGATGTCTACTGTTTAGTACGCTGCTGTCTAGGTTTGTTATAACTTTTCTTCCAGGGAGCAAGTATCTTTTAATTTTGTGGCTGCAATCACTGTCCACAGTGATTTTTCCACAAGAAAATAAAATCTGTCACAGTTTCCACTTTTTACCTATTTATTTGCCGTGAAGTGATGGGACAAGTTGCCATGATCTTAGTTTTTTGAGTGTTGAATTTTTAGCCAGCCTTTTCACTCTCCTCTTTCACCCTCATCAAGAGGCTCTTTAGTTCCTCTTCGTTTTCTGCCATAAGTGTGGNGTTTCCACTTTTTACCTATTTATTTGCCGTGAAGTGATGGGACAAGTTGCCATGATCTTAGTTTTTTGAATGTTGAATTTTTAGCCAGCCTTTTCACTCTCCTCTTTCACCCTCATCAAGAGGCTCTTTAGTTCCTCTTCGTTTTCTGCCATAAGTGTGGTATCATCTGCATATCTGAAGTTACTGATATTTCTCCTGGCAGTCTTGATTCAAGCTTGTGCTTCCTCCAGCCCAGTGTTTCTCATGATGTACTCTGCATATAAGTTAAATAAGCAGGGTGACAGTACACAGCCTTGACGGACTCCTTTCCCGATTTGAAATCAGTCTGCTGTTCCATGTCCAGTTCTAACTGTTGCTTAAAGGTTTCTCAGGAGGCACTTAAGCTAGTCTGGTATTCTCATCTCTTTAAGAATATTCCAGTTTGTTGTGATCCACACATTCAGAGGCTAAATTTAGTGTAGTCATTGAAGCAGAAGTAGATGTTTTTCTGGAATTCTCTTGCTTCTTTTGTGATCTAGTGGATGTTGGCAATTTGATCTCTGGTTCCTCTGCCTTTTCTAAATCCAGCTTTCACATCTAGAAGTTCTCAGTTCATGTACTGTTGAAGCCTGGCTTGGAGAATTTTGAGCATTACTTTGCTAGTGTGTGAGATGAGTGCATTTGTGCCGTAGTTTGAACATTCTTTGCATTGCCTTTCTTTGGGATTGGGATGAAAACTGACCTTTTCCAGTCCTGTGGCCCCGGCTGAGTTTTCCAAATTTGCTGACATATTGAGTACAGCACTTTACCAGTATCATCTTTTAGGACTTAAAACTGCTCTACTAAAATTCCGTCAGCTCCACTAGCTTTGTTCATAGTAAAGCTTCCTAAGACCCACTTGATTTCCCACTTCAGGATGTGGTTCTTTTTTGAGTGATCACATCCTTCATGGTTATCCAGGCAGAGCCACCTGCATACTGTTTTCAAGTAAAACTACTTTTGAGAGAGGATAGAAGACCTGGGAATAAACCACCAGTGTATCGTTTTCAATTCATGAGAAAAATTATTTTTGAAATATACATTATTCTTTCTATTAGAGTGAGAGTTGAAATTTTTTGAAGTTAATCTTTTGGCTTCAAGGGGAAGGATATTATCTTTATGTGTAATAATGTTTCCTTATAAAAAACACATGTTCAGCATTTGAGATAGGTTGTATTACTTGAAGAAGTTAGTAAAGATTTGATGTTTTATATGTTTGTACCAGTTCTGACCAAAAATATTTTAATAGTCTTAACTTCAGTTATTTTCCAGTGTCCTGGTTCTAGATGTTATCATATGTGGCTACTTAAACATTGCTGTGAATTAGGAACCAATAAGCTTAGCTTCAGTCCTGGCATTGTTTTAGAACAGTGCTGTTTACACACTATAAAATGAGAGAGAATTGAGCTAGATAAGGAGTCTTCTAGAGCAGACTCTTTTTTTTTTTTAAAGAGTGTGCTTTCTCCACATTAAATGAAGCAAGCAATACAGGTAAACTTTTTCTTCCTTTTAAAGTTTGTTTCACGTTTTGCAATCATGAATATCTGGTTTTGCCATGTCTCACTTCATTCATTAATTCCCTTTGGTGATACAGAAATGTTCAGAGCTGTTTGGCAGAATGATTTCGCCAGTTAGCTCTAACTAGTAAAGACTATGGTTTTTCCAGTAGTCATGTATGGATGTGAGAGTTGGACTGTGAAGGAGGCTGAGCACTGAAGAATNTTATCAATAATCTCCAATGTCCAGAATACCTGTCCCCTTTGCTGCCAAACTTAGATATAAACTGACTCCTCCGCCTGCCTCCTCAGTTCTCTCAGTGTAACCTGCGATGCTGCCTCCCAGGCCTGAAGTCCTAAGAATGACCAATAATAAAACGTAACTCTCAACTTCTAGGTTGTAACTCCTTTTTAAGTCGACACTATCTATTTTACACACGACAGTGGATATATGTCAACACTACTTTCTCAGTCATCCTACCCTCTCCTCCCCACCCCAATTTGTCCACAGCAGGGCCGAGTAATACTTCATTGTACATATGTACCACATCTTTATCCGTCCATCTGCCAATGGACATCTAGGTCGCTTCCATGTCCTGGCCATTGTAAATAGTGTTGCAATGAGCATTGGGGTGCATGTTTCCTTTAGAATTGTGCTTTTCTCCAGGTATTTGCCCAGTAGTGGGATTGCTGGGCCACGTGGTAGATTTATTCCTAGTTTTTAAAGGAATCTCCACATTGTTCTCCATAATGGCTCCTTCAGTTTACATTACTACCAATAAAGCAGGAGGGTTCTCTTTTCCCCACATCCTCTCCAGCATTTACTGTTTATAGATTTTCTTTGATGATGGCCATTCTAAACGGTGTGAAGAGGCCTTATTGTAGTTCTAATTTGCATTTCTCTAATAATGAGAGTCCCTTGGACTGCAAGGAGATCCAACCAGTCCATTCTGAAGGAGATCAGTCCTGGGTGTTCNATGGTGATTGCAGCCATGAAATTAAAAGACGCTTACTCCTTGGAAGAAAAGTTATGACCAATCTAGATAGCATATTCAAAAGCAGAGACATTACTTTGTCAACAAAGGTCCGTCTAGTCAAGGCTATGGTTTTTCCAGTGGTCATGTATGGACGTGAGAGATGGACTGTGAAGAAGGTTGAGCACTGAAGAATTGATGCTTTTGAACTGTGGTGCTGGAGAAGACTCTTGAGAGTCCCTTGGACTGCAAGGAGATCCAACCAGTCCATTCTGAAGGAGATCAGTCCTGGGTGTTCTTTGGAAGGAATGATGCTAAAGCTGAAACTCCAGTACTTTGGCCACCTCATGCAAAGAGTTGACTCATTGGAAAAGACTCTGATGCTGGGAGGCATTGGGGGCAAGAGGAAAGGGGACAACAGAGGATGAGATGGCTGAATGGCACCACTGACTCCATGAATGTGAATCTGAGTGAACTCCGGGAGTTGGTGATGGACAGGGAGGCCTGGCGTGCTGCGATTCATGGGGTCGCAAAGAGTCGGACACGACTGAGCGACGGAACTGAACTGAAGCTGATACTACTTTACAGAAAATAAACAAAAGGTAAAAACTGAATAACTCTTTGTTTGACATCAGGTAACAATAATGCTTAATCCCAATCCATAGAACTATTCTTCCCAGCCTCTTTCTCCAAATATGCATCAGAAATTGGTTGTTTTTAGAGTTGTCTTTCAGACACACCAGCTCATTCACAGATTAGCATTCCCAAAGTAATTCTCAGATGTCTCTACCACTCTTTTTTACGTTATCCCTGTAAGAAGTCCTTGTCTATATTTTGTACAAGTTCTTTTCTTTTACAGTCAAGCCAAACAATCCCACCCATGTCACTTACTGAGAAGTCTGCTCATTTATTTCTTAAGAATTCTAATTCTCTTACACAGTATATTGCAGCTGTGAACAAAGCCAAATAAATTTCCTCTGAGAGAAAATATGGTTTTATCCTAGAGATACTTTTAATTATTAAGCAGTCCAACTTAATTCATCATTAGCACCCATAATGAAAGGCAATAAGGCAATTTAGAAGGCATGGAGCAGAGGCGCTATAAAATGAAATAGAAAGTCACAACATTTATCACAGCTTGCCAGAAAGAAATTTATTCTGCTGGAAGCAATAGTTTTAGATGTAAAACTTGAGCTGTTAAAGAACTTATGTCCACCCTGCGGTAGATAGAAACTGGCCAGCTTTTCACAGAATGTAGTTCCTTTTCCTTTTGGACACAATAAGACTATATTCCCCGTGCTTAAAAGTAGCCAGATGAGTGAGTTCTGGCCCATGGAAAGGAGCAGCCATTTAGGGCTCTGCACATAAAATCCTTCTCGTAAAACTCCTCAATGTTTCTGCTTCTGGTTGGCTGACATGGAGATGACCCCCAGGGCAGTGTGAGACCCATTCATTGAAATTTTAAGATTTCAAAATGGAAAGAAATGAAAGCTTTAAATTCAAGCTTGGAAAAGTTGCCAGATCAGGAGCCCTCAAGGCTGACTGTTGAGTGACAAAAAAAGTTTGCTTCCATGAGATCTGAGGGGTCTGAGTTGTAGCTGTTATAGCGGCTAGCATCATTTGAACAAACATAGCTCCCCTTTATGGAGAAGGAAGTGGCAACCCATCCAGTGGTCTCGCCTGGGGAATCCTGTGGACAGGGGAGCCCGGTGGCTGCCGTCTACAGGGTCTCGCAGAGTTGGACACGACTGAAGCGACTTAGCAGCAGCAGCTCCTCTTTATAAGTACGTATATCATGGGCCCTGAGAAATCACAAAGCTTATTTACATTTACTTCATATATTTATCATTTACATATCATTTGGTTATTCTTGTGCTTATCTTTCAATGAGATGTTGCTAAGGAGTTTCATTATTAGAGGGTTTGGAGTAAAATGGTAAGACATTCATGTTAGAAGGACTAGACCTAAGAGGGAAAATATAAAACTTACTTGAAAGGCTTTGAAGGTAATGTAGGAAGACCAACAATTTAACTTTTTTTTCCAGCACTTTAGGCTTAGGTAGAACAATATATAAGATAAGACATTCAATATTTAGTTTTTAAAAAAAACAAAAATAGCATAAAAAAAGTAGAACAGGAAGTGTTATAGAGCTACAGCCTGATCTGATTCAAATCCTGGGTGGCCAAAAGTGAAGATAGGAAGACCCATATTTACATTTGTTGTGTGTGAAAATTAAATGTTCATGAACCTAGGGCAAAGTAGTGTTCCCTTAATCCCTAGACTAGAATAATTTAAAGTGATACTCCTTTTTATTTTGAGACATATATAGTTCAGGGAAAGATATGTTGAATTTAGACACTTGGTAGAGAATATACACGCAGACACAAGCACATATGCATATTCATTAGTTATTCAGCAAATACAGGCATCTATGCAAACACGCAATATATACGTTACTAAAGTCCTTATGCTCTGCAAAACTACACATTAAAATTAGAGGCAACAGAACAAAAATAGGTCAGGGCAGACTATTCTAAATGTATGCACCTTGTGATCAGAGTAGGAACAAAAATATCAAGTCTAACAAATACTCTGGTAACATTAAAACGCATGATGAATACTTAGTATATAAAACTACAGCATACAGAAAGACTTTAACTTACAAACAAAAGGTAGGAATAGCTTGATGGAAGTAATTTAAAGAGGAGGTTAAAACTTAGTTGTGTTACTGAATTTTGCAGCAACATGGATGGACCTAGAGATTATCACACTAAGCTAAGTAAGTCAAACAGAGACAAATGTCATGTGATACCTCTTAATACATGGAATCTAAAATAGGACACGAATGTACCTATCAGTGAAACAGAAACAGAATCACCAACATAGAAATCAAGAGCTTTGCCAAGGCAGGGAGGAGGGAAGGAAAAGGAGCTTGGTATTAGCAGAAGCAAACTGTTATACATATGGTGGATAAACAACAAGGTCCTATTGTATAACCATAGGGAACTATATTACCTATCTTGTATGAAAAATAATACACTCATATATGTATAACTGAATCACTTTGCTGTACAGAAGAAATTAACACACCATGTAAATAAATTATACTTCAACAAATTTTTAAAAATTGGGTCTTAGGGAGAAGGTAAAAATGCAAAAAGATGAAGACTAGCATAATAAATGCTTCCTAGACAGAACACATAGAGACACAGAGTCAAGAGGACGCATGTAGAAACGGGCCCGTACACGTAAGCCCAAGTCCACGTAGCTTACTGCATTCAGCTGTGTTAGCTTCGAGTATACAGCAAAATGATCCCTATACATATTCATTTGCATGTACACACACACACATTCTCTTTTCCAGATTCTTTTCCATTATAGGTTATTACAAGACACTGAGCAGACTGCCCTGTGCTATGCAGCAGGTTCTTGCTGCTGTTTACCTATTTTATATATAGTGACGTGTATTTGGGGTCCTGACTCTTTGAGACCCCATAGACTGTAGCCCTCCAGGCTCCTCTATCCATGGACTTCTCCGGGCAAGAATACTGGAGTGGTTTGCCATTCCCGTCTCCAGGGGATGTTCCTGACCCAGGAAGTGAACCCAATTCTCCTGTATTGCAGACATATTCTTTAACATCTGAGCCACGAGGGAAGCCCTGTATATAGTGATGTGTATACATTAACGATAGATTTCTAACTCACCACTCCCCCCACCCATGACTGCATGTTTTGACATCATTTGACTTAACAGTCGTGTATGTGCCAATATGTATTACAGAAACATGCAGCGTAACAGAATAGAGTAGGGGCTCAACAAATATTTGTTGAATGAATAAATGGGTAAATAAGTGTTAAATAGTTCTATGGGGGGAAAGACAGGCAAATAATAGAGAATGGAGTGTAAAATTTGTAGCATATTTTCTTAGGTCCAAGTCTACAACTTTTTGGCATTTAAGATCTTGGAGACTTTTTTTTTTCCTCCTTTAATACTCCATCATTATGATAACTTGTTTCCCAGGGTTATCATGAAGACTAGGAAGGATATATTTCATAAAAATTCTTCAAAATTTTAAATGGGCTATAACAAATGACTGTAATAAATATTGTCAGCAGCATGCTTTCTGTTGAGGTCCTCAGCATATAAGCGCTTCCTGGATAAATTAGGATTCAGCTGGCTCGTGATGGAGAATTGCATGTGGACAGTTGAGGAATGTTGAAAACAGAGTGTGGGTCAAGGTACAACAGGCGGATAAAAGAGATTTATGTTTTACTCAAACATTAGTGAGTCAACTAGATGGCTTAATATCGATAGTTCATAGGACTAGAAAGGTAAGATGCTGCTAGTTTAGGAAGAGCCAGAACATGCCGATGCATTCTCCTTTTTCATTTTTTCTCTGTATCTCCTCCACATTGTGAGCTAACTTTCATGCTTGCCAAAAATGACATAAGTGATTATTTCTCAAGAACTATGGGATTTTAGAGCTAGAAAACACTTTATGTTTATCTAGTCAAGTTATCCTCCTCCCACTAAGGTCCTTGATTTGACCTTATTTCTGTTCTTCAAGGAAGCATTTCAAAACCAAAGCAGCTAAATTGTGTTCATTATGTTGCAGTAAACTGCATCCACATATCGGTCTTATCAAAGAGAAGATCCAAATTGTTAAGGTTCTTGCTTCATTGATTTTCCTTGACTGAAGACACACGTGTATTGGCTTTCAATGTGCAGAGCATATGGTGACTGCAATCTCCTCTAGTATAGATTTGCTGCTACATATTTTAAAGAAAAGAGGTGTTTTCAAAAAGAAAAGTAACACTAATATATATAGCTATGTATGTTACGAAGAAGTTATCTTTAACTTTAGACGGCATTTTAAAGAAATAATTTTAGGGAGTAAATGCATTAAGTATCAATTACTCTGGTGATAAAAATCCAAGTATAACCTACCAAACATCTGAGCAAGAATCAGTATCTCATCTCCAAGTTAACCATCATCCAAAGACTTAGAATATGCTGCTAAACTGCACAGGGCTTATACACAGTCCAAGTTCCACAAAAGAAATTCCATTCAAACCCCAAGTTTTCTGGAAGGTTGATGAAGATATGAGACCTCCTTCCCCAGTTCTAAGCCACAGTCAGGATTAGAACAGCACGGATCAGTTCCAAAGGGTGTTCCTTGGATCACGCCTCCTTAAGGCTTAGTATAGAGGGATGATTTCCAAGGGGGTTCTGGGACTACTTGTCCCCAAGACAGTGATTCAGAAAATACATATTTCATTATTAAATAATTTTGGAAAACATGCTTTCTGAATTCCTCTATTGACAATGTGCAAAGTTTGTTTGCATATAAACGGCATGCAGAGTACTGCTGAAAACAACTATGCTCAACTTCATTTCAGACAGTGTTTAACCCGACATTTACCCAAAGAAACCTTTTCAAATACAGTTTCTCTATCCCAGCAAGGCCAAGTGTTAGTCACTTGGTTGTGTCTGACTCTTTGTGATCCCATGGATTATAGGCCACCAGGCTTCTCTGTCCATAGAATTCTCCTGGCAAGAATACTGGAGTAGGTGGACATTTCCTTTTCCAGGGAAATCTTCTGACCCAGGGATCGAACCTGGGTCTCCCACACTGCAGGCAGATTCTTTACCATCTGAGCCACTAGGCAAATGTGCCACAAGGAAAAAATGTGTTCAAGGCCTCTGTTTTTTAAGGAAAGAAATAAATTTCTCTATGCATCACCGTGTATCCTTACTGCTCCTCTAGTTATGCTCAAAATCACGCTTCTGCTCAGCTTGTCTTGCCCAGTGTACTAAATCCGAGGCATGTTTTTGATCCAGTCTGACTTTTTAGCACTCTCAGCAACATGTAGCAGACATACCTATTGCTTCCTTTACACAACTTTCATTATCTTGGCTTCTCCTCGTATCCCCAAATGTCTTCCCCAGAAGTCTTCTTATGACCAAGTCTTTTTTCTAGCCTGGAACCACCAGGAGTGGGACTTAGACCAGAAGCAGCATCCCCACAGAGGGGGCTGTCAAAAATGCAGACGCTCAGCCCTCACATCAGACCTACTGCGTCAGATGTCTTGGGTAGAGCCTGGAAACTTGGTGACAAGCCCTCCAGGCGATCCTGACACCAGTTTTGAGAGCTACTCCTCAACCCCTTAACTATCCTGGTTCTTCAGGGGGCTGATCAATGGCCCTTTTCTCCTGGATTCAAATACCATCAACACAGTAGTGCCCAGGGTAACACTTATTGCATGGTGGGTGCTCCGTAAATATTGGGTGACTAAACACACACATGATTCCTAGTCTGTATGTCCAGCCACCTCCAAATATTTTGTCTGGATATCTACATTCAATGGTCTTTTGGTCTCTCAGACTCACCATTTACACAAGTGTCCTCTTTCTCTTCCTTCCCTGACTCAACAACAATAATTAATGTGAAATATGATCACTACGCTCCGAGCCCCATGTGAAGGCTCTCAGTCTTGTTCACCACCTGTGATGTGTCTGTGATCAGTGCAGCAGCACAGATAAGGTCTCTTGAGGATCAGAGTCAACCTCACCAAGATCACAAGCTTAGGAAGGGTGAACTCCCATAGACGCTCAAGGATTTTTGATCCAACAACCCAAACCACACTGCCGTCCACGGCACACCAGCCTGGTCTTCTGTTACACTACTTTTGCCCCAAATCTACAACACATTCGAGATGCCCCTTCTGCCTGTGTTTTTACCTCTAGTCAATCCAAACATTAGTACTCGCTTATTCCTCTCTAAACCCACTTTCATAACTGTACCCCAGAACTCCAGTATCTCTCCCTGGAATCTGAAAAAATCCTCCCTGTCAGATCCCCTACCCCTAATCCCTGCACCACTGCCCAGCTACCGGCCTACTGACTTGCCTAGGGACTCTGAGATGTGTTCAATCACATGGCAAGCTTCCTCACACACAAACAGGGCCACAATACCCTCCTTCATCTCATCCCTGAGAACACTATCAACCTTATCACAGCCCATAAAATCAGGTCTTGATGACTTTTCGTGAGCTTTCTGTCCCCCTTCATCATTTACCACTCTTCTCTTCCAACTCTACCTACTGGCTGTACCAGGCTCCTTTCAGGTCTCTGAAAAAGTGAAAGTCACTCAGTCGTGTCTGACTCTTTGTGATGCCATGGACTGTGGCCCTCCAGGGTCTTCTGTCCATGGGATTCTCCAGGCAAGAATACTGGAGTGGGTTGCCATTTCCTTCTCCAGGGGATCTTCCCGACCCACGGATCGAACCCAGGTCTCCCATATTCCAGGTGGACTCTTTACTGACAGCCCCCAGGGAAGTTCCTTTCAAATCTTTAAACACAGTGCTTTCTGCTAAGTCACTTCGGTCGTGTCCAATTCTGTGTGACCCCATAGACAGCAGCCCACCAGGCTCCCCCGCCCCTGGGATTCTCTAGGCAAGAACACTGGAGTGGGTTGCCATTTCCTTCTCCAATGCATGAAAGTGAAAAGTGAAAGTGAAGTTGCTCAGCCATGTCCAACTCTTAGCGACCCCATGGATTGTAGCTCACCAGGCTCCTCCATCCATGGAGTTTTCCAGGCAAGGGTACTGGAGTGGGGTGTCATTGCCTTCTCCACAGTGCTTTATAGGATTTTGAAATTCTAGAAAGAATTTCAAACATATTCTCAACTACCATCTCTCCCTCCCTCCACCTGGTGACTCACACTCAGGTGTCCATGGCCTCCTCCCTGCCTAGATTAGACCCTCATTCAATAGGCTGTCTCTACACTCACTCCTTCAGTATAACTTTTTGTTGAGATGTATGTATTCTTAGAGAGGGACTGAGGGCTTCCTTCTATATCCTAGGACTCAGCTCAATGCCTTAAGCAGAGTGGTGGCTTCCTTCTATATCCTAGGACTCAGCTCAATGCCTTAAGCAGAGTAAGGTGAAGAAAAAAGTCACCAGAACGTTCACTGTCTTGTCCAGTGCAGACAAGGATGCCAAGCAGTTAAAACACCAAGCCTTAAGTGCTTCAATAGGTGAAATACAACTGTGGTAAAATAGTCCCCAGAGCATTTGCATGAAAACCTAACTCAAAGGTAAGAATAGATGTTAATTAAATTCATACGAAAAGTCTGGCAAGAGGCAGCTCTGGCTCATGCAACTGCCCAGAGATGCTATCAAGGATCCAGGCTCTAGTAAGGTCTATGATTTACCATCCTTGCGATGTGGGGCTATTCCCCATTCTTGCAGGCTCACAAAAAGAGGACTGCTGCTTCTCCAGCTTTCAAGTGGGAGGAAGGAAAGAAGGGCAAAGGATAAGATGTTTGCCAGCTCAAACTCTTTCTTCTCTTAATTGGAAAAAAGAAGCTTGTCTAAAAGTTCCACCCCAGTCATCTCTCCCAGTGGTCCACTGGCCATAACTATGCCACTTGGGTCCCCAGATAGCAGGGGGCTGTGGGCAGAGGTGGGTCCACCTGTCATGGCTGCGTACCATCACCATCATTACTGGGGCAGAAAGATGGACCGAGTGAGAACAGATACGGTCAGAGGCATAGAGCAAGCAGAGAGGCGTTCACATTGTGCTAAACCCAGCCTCAGACAATGAGAGAGACAAGAAGAGATACAACTGGATTTGTATCTTAGAACACTCAGTTGTACTACCATTCTAATCACATCAGAAACTACCAAATTGGCAACGGCCAAGGGCCCAAGGTTAGGAAGAGACAGCTTTTCACACTACCAGTGGTGAAGTGAATAAATCACAGGGTCACCGTTCTTTAGTACTATGAGGCTTCAGTTAAAATTAAAAAAAAGTAGTAAAGGGAAACATGGCTTAAGAAAATGGACTAACTGAAGCCAGCAAAGAATGAGACTTGACTCCAAAAGTATGGAAAGCAATGCAAACTGGAGCAGGGTACCTGCTGTATGCCAGACGCTTTCCCAGTTTGGGAGCCACAGGGCCACCTCGCAGACCTCCGACAACGAGGATCGTCGCTGGGCCGGGGCCCCGGGGCCATGTGGAGCTCCCTTTAGACGGCACAGGAGTCTGAGCGCTTCCCCAGCCTTCCTCCCTCTGTCCTTCCCCAAGGGTCAGCCTCGCCTCCTGGCAGTCTCTGCCCTCTTGGTTTTCCCAGGCTCCCACACTGTCTCTCACAGGCATTTCTTCCAACACCTTTGCACGTTTAGTGTCATCCTGACGTCTGCTTCTCAGAAGGCTCAGAAGAACACACACGTGGCATCATCTAATCCTCAGCCAGTCCTGGGAGGCCAGTGCCGTCTGCACTTCAGAGAGGAGGAAAGGCAAAGAACTTGCTCACCCACAGGCCGGCGTTTGCTTAGCAAGGGCCAGGGGAAAGCACCCAACTGCTTTCTTTTTTTTTTTTAAGTAACATTGACTTTTCTTCACTGTAAGGAAAAAAGACAGAGTCCCCCAAGACACACATGGACACTTAGGCCAACTTCACAATCAGACTGCAACTGCACCCTGGGGAAGAAGTGGCAGGGCGGCGCCATTCCGCAGCGACACTCTTCTCCCGGGACTTGTGACATCGGTACCAGAGCCTGTAGAACGTGGCACCTCCCGAAAACCAATCAACACTGTGGCAGCTAAATGTTTGATCTTTCCAATTAATCTGGAAAGCTCCTTGTAAAACGGATGGCTCCTCCATTTTACCAGACACAAAACACAGATGTTTCTCAAAATGGGCTCCCTTGACTGGCACTGATCTGAAAATTCACCAGAAACACAACGTCTGCCACTTGAGGATCAAGGTTCTGAACAGAGATTTACTGGAAAATTCTCTCATCTGTAGAGTTGCATTGTTAACATTTTATTAGTATATTGACTTTTTATCCCCAAGTGTTTGTCATTATTGGTAATGTTCATGGTTACTAAATCCAATGCCATTTTTCTTCTTTATTTTTCTCTTGTTTACAAGCAAACTCAGCTTGGAGAAGGATCAGAAGAATCTGAACCTTTACCTCTAGCCCAGGACTCAGGGCAAATCCCTCTGGTCAACCAGCGCATTTCTGGGCCTCAGTGAACCCTTCTGAAATGTCTGATTACATCACCTGTCCAGAATGTCTGAAAGATTTTAAACAAAGACGAAGCATATATACAGTTGTGTGTGTGTGTATGTGTGTGCATGCGTGCATGTACTTGGTCACTCAGTCGTGTCTGACTCTTTGCAACCCTACAGACTATAGCCCGCCAGGCTCCTCTGTTCATGGGATTCTCCAGGCAAGAGTACTGGAAGGGGTTGCCATTTCCTCCTCCAGGGGATCTTCCTGATCCAGGGATCAAACCTGCATCTCTTGTGTCTCTTGCATTGGCCAGCAGATTCTTTACCACTGAGCTACCTGGAAAGCCCATATACACAGCTGACCCTGGAATAAATCAGGGATGAAAGAGTCCACCCAGACTCAGTCAAGAATGCCAGCTTATATGGCATGTCAAATCATTCATCTACACAGAACACAAGTTTTTGAGAGAAGCTCTGGTCATTGGACCAAGGGCTATTCCTGCAACCTACTCCATGTAAAATTTTATCTTAATATGCTCCAATGTTTGTGCTTTCCTGCTACTTCTCCATCACAGTGCATCATTTTCATTTTTATTTCCTGTGGTCCAAAAACTGTCCTACTATGAGAAATAAAAATTCTTTTGGATTGAATTATCATTATGGTTATATTCTATTTTTAATTAAATATTAAAATTCTTCTAGCTATTATACATATGGAGAAATTGTATTTAAACTTTTATTTTAAGGAGATGGAGATTTTTAGTCAACCTTGGAAGCATCTCAAATGGTTTTTCTGAGCCTTATCAAATGACTATGAATTATGTCTCTTACTCCTTTGTTTAGGGGTACCTCATTTTTATCCATATACTTTGAAAGCTTTGAAAAATGTAAGTATTAACTGAAAAACACCTTTTCCGATATAGAGATTATAAAGTAGTTTGATCTTATCATGTGCTTTGTATTTGTGCTAAAACCTTGAAACTACAGATTTAGTGCGTATAATGTATGTAAACTATCCACTATATAACAAGGCTGGCAAAGTCATTGTCAAACCAGTCAGCCAAATAAGACTGATTTCTTAATTTTTCATTTCAAACAATGTGTCAAGAAACATCTCTCACATGATGATAACCTTCTATTTCTGTGAGAGAGGCGGCCAGTCAGGCAGGTGAGTTCAGTCTTCTTGGACATGTTGGGAGATGAAAATGGGACGCAGTAGAACTGTCTCATCATTCTCATTTGACTCTAAGTTCTATTCAAATTCAGACATTCTCAACACAAACCCATTTACCCATTTCTATCATCTCAGATTGTTAACAGATTATGTCGAAATCTCAAAGCTCTACCAATGAGTCTTGGAAGACTCAGGAGGGTAGGATGCATTCCTTCCTTTTGCAAAGCAGGAAAAAGTAGGAAAGAACTGGTTTCAACTAAGGGTAGATCTGAGGTTAGAAAGCAGTTCCCTGGAAACTCATCCTCTTTCTGCTCCATTCATTCACTTTCTCGAGAGGGTTTATAGGTTAGGTAGAGAGACACAGCCCACACATAAAACCTAAAAAAAGACAGAGATGTGTTGTGGAAGCAGGGCTCATAGTCTCTGGGGAGCAGCAAATCTGGTCAAATCCTAGATCTGTTACTTCTCTTGTAAGTTCCCAAGTAGGACCCTGCACAAGGTACGCAACCTTCTTGAATCTGAGGAACAGCATGAGTCTCATAAAAACAGTTACCAGGTCAGATGAAAACACATGTATAAACACTTAGCACGTAAAACAGTAAATGTTCCACAAAATATTGGCAGATGGACTGGTAAAGAAAATGTGGTACATATACACAATGGAATATTACTCTGCCGTCAAAAGGCACAAAATCAGGTCATCTGCAGCGATGTGAATGAAACTAGAGTCTGCCATACAGAATGAAGTCCATCAGAAAGAGGAAAACAAATGTCATATGTTAACACATATAAATGGAATCTAGAAAAATGGTACTGACGAAGCTATCTGCAGGGCAGGTATGGAGACACAGACGCAGGGAACAGGCTTGTGGACACAGAGGGGAAGGGGAGGGTGGGACAAACCGGGAGATTCGGATTGACATAAACGCCAGCATGTGTCAAGCAGAGAGCTAGCAGAGCCCGGCTGCAGGGCACACGGAGCTCAGCTCACTGCTGTGTGATGCCTGAGACGCGGGATGTGGAGGCAGGCTTGCAACGGAGGGGATACATGTACACTTTAGCTGACCCGCTTTGTGGAACAGAAGCTAACACAACATTGTAAAGCGATTATACTCCACTGTAAAAACTCAAAATAAAAATCTCACAAAGACAGTTAGCAGGTGAGATGATTATATATAGAGACATTATATATAAACACTTAGCACCTGGTATAGTAAATGCTCAACAAAATATCATTTATATACATATAAATGCCTAATGAGTGTATGATTAAAAGTGCTTCTAAAGAAGTAGAAAATAGGAGAGGAATTGCTCTCTCCTACTGAAGGTCCCCAAAGGAAAGTGGTTCAGGCATCACCAGAAGATGCAGAGCAATCTCAAGGGCCGTGCATTCTCCTGGGAAGCTGGGAGCGAGAGTTGCCTGTGTGTGATGGAACATTACATGAGCCCAGGAGCATGATGGGTGGACACAAACCAGCAATGCTGGGCCAGTGTTTGATATCTTCTACGTCAGGTCTCAAGAACTGGTTACCACAGGCTTTGGTGACACGATGCTTTTTTTTAAATCTCCATAACTGTGGATTTTGTTCTCATTCTGTTTTCTTTCAGACAGGCAAGTGAGTGAGCGAAAGTCACTCACTCGTGTCCAGGTCTTTGAGACCACATGGGCTATTCAGTCCATGGATTCTCCAAGAGAATCCTGGAGTGGGTAGCCTTTCCCTTCTCCAGGGCATCTTCCCCACCCAGGGATCAAAACCCCTACATTGCAGGTGGATTCTTTACCAACTGCACCATCTGGGAGGCCAGGCTCCATGATAATGCACTA
Organism: Neotragus pygmaeus; assembly: GCA_006410875.1. Classification (NCBI taxonomy): domain Eukaryota; kingdom Metazoa; phylum Chordata; class Mammalia; order Artiodactyla; family Bovidae; genus Neotragus; species Neotragus pygmaeus. Next base: position 655,552 of record SJYV01035717.1, read on the forward strand.
TTTCCCTATCCTTTTTATTTCCTTTGAAGATATTCTCAGTTTAATTGGTTTGTGTCCACCCATCATGCTCCTGGGCTCATGTAATGTTCCATCACACACAGGCGACTCTCGCTCCCAGCTTCCCGGGAGAAGGCAGGGCCCTTGAGATTGCTCTGCCGCTGACATTGCAGCCACGGGAAGATCCTCTTCTTCCCTTTGCCATGCCATCTGCCATCAATCCACACCAAGATTTTTATTAATTTACACTGAATCTTATCCCTAATTAAGATATTTGTTCTTTGTTCACTGAGTCGTGACTGACTCTTTTCAACTCCGTGGACTGTAGCCCACCAGGATCCTCTGTCCATGGGATTCTCCAGGCAAAAATACTGAAGTGGGTTGCCATNCTACAGACTATAGCCCGCCAGGCTCCTCTGTTCATGGGATTCTCCAGGCAAGAGTACTGGAAGGGGTTGCCATTTCCTCCTCCAGGGGATCTTCCTGATCTAGGGATCAAACCTGCATCTCTTGTGTCTCTTGCATTGGCCAGCAGATTCTTTACCACTGAGCTACCTGGAAAGCCCATATACACAGCTGACCCTGGAATAAATCAGGGATGAAAGAGTCCACCCAGACTCAGTCAAGAATGCCAGCTTATATGGCATGTCAAATCATTCATCTACACAGAACACAAGTTTTTGAGAGAAGCTCTGGTCATTGGACCAAGGGCTATTCCTGCAACCTACTCCATGTAAAATTTTATCTTAATATGCTCCAATGTTTGTGCTTTCCTGCTACTTCTCCATCACAGTGCATCATTTTCATTTTTATTTCCTGTGGTCCAAAAACTGTCCTACTATGAGAAATAAAAATTCTTTTGGATTGAATTATCATTATGGTTATATTCTATTTTTAATTAAATATTAAAATTCTTCTAGCTATTATACATATGGAGAAATTGTATTTAAACTTTTATTTTAAGGAGATGGAGATTTTTAGTCAACCTTGGAAGCATCTCAAATGGTTTTTCTGAGCCTTATCAAATGACTATGAATTATGTCTCTTACTCCTTTGTTTAGGGGTACCTCATTTTTATCCATATACTTTGAAAGCTTTGAAAAATGTAAGTATTAACTGAAAAACACCTTTTCCGATATAGAGATTATAAAGTAGTTTGATCTTATCATGTGCTTTGTATTTGTGCTAAAACCTTGAAACTACAGATTTAGTGCGTATAATGTATGTAAACTATCCACTATATAACAAGGCTGGCAAAGTCATTGTCAAACCAGTCAGCCAAATAAGACTGATTTCTTAATTTTTCATTTCAAACAATGTGTCAAGAAACATCTCTCACATGATGATAACCTTCTATTTCTGTGAGAGAGGCGGCCAGTCAGGCAGGTGAGTTCAGTCTTCTTGGACATGTTGGGAGATGAAAATGGGACGCAGTAGAACTGTCTCATCATTCTCATTTGACTCTAAGTTCTATTCAAATTCAGACATTCTCAACACAAACCCATTTACCCATTTCTATCATCTCAGATTGTTAACAGATTATGTCGAAATCTCAAAGCTCTACCAATGAGTCTTGGAAGACTCAGGAGGGTAGGATGCATTCCTTCCTTTTGCAAAGCAGGAAAAAGTAGGAAAGAACTGGTTTCAACTAAGGGTAGATCTGAGGTTAGAAAGCAGTTCCCTGGAAACTCATCCTCTTTCTGCTCCATTCATTCACTTTCTCGAGAGGGTTTATAGGTTAGGTAGAGAGACACAGCCCACACATAAAACCTAAAAAAAGACAGAGATGTGTTGTGGAAGCAGGGCTCATAGTCTCTGGGGAGCAGCAAATCTGGTCAAATCCTAGATCTGTTACTTCTCTTGTAAGTTCCCAAGTAGGACCCTGCACAAGGTACGCAACCTTCTTGAATCTGAGGAACAGCATGAGTCTCATAAAAACAGTTACCAGGTCAGATGAAAACACATGTATAAACACTTAGCACGTAAAACAGTAAATGTTCCACAAAATATTGGCAGATGGACTGGTAAAGAAAATGTGGTACATATACACAATGGAATATTACTCTGCCGTCAAAAGGCACAAAATCAGGTCATCTGCAGCGATGTGAATGAAACTAGAGTCTGCTATACAGAATGAAGTCCATCAGAAAGAGGAAAACAAATGTCATATGTTAACACATATAAATGGAATCTAGAAAAATGGTACTGACGAAGCTATCTGCAGGGCAGGTATGGAGACACAGACGCAGGGAACAGGCTTGTGGACACAGAGGGGAAGGGGAGGGTGGGACAAACCGGGAGATTCGGATTGACATAAACGCCAGCATGTGTCAAGCAGAGAGCTAGCAGAGCCCGGCTGCAGGGTACACGGAGCTCAGCTCACTGCTGTGTGATGCCTGAGACGCGGGATGTGGAGGCAGGCTTGCAACGGAGGGGATACATGTATACTTTAGCTGACCCGCTTTGTGGAACAGAAGCTAACACAACATTGTAAAGCGATTATACTCCACTGTAAAAACTCAAAATAAAAATCTCACAAAGACAGTTAGCAGGTGAGATGATTATATATATATAGACATTATATATAAACACTTAGCACCTGGTATAGTAAACGCTCAACAAAATATCATTTATATACATATAAATGCCTAATGAGTGTATGATTAAAAGTGCTTCTAAAGAAGTAGAAAATAGGAGAGGAATTGCTCTCTCCTACTGAAGGTCCCCAAAGGAAAGTGGTTCAGGCATCACCAGAAGATGCAGAGCAATCTCAAGGGCCGTGCATTCTCCTGGGAAGCTGGGAGCGAGAGTTGCCTGTGTGTGATGGAACATTACATGAGCCCAGGAGCATGATGGGTGGACACAAACCAGCAATGCTGGGCCAGTGTTTGATATCTTCTACGTCAGGTCTCAAGAACTGGTTACCACAGGCTTTGGTGACACGATGCTTTTTTTTAAATCTCCATAACTGTGGATTTTGTTCTCATTCTGTTTTCTTTCAGACAGGCAAGTGAGTGAGCGAAAGTCACTCACTCGTGTCCAGGTCTTTGAGACCACATGGGCTATTCAGTCCATGGATTCTCCAAGAGAATCCTGGAGTGGGTAGCCTTTCCCTTCTCCAGGGCATCTTCCCCACCCAGGGATCAAAACCCCTACATTGCAGGTGGATTCTTTACCAACTGCACCATCTGGGAGGCCAGGCTCCATGATAATGCACTATTTCCCTATCCTTTTTATTTCCTTTGAAGATATTCTCAGTTTAATTGGTTTGTGTCCACCCATCATGCTCCTGGGCTCATGTAATGTTCCATCACACACAGGCGACTCTCGCTCCCAGCTTCCCGGGAGAAGGCAGGGCCCTTGAGATTGCTCTGCCGCTGACATTGCAGCCACGGGAAGATCCTCTTCTTCCCTTTGCCATGCCATCTGCCATCAATCCACACCAAGATTTTTATTAATTTACACTGAATCTTATCCCTAATTAAGATATTTGTTCTTTGTTCACTGAGTCGTGACTGACTCTTTTCAACTCCGTGGACTGTAGCCCACCAGGATCCTCTGTCCATGGGATTCTCCAGGCAAAAATACTGAAGTGGGTTGCCATTTCTTTCTCCAAAGGAATCTTCCCTACCCAGGGATCAAACCTCCATTTCTTACTTTGCAGGCAGATTCTTTACCGTTGAGCCACCAGGGAAGCCCAACTAAGATATTTAACAGAACATAAATTCCTACTGGTAGAGGGAAGAAAGCAAAAGATAAAATAAGTATTTTAAGTCTTGGATTATGTGAAATCTATCATGTTGTCTTCCAATATTGGATAATTGAACCTTGTACATATGTATTCCAAGTTATGTAAATAGGTTATTATTTAAAGACTCAAGCTGTGTTATTTATTGCCTTGCATTCCTTTGTTATAAGCATCCAACTTTCCCCTATAATTTTATTACACCTTCACTGTCACAGTGTGACTGTTCAAACTGCATGTGCTACTTTACTCAAATTAGACCCACTTAGCAACATTTTTAAGAACTGAAATTGTGCTGAAATGCATTTACATCAGCCCTCTCATCCTGTCTTTAGAGAAACAGGCAAACAACTCTATTGCGCCAATTTTCAAAAAACATTTTTTTAAGCAAGCTTTGGCAAATTAGATAATTATTAAGCAAAACAATACGGAGCTCAACATGATGCATTAACAGCTTCTAATGTTATTGAACGGAACGACAAGAGAGGCACTTTGTTCTTACTTACTTGGCAGACAATTATTCTTTGCTCCTGCAATACTTCATGTGCATACTTCCAAGGAAGACTCATGAATGCAAAGGTTCATTAAGGGAATGAGAGAATCGATTGTAAAATGGAAAAGGCCGGGTGAGGTCATATTTCAAAGAGATGAATATGGTACACTCCATTATGTTGTAATCAGCCCCTCTCTTTCATGCCACAAACTGTCAGAGTTTATCCTAATTTTTAAAAAAGGAAAAACAATTCCTGCAGCCTTTGGACCACCTTCATCCTAAAGCCAGGGAAAGAGTCACTCACGCTGCAGGCATTTTCCATTTCCCTTGGTCTTTGGAGTCCACCAAGCCAATGTGCCTGACCATTTTTCTCCTTAATAAGAAAAACATTCAAATGCTACTATTATTGCTGCCCTGGCAAACCACACTTAATAGATGGTACTTGCCCTGTACATGACACTTACAACATCAATCAAGACTGAATTTTATTTCAATTTATTATGGTTGCTGTCCAAATGAAAAAATGCTTATATCGTAAAAATGTCTTGCAATATAAATGTGCTAATGATGTAATCACAGATTTCAGACCAAAAAAAAAAAAATCCTGATTTGGGTTAAACATTTGCACATCCTTCCTAAATTTTTCATTGAAGTTAAACATAACAAAATAATGGAACCATTAAGAGGTGATGTTGGTACAAAGCAGAAGTCACATGTTAAATATTTTATGTCTTTATGAGGGAGCTTTATTATATTTTCCTTCTTTAAGAAGGGAGTTGATACTTCCAAATGATCTGCGATAAATGACTTTAATTTCACTTTCATTTAAGGCTCATCTGCAATCTTTTTTTTTACCCCTTGAAACGACCATTTATCAGGGAGCAACACTACCCAGCCTATTAGCCTGGAATTTATCCCTGGCCACAGCTGTTGGCCACGGGAAGCTCCTCTGGGTCCTACTTGGGTCCTACTAGGCTCCTGTCCCAGTGAGGGGGGAGAGGCAGATGTCAAGTGATGCTTCTCATCAATGGCAAAGAAAACCATTCAACGTTCTGTCTCTCACATGACTGCCAGGGACTGTATCTTCTACAAACATCCCAGCAGATGTCTCACAGGCTAGATCTGGGAAATAAAGTACCTGTTCTGTACTGCAGAATCTCCTCCTTCAGTGGTTCTCAACTCTAAGCTCCTGGAAAGCTTGTTACTCTTTCTGTTCCAGAGGTAAAGCCAACTTCATGGACCTTGGTGCTCTGGCTCGGCACAGGGCTGTTTGGTGTAAGGCTCTGTTGTTCTGTCTTGAAATTTTAAACAGCTTTTGAACTAGGGGTTCTATATGTTAATTTTTCAATGAATCCTACAAAATCACCAAATCAGTAACTGGTCNGAAAAAAAAAAAAAAAAAAAAAAAAAAAGAAAAAAGAAAGAACAAAGAAAACAAAGAAAAAATTCAAATCGTCACTTTCCACAGGTTAGGGACTATTGACTGGCTGCTGGGACCATCTGCTCTGCCTTGTCCCCTACATCCCAGACAGAGAGGTTCTGTTCGCTCAGAACCAGATGCAGAAATGTAAACCAAGAGGCTTAGCATGCTCAAGTGGTTATTGCAGAACTGGGGGTGGGGTGGGGGAGGATGGGGTGTGTGCAAGTCCTCAGCTGACATTTGACGTGAAGGCGGTGATCAGGGCCATGGGACCACACACATGCTTCCTGGGTATTGCCTGATATAAAGTGAGTGAGGATGGGGGAAAGAGCAATGACCCACAGGACAGGAAAAGAGAGGATTACAGTATGGCTTGACCAGGGTTCCAGATGATATGAGCAGCATGGAGCAGGGAATGCCTGTGGGTCATAGTCCCTGGCACTGTGGTCAGCTCTGCCTGGCTGAGGAAGTAGGGCTGCTTGTTCATCCTGAAGGGAGCCTTCAGGCTCAGCCTTGAGGCTGGGCTTCTTGTCTGTCTCCTTTGAGTCTGTGAGCTCTCTGGGGAGAGACCCTGTGTTTTCTCTCTCTGGTCCCTGCAGTATCTTTCATGGGGTTGTGCAGGCCTGAGATGAGTCTCTGTTTCCCTAAGTGCATCCCTCACTGCTCCCCATCCTGTGCCTCAAATGTCAACTAACCAGACCACTGTGATCTTGGTCAGCAGTCCACCCACATATGTCCTCGTCTGGTGCTGCCTTCTGGAAAGAACGTGGGCTTTGGAATCAGAGAGACCTGTTCTCACGCCTGTCGTGGCCTCACCTGTACACGTGGGAGGTTCTCTTGCAGGGTTATTGTAAATAGGAGTCACGGTGCACTTAGATCAGTCCAACATAGTCTTCCAAACGTCTTAGTAATTATTATTGTTTAAAGTAAAACATCAACTTCTATTTAAAATTAAACTAAATCCTTCAGTAAAATAAGCATGGCATTCAAATTAAAAAAACACATGGCAATCATACATGAAAACCAATCTAGAAAAGGTCTTTTTTACAAGTCTGAATGTTTAGCATCCCACACGTAGTGCATCTGGGCACATCTTGTGTCGAGCACAGCCCTAAAGACTCTCTTTCTGGGTCAGGCACACAAGGACGGCCACGGGGTACTGACGCTGCAGTCTGTCCTCCTGCTGAGTTCCTTTTAAAGGCCTGAGCTGTGTAGGGGCTGTGTCCCAGGCTCCCATTCCTCAGGCCTCAAAGACGAAGTTGTGACCCAGCTCAGCAGTTTCATCTCAGTTCCCATGGAAGCAAGCGGTGAAGTGATGAACTGGAAGCAACACCATCTTTATTCTGTTGCCACCTTGCACCACAAAGATTTTCCATGGGGAGGCTACTTTTAGCACTGTTTTCTTTAACGTGTCTACCTGTGTTCTTGGATGAGACATTAGGAATTCCTGTCTTTCTATTGCATTTTGTCTGCTCCATTCATCCCATAGTTGTTCAGTCACTCAGTCATGTCCGACTCTTTGCGACCCCATGCACTGCGGCACACCAGGCTTCCCCATCCTTCACCGTCTCCCAGAGCTTGCTCAAACTCATGTCCATTGAGTTGGTAATGCCATCCAACCACCTCATCCTCTGTCGTGGCCCCTTCTCCTGCCTTCAATCTTTCCCTGCATTAGGGTCTTTTCTAATGAGTTGGCTCTTCGCATCAGGTGGCCAAAATACTGCAGCTTCAGTTTCAGCATTAGTCCTTCCAATGAATATTCAGGATTGATTTCCTTTAGGGTTGACTGGTTTGATCTCTTTGCAGTCCAAAGGACTCTCAAGAGTCTTTTCCAACACGATAGTTCAAAAGCATCAGTTCTTCGGTGCTCAACCTCTTTACAGTCCAACTCTTACATTCATACCTGACTACTGGAAAAACCATAGCTTTGACTATATAGACCTTTGTTGGAAAAGTTACGTTTCTGCTTTTTAATATGTTGTCTAGGTTTGTCATAGCTTTTCTTCCAAGGAGCAAACATCTTTTAATTTCATGGCTGCAGTCACCATCTGCAGTGATTTTGGAGCCAAAGAAAATAAAATCTGTCATGGTTTCCATTGTTTCCTCATCTGTTCGCATGAAGTGATGGGACCAGATGCCATTATCTTAGTTTTTTGAATGTTGAGCTTTAAGCCAACTTTTTCACTCTCCTCTTCCACCTTCATCAAGAGGCTCTTTAGTTTCTCTTCACTTTCCGCCATAAGGGTGATGTCATCTGCTTATTTGAGGTTATTGACACTTCTCCTGACAATCTTGATGCCAGCTTGTGCTTCATCCAGCCTGGAATTTCTCATGATGTACTCTGCTTATAAGTTAAATAAGCAGGGTGATAGTATACAGCCGTGATGTACTCCTTTCCTAATTTGGAACAAGTTAGTTGTTCCATGTCCAGTTCTAACTGTTGCTTCTTGACCTGCATACAAGTTTCTCAGGAGGCAGGTAAGTGAAAAAGTGAAAGTGAAAGTTTGCTCAGTCATGTCCACCTTTTGGGACCTCATGGACTATACAATCCATGAAATTCTCCAGGCCACAATACTGGAGTTCCCTTCTCCGGGGAATCTTTCCAACCCAGGGATCGAACCCAGGTCTCCCACAATACAGGTGGATTCTTTAACATCTGAGCCACCAGGGAAACCCAATAATACTGGAGTGGGTAGCCTACCCCTTCTCCAGCGGATCTTCCTAATCCAGGAATTGAACTGGTGCCTCCTGCATTGCAGGTGGATTCTTTACTGGCTTAGCTACCAGAGAAGATGATATTTCCATCCCTTTAAAATTTTTCCAGTTTGTTGTGATCCACAGGGTCAAAGGCTTCAGTGTAGTCAATTAAACAGAAGTAGATGTTTTTCTCGAAGAAGACAATGGCATTCCACTCCAGTACTCTTGCCTGGAAACTCCCATGGACGGAGGAGCCTGGTAGGCTGCAGTCCATGGGGTCGCTGAGTCAGACACGACTGAGCGACTTCACTTTCACTTTTCACTTTCATGCATTGGAGAAGGAAATGGTGACCCATTCCAGTGTTCTTGCCTGGAGAATCCCAGGGATTGCAGAGCCCAGTGGGCTGCCGTCTGTGGGGTCACACAGAGTCGGACACTGACCCGTACAGCAGGTCCAGTTATTCGCGGGTCCCCGAGAAGGAGCTACCTGAAGGAATCATGGGGGAGAGAGAGAAAGGAGACCAAGCGGCGAAGAATGACAGAGTCAATCTGGCTTATGTCAAGGTCTCATTTACTAGCCGAAAACGAGCAGTATTTATAATCAAAGGTTACATAAGGTAGTGACGAAAAATGGTTACATCAAGGTGGAGAATCGAAACTTACAATTACACAAAGAAATGAAACTTACCCCCCACCCATCATTCCAGTCCTAGAGTTTTCTTTTGGTACATAGCAGTTACTTATTTTCCTAGGGGAACATTGTGACCTGGCTTAGGAACCTTGTGACCTGGCTTTCTTAAAGCCCCCTGTAGGCATAATGGTTCCAGGAAGCTGCTGGTTTCACGATGATTTATGTTGGCTATTTGTTCGGGCTTGTCCATGCTTGTCCAGGTAATATCGGCCTCATGGCTCCTCACA
>SJYV01035717.1:665454-722441 GCA_006410875.1 Neotragus pygmaeus
AGGAGCTACCTGAAGGAATCATGGGGGAGAGAGAGAAAGGAGACCAAGCGGCGAAGAATGACAGAGTCAGTCTGGCTTATGTCAAGGTCTCATTTACTAGCCGAAAACGAGCAGTATTTATAGTCAAAGGTTACATAAGGTAGTGACGAAAAATGGTTACATCAAGGTGGAGAATCGAAACTTACAATTACACAAAGAAATGAAACTTACCCCCCACCCATCATTCCAGTCCTAGAGTTTTCTTTTGGTACATAGCAGTTACTTATTTTCCTAGGGGAACATTGTGACCTGGCTTAGGAACCTTGTGACCTGGCTTTCTTAAAGCCCCCTGTAGGCATAATGGTTCCAGGAAGCTGCTGGTTTCACGATGATTTATGTTGGCTATTTGTTCGGGCTTGTCCATGCTTGTCCAGGTAATATCGGCCTCATGGCTCCTCACAGGACACGACTGAAGTGACTTAGCAGCAGCAGCAGATGTTTTTCTGGAATTCTCTTACTTTTTCCATGATCCAATGGATGTTGGCAATTTGATCTCTAGTTCCTCTACCTTTTTAAAATCCAGTTTTAACATCTGGAAGTTCTAGGTTTATGAACTGTTGAAGCCTAGCTTGGAGAATTTTGAGCATTACTTTGCTAGCGTGTGAGATGAATATAATTGTTTGGTAGTTTGAACATTCTGTGGCATTGCTTTTCTTTGGGATTGTAATGAAAAGTGACCTTTTCCAATCCTGTGGCAAAATGTGGTCCACTGGAAAAGGGTATGGCAAACCACTTCAGCACTCCTGCCTTGAGAACCCCATGAAGTATGAAAAGACAAAAGATTTATCCCATAATCAGAGTAAAATTGATTAGCTGAAAGACTGTTCCTTCTGACTACTCCTTGCCCACCTGGGGTCCTCGGGGCTGAGAAACCCTGGGCTCCATGGACACCAGCTGCCTGTTGGGCTGCAGTGGCCGTACAGACCGCGGAGTGGCATGGGGACCTGGGTGTGCGCAGTGACGCTAGGTCACGCCGTTCTCTGTGTTGCGCTTAAGCAGCAGCTGTTCTAAATCTACAGCTGGGCGGGGTTGCTCACAGCCATGGGAGACCAGGACTCCCTCTGTGCTGCTCTGAGCCCCACCAATGACCATTAGGGAGGTTTAATATTTGACAAACATGTATTGACCTCCTACATAAAGATCAATTCCTGTGCCAGGGACATCCTGTTATAAGTTCTCTTTCTCACATAATCCCTTGGCCTTAGACTAGCCATCTGCTTTCTCTGTACCTGCTGAAGTCCTACCCATCCGTCAAGATCCAAATGTGGCCTCCTTTTGATAGACAGGTGGTCTTTTCTCATGCTCTCTTTGTGCCTGGGTACTTGTTCAGTGTGGGGCATCCATAGCTTATGCATTTCTTTAAAACAAGGGTCTAGTTCTGTGCCCAGTTTGCAGAACTCCCTCCTGCCTGGGGTGTTCTCCTTCCTTCCACCCCAACTCCATTCACCTGATCCATGCCTCCTCAGCGTTTAGATCTCAGCTGTACCATCACTTGGACCAGGAGACCTTTCTTGACTCCACAGACTGGATGAGGCTACCCTCCCCTGTGCTCCCACAGCACCCCGTACCCCTCTTCCCACCACCATCATAGCACCTCTCATTCTCCACAGAGATATGTTACGTTCTTCCTCCTCATGTCTGGAAAGTCAGTTCTGGGGAGACAGAAATCCTGCTTCTTCGGTTTGCTTCTGTATTCTTGGTGCTACCTAATAGCCCTCTAGGCATATTGGAAGCACACAGGTAATAGTGGACAAATGAATGAGGAAGTCTGGGTTTAGGTTTAGGGCTATCCCTCAGTGGTGTGACTGTGGAAATGTCAGTCTGCTTTGAACCACAGTTTCTTCTTTGCTAAAGGGACAGATAATCTCCCAAATCCCTTTCAGCTTGGACACCCTGCTCTCTCGTGCCCTGTTCCACCTGCTGTCTACAGCTCACGTTCTGGCCCATCTAGTGTGAGTCATGCCCAGAGAAGTTCAGGCTCTTACTTGCTGGGAGGATTTTACATTCTTTGGAGAACATTTCACTCTTCAAATATTATCTTTCTGATGTGGTCCTTGGCAGCATCTCAGATTCTGCCAGCTCACACGGGTCAGTCCCTCCCCAGGCACAGATGCCTTACCTACTCCCTCAGTTCCTGGCAGGCTGGACCTCGAGCATCCCCCATCAGAGGCCCCAGAAAAGGGTGGGAGCTGCCAGGCCTGGGATGGAGCGTGCTGGGATTCTCATGCAGCCAAGAGGAGGGCCAGCTGTGACTCAGTATTTGTGAAATGTTAACTTGTGGGGTGAGTAAGACCAGATTGAGGTTGTGTGTCTTGGGAAGTGGTGAGTCTAATTAATTGGAATTGGAGCCAGGAGGCCAAGGTCAGTTCCTGCTATTGCTGCTCCCACTTCCTAACTGTGTCCTCATTAATCTATCCTTTCTGGGCCCCAGGTTTTTAATCTATAAAACGGCTACATGAACACCCAGTCTCCTCATCCCTAGCATGGTTTAGAAGCATGGGGTGACATATTTTCATTTTTATGGAATACCTACTCTGTGACACTCTTTATAATTGTTATTTAATATAATCCTCAGAACAATTCCATGCCACTGAGAGGTGTAAAACCAAGTCTGGATTTCTTTATAGTAGCATGTCCTCAACTGTTTGTTGGAACGTGCCTTTCTACCTGGAATATATTTCCACCCGAGGTTAACAGGTAAGGATTTGCTGGTCAAACACATTTGTTTAATCCCAGGTTCCCCCAAATCAAGTAGGACCACCCAGAGCATTTTGTAGAGGCATGTGCACCCTTGAGAACTCAATGGCATACATTAATTAGATTTAAGGGACAAGCTCCAGCCACCCTGAAACTCTAAATTGTATGCATAGCAGTCTAGAATTGTGTTCCCTGATGTTTGAGTTGTTAGAGCTTCTGTCTCCCCAGACAGGACCTGCCAGAGCAGCCATCCCTAATGACTTCGATTACGGAATTGTACTTTCCACCCCTAACACTGTCTGGGTTCTGTGTGTTTGGACGTCTCTGTGCCAAGGGAGGTGTTCTTTCATCAGGGTGCTTAACAATGGGTCGTGGGGCTGGAAGCTCGATCACCATCTGGATATTTTCAGGCTCCTTCTTACCCTCAGTGAACAGGTGGAAAGGAGGTTACTGTACTTTTATGGTGGTTAATCTTGATGACCAAGAGAAAATAGGTTGCTGCTAATGAAACTGGGCATGGAGGGGTCTATCTGGAATTACGTTCCTCTGTGGAGTCTTCTACAATTTTTTTTTTCACGTTCAGGAGTTTGAAGGAAAAAAAAAAAAAAAAACTTCTAAGTCTCCATACTGCTAAGACCACCAATGGCTCAGATCTTTCAGGAATGAAGATTTGGTTTGGGTCACCCTCCCCACAAAGTCAAGAGTTCTGACCAGCTGAGATGCTGGCTGAGAGTGGAACAAACACAGTATTTAATTTTCTCTTTCTCCCTCACTCTTCCTAACTATAATTTCATGACAAGTTATTGAAGATATCTCTAGGATTTTTTTTTTTGGCTGTATTATAACAAATTTCCCTTTTTTCCCTTTGTTTCTCTTATGGTTTGACTGGTGCATAGTGGTGAATTTTACAGATTTGTCTACAGGCTCTAGCACATTCAGATAGAATTGTGATGGAACTAGAGGAGGAGAAATATTACCTAGAGACCCCAAATGCATTGCCTAGATTGATAATTGATGAGTGTTTTGTTGACTTCCTGTATGCAGAGGGCAAGGATGTTCCCAAGGATGGAGAGCCTCATCATGTTAGATTTTTGTTGTCGGGTAATAATAACTGTTGCCATTGTCAAGCTCCAGAATGGAAGGAAGATCTATGTGAAATTTGGGCAGCTAGCAAGGAGACTGTATGCTGCTGCTAAGTCACTTCAGTCGTGTCCGACTCTGTGTGACCCCATAGACGGCAGCCCACCAGGCTCCCCTGTCCTTGGGATTCTCCAGGCAAGAACACTGGAGTGGGTTGCCATTTTCTTCTCCAGTGCATGAAAGTGAAAAGTGAAAGTGAAGTCGTTCAGTCATGTCTGACTCTTAGCGACCCCATGGACTGCAGCCTACCAAGCTCCTCCATCCATGGGATTTTCCAGGCAAAAGTACTGGAGTGGGGTGACATTGCCTTCTCTGGGAGACTGTATAGGACATCGTTAAGTTTTCTGCCCGGTTGTCAGCATTTTTTGAACTCCTAGTTACAGAAGTTTAAGCTTTATGGGTCTGACTCCTCAAGGATCCACTGGTCAGACCTACCCAAAGGAACAGCTAGAGGAAGCAGGGCTTGCTCAGAAACACTTGTGGGCCAATGTCAGGGTAGGTGTCCAGGGCTGGGGCAGGACTGGTTCTACGAGGGTAACTGTAGCCAGGGTGGTGTGCACTTGTGCTTGGCAGCCCTGCAGCAATCACAGCAAGTTTTTTCTGAGGCCTAGTCTCTAAGCATCTTTCTTAAACTTTCCTTGCACTTGTCCTCTGCCATTCCCAATATCTTTGAAATAAACTTTAGTTTCTGATTCTTGCAGCAAGGAAGTCTGAGACATAAACATTGAAATAATAGTAGTAGTAGTATAATAATAAAATCATAATAATCATAATAATGGGCTTCCCTGGTGGCTCAGATGGTAAAAAGTCTATAATAATAATTAAAAAAAACCTTTACTGAACACCTCCTGGATCCAGGCACTATATCATACACTTGGTTGCTGTTCAGTCGCTAAGTTGTGTCTGACTCTTTGTGACCCCCATGAATTATAGCCCACCAGGCTTCTCTGTCCATGGGATTTTCCCAGATAGGAAGCCTGGAGTGGGAAGCCATATCCTTCTCCAGGGGAACTTCTTGACCCAGGGATTGAACCCATGTCTTTGGCATTGCTAGGTGGATTCTTTACCACTGGTAAAACCCAATATTATATACTAGGAATGCATTATTTCATTTCCTCTTTCAACATTTTGGTGTAGTTTTACTTATTTGTTTGATTTTGTTTTTTAGTAGCAGAGGTAACCACACCTTAGAGAGATTTCCAAATTTGTCCAAAGTGACTAATTAGAAATTTATGTCCATGAAACTTGAAAGGCAGCAGAAAATAAGTCAAGACTATGAAAATGATGTTTTATGGTTTGTTATGAGGAGATTTGTAATGAGAAAACTGAGAAACCTGTATGCAAGTCAGGAAGCAACAGTTAGAACAGGGCATGGAACAATGGACTGGCTCCAAACTGGGAAAGGAGCACATCAAGCCTGCATATTGTCACCCTGCTTATTTAACTTATATGCAGAGTACATCACGTGAAATGCCAGGCTGAATGAAGCACAAGCTGGAATCAAGATTGCCAGGAGAAATATCGATAACCTCAGATGACATCAGTTAGAACAGGGCATGGAACGATGGGCTGGCTCCAAATTGGGAAAGGAGTACATCAAGGCTGCATATTTTCACCCTGCTTATTTAACTTATATGCAGAGTACATCACGTGAAATGCCAGGCTGAATGAAGCACAAGCTGGAATCAAGATTGCCAGGAGAAATATCGATAACCTCAGATGACATCAGTTAGAACAGGGCATGGAACGATGGGCTGGCTCCAAATTGGGAAAGGAGTACATCAAGGCTGCATATTTTCACCCTGCTTATTTAACTTATATGCAGAGTACATCACGTGAAATGCCAGGCTGGATGAAGCAGAAGCTGGAATCAAGATTTCCAGGAGAAATGTCAATAACTTCAGATGACATCATCCTTCTGGCAGAAAGCAAAGAGGAACTAAAGAGCCTCTTGATTGAAGGTGAAAGAGAAGAGTGAAAAAGCTGGCTTAAAACTCAGCATTCAAAAAAACAAAGATTGTGGCATCTGGTCCCATTACTTCATGGCAAATAGGTAGGGAAACAATGGAAACAGTGACAGATTTTATTTTCTTTGGCTCCTGCAGATGGCGATTGCAGCCATAAAATTAAAAGATGCTTGCTCCTTGGAACAAAAGTTATGACAAACCTAGACAGCATTTTAAAAAACAGAGACATCACTTTTCCAACAAAGGTCTATATAGTTAAAGCTATGGTTTCTCCAGTAGTCATGTATGGATATGAGAGGTGGACCATAAAGAAGGCTGAGTGCTGAAGAACTGATGCTTTTGAACTGTGATGTTGGAGAAGACTCTTGAGAGTCCCTTGGACTGTAAGGAGATTCAACCAGTCGCTTCTAAAGGAAATTAATCCTGAATAATCATTGGAAGGACTAATGCTGAAGCTGAAGCTCCAATACTTTGGTCACCTGATGCAGAGTTGACTCATTAGAAAAGACCCTGATGCTGGGAAAGATTGAAGGCAGGAGGATAAGGGGAGGACAGAGGATGAGATGGTTGGATGGCATCACTGACTCAATGGACATGAGTTTGAGAAAGCTCTGGAAGATGGTGAAGGACAGGGAAGCCTGGCATGCTGCAGTCCATGGGGTCGCAAAGAGTAGGACACAGCTGGGTGACTGAACAACAGTGAGAAAATTTCCAGGTGGCTCAGTGGTAAATCCACCTGACAATTCAGGAGACTCAGGAGATACAGGTTCAGTCCCTGGGTTGGGAAGATCCCTTGGAAGAGGAAATGGCAACCCATTCCAATATTCTTGCTTGAATAATCCTACAGACAGAGGAGCCTGGCAGCTATAGTCCATGGGGTTGCAAAGAGTCGGACACAACAGAATGACTAAACATGGATGCATGAGAAAATTTAGAACATGCACAGAAAGAGAGAACAGTGTAACAAATCTCTGTGCACCCATCATCCCAGCAAATCAACAAGAATATAGTATGCTATATGTTTTTTATGTTTAGAATATAAACCATGTATCACATATGCTTTATAATTATTATATATTATCTAATATAATATGTTTTATATTATTATAGTATAAAAGATCTAACTATTTGAGTTTTTTGCTCATTGTGAGGTTTAAGAGTTTGTAGTTGACTATATTTATAGCAACAAAATTAAATTTTATAGTAAATTTTCAAAGTATATAAAATTAAAAATATATGTCAGAATATCATTAAGAAATAAAAGGCAAAAAATAGACTGTGCAATTTATTTGCCACATATGTGATATTTTAAAAATATCTTTATTATATAAAGAGACCATGCTTAGTGATAAGAAAAATAATGAAATATAGTAGAAAAGTGGGTCAAAGGTGTAAGCATACATTTCTTAGAAAAAGAACCAACAATAGCTATCAAGTTTAGTACTAATCAAAGCAATGAAAATAAAGAAAAGGTGTTTTCACTTTTTTTCATGAAATGAAACATTTTCAAATGGATATTCACATTCTGTTGAAAGGGTGATTTAGCATAATCCTGTTGGAAATTAATTTGACAAAATGTGTTATGGACTTTAAAAAGTTTATATCCTTGGATCCAAAAATTCCAAGAGAGTCTTCTTCTAAAGAATTATGAGGGGTATAAAAAGATTTCTATGCAAATAATTTCATTGGAGCATGAACTCTAAGAATCACAATATTGTTGTAGGGGGGCACCTCAAAAGCCTAACAGTAAGAGAATGAGAGAAAGTGAAAGTGTAAGTTGCTCAATAGTGTCTGACTCTTTGTGACCCCATGGACTGTAGCCCCCCAGGCTCCTCTGTCCACGGGATTCTCCAGGCAAGAATACTGGAGTGCACTGCCATTCCCTTCTCCAGGGGATCTTCCCGACCCAGAGATAGAACTTGTGTCTCCCACATTGTGGACAGATTCTTCACCATCTGAGCCTGGTTGTGTAAATTATAGTGCACAGAAATAATAACACAGAACCATTTTCTGCGGAAAGTAGTCATATACATAAAGTATGGTTTTATTCATGCAAAACTCCTCTCTTTGTAAGACACACACACAAAGAAAAGAAAATTGGAGAGAGATATACCAACATGTTAAGAGTGGTTATCACTAGATTGTGGGATTGTAGATAGAAATAAAACTTTCTTTTCAATGTTTCTGTACTTCCTATTTTTTCATGAGGAAAGTGTATTCCCCTTTAGAATAAAAAAAGAAAGTAAAAATTGACTTTAAAATGTTATCCAGCAAAATCTTTCACGACTTTACCACTGTGAACTGTGTGAACTTTGTGAATGGTTGTTTCTAATACCTAATAGTTAATAAAACTAATAATTATGGAGAACTCTGGGGCTCAGGGGATAAAGCATCTGCCTGCAATGTAGGAGACCCAGGTTCGATCCCTGGGTTGGGAAGATCCCCTGGAGAAGGAAATGGCAACCCACTCCAGTATTCTTGTCTGGTGAATCCCATGGACAGAGGAGCCTGGTGGGCTACAGTCCACGGGGTCGCAAAGAGTCAGACACGACTGAGCGACTTCACTTTCTATGCAGTAATTCTGATAATGGCAATTGTTCAGTACTCACTATGTGAAAAGCATTTAAGCATTTCTATTTATGGTATCAATTGCTACCTGTAAAACAGACTTATAGGAAGGATTATAATCCTTCCCATCATATAGATGAGAAAACCGAGACTCCTAATGGATAAATGGCTTGCTCAGAGTCACAGAGCTTTCAGTGGTGGAGCCAGCTCTTAAATCCGTTACTTTGACACATCTTCACTAGAAGTCCACTGGTGAAGGCACTTTCCTCCTGGACAGCATGAAATACTCACAAGACAGCCCTTCCAAAGTGAGCCTGCTTCACAAGACCACGTAAGTCATGGTGTTGGGTTGGCTCAGTGCCGAGTCCAAACTCATTTTATTGTTAGAATCAATTAGCAATCAGAAGACTGATTTGAAGAGAAAATCCAATTTTCCCTGAAGTTGAGGAAAACAGGCTTTCCCCTATTTTATTCAATGAAAATAGGGAGAAAAACCACAATAGAGCTGAGGCAGTACTTCCTGACATTTTCCTAAACAGAAGCTTCTGTTTATTCATTTTCTAGGCCTCTATGCCTGACCCATACCCTGTAGATGGACAGTCTCTTCCTTTAGGAATGCTGGTATCTTCAATTAGATTAATGCCAAGGCCTCCAGGTCTAGAAGCATTTTCTGCCTCCTTCCATGACTGTTCACATCTCTGTGATGTTGTATAAAGGGTTAATATTTAACTTAGGCATGGCAACTTTCTTGTCTAGTTTTTCACTTATGAACAATGCTGGGCTGGGTCCTTTTGGTTTCCCAGACTTTCCCACACCTTGCAGGCTGGTGTGAGGATTAGTGATGGTGGTGGAAAGCTGATTATTCTGTAGATTCCACGAAGACAGAGTAAGGCTAGCCTTGTCCCCATATGGACTTGCATTTTTTGGCCTGGTCCCCTGCACATAGCAGGTACGGCAGATCTCTGATGTGTAATAATATGAATGAATGAACATGACGCATAGCACAATGTGCCTAAGAGCTGGGGCCCCATCACACCCTAGCCATGTTACACTGTTAGCCTGCCCCTCTCTGGCCCTTAGTCTGCACATATGTATGACAAAAGGCTTGCATTGTCGGTCTCAAGAGTCTCCCCAGCTCTGACATCTGTTCCTGTGTCTAAATACTCCTGCAGTGAGCCGGGGCTCAGGGAGGAAAGACGATCTTTCCAGCCTGTGCCCAGAATTATTTGATGTGTTCTCCATGTGAGATGAGGAGCCTGTGGACCCTCCTGGGGCTTACTGCGCCCCTTATGTACCCCCATCTGGGCCTCTCTCGCATGGCAATCTGCAACATCTGTCAGAAGCACTTGGTGCCAAGATGAGTCTTGCCTCAAATATGTCCTTGGAAAGCCCTGGCGATAGGGAGCCTGCTGGGAGTTTATGTAACTGGCTGAGTGGCCAGGAGAGCGTGAGCAAAGGGCTCCGCGAGCCCTCACGGTGACTCAACAGCAGGCTTCATGCAGCGCGAAAACTCCAGAGGACAGAGCACCTTGGGGACTAGGGCAGGAAGTTCTGCTGGTTTGCCATTTCCTTCTCCAAGGGATCTCCCTGACCCAGAGATCAAAGAACCCGGGTCTCCCTCATTGCACAGACCTTTCACTATCAGAGCCATCAGGGAAACCTGTCCCAACTTTACATATATATATATATATATATACACACATATATGATGGTTATTCCTCTTTTGACTCTAAAAAGAAAGGGTTTGAAGTAGCTGATCTAAACATGGAGTCTGAGTAATAAAAGAATGAAAAATAAATGAGGAAATCAGGATGAAGGAAAAAGAAATTTTTGGGTAGGGGAGCGGGTATTGACCCTCCAGATCCACTCTCCACCCTTCTCCATCCTGCTGTCTGCTCTGGGAACTGACTGGTATGACCTGTATCTAGATTCTCCGTAGGTTTGGCCATGGGAATGACCAGCAGGAGGTCAGAAGGAGAACAGAGTGAGGTCTCTTTGGGCAGGCTGCATCCTTCCATGGGGGACACAAGTCCTCTCAAGGTAACCTTCCCAACTAGACTTTCTGCTTCTAGACAGGTAATTGCTCTGTTCGTCAGGAGGAGGCTGACAAACCCCACTGTTCCTGGCCCCTGGTCACTATATTTCCCTTCCCTCCAGCCCACACCTCTTTAAGTAGTCCCACTATAAATAAAGCCTGCTTGAACTACACTAATTTCAGTGGACCATCTGTTTCCTGTTAGGACTCTGGCTGATATATAAGGATAGGTAGAAAACGAGAGGCAGTCAGGAATAATGGTCATAAATTAAGTACAAATCATGGTGCCCTGTACATGTGCTCCCCTCAAAAGGGACATGTGTACACGTGTGGCTCATTTGACTCTGACCTTCCCAGTGACCAAAGCAAGAACTGGAGGAGGAGACCTTTAGTCTTATTTCTTCTTCATGCTGGAGCCTGAAGGCTCTTCCTTCATAAAACAGTCACTATCACTCCCATTACCTGTGTTGTGGATTGAATTTTGCCCCCACAAAAGGTAAGTTAAGTCCTAGCCCCTCATAGCTATGAATGGGACCTCATTTGGAAGAGGGTCTTTGCAGAGGTAACCGCATTAAAAGGCGGGCTCACCCTTACCCCATGACTGATGACCTTGTAGGAAGAGGGAACTTCTGACATAGAAACTCACACAG
This sequence comes from Neotragus pygmaeus, assembly GCA_006410875.1. Taxonomy (NCBI): domain Eukaryota; kingdom Metazoa; phylum Chordata; class Mammalia; order Artiodactyla; family Bovidae; genus Neotragus; species Neotragus pygmaeus. The sequence continues at coordinate 676,551 of SJYV01035717.1, forward strand.
GGCACATCATGTAAAGATGGAAGCAGAGGTGGGGGTGATGTGCGACCACCAGAAACTAGGACAGGTAGAAAACTGGGACAGAGTCTCCCTCAGAGGCTCCAGAAAGAATAACCCTGTTGACAGGACTGATGCCTTGATTTTAGCTTTCTAGTCTAGAACCGTGAAAGAATAAGCTACTGGTTTTAGCCACCATGTTTATGGTTCATTCATTATGGCAGCCCAAAGTAATGCTCAAAATTCTCCAAGCCAGGCTTCAGCAATACGTGAACCGTGAACTTCCTGATGTTCANAATCCACCTGCAATGCAGGAGACCCCGATTCAATTCCTGGGTCAGGAAGATACCCTGGAGAAGGGATAGGCTACTCACTCCAGTATTCTTGGGCTTCCCTGGTGGCTCAGCTGGTAAAGAATCCACCCGCAATGTAGTTGACTTGAGCTTGATCCTTGGGTTGGGAAGATTCCCTGGAGGAGGGCATGGCAACCGACTGTGGTATTTTTGCCTGAAGAATCCTATGGACAGAGGACCCTGGCAGGCTACAGTCCATGGGGTCACAAAGAGTTAGACATGATTGAACAACTAAGCACAGCACAGCATCGTATGTTATGTTATTGAGTGTTCTATGATCACTCAACTATAGTCAGACATCTTGGAGTGAGAAGTCAAGCTGACCTTAGGAAGCATCGCTATGAACAAAGCTAGTGGAGGTAATGGAATTCTAGCTGAGCTATTTCAAATCCTAAAAGATGATGCTGTGAAAGTGCTGCACTTAATATGCCAGCAAATTTGAAAAACTCAGCAGTGGCCACAGGACTGGAAAAGGTCAGTTTTCATTCCAATCCCAAAGAAGGGCAGTGCCAAAGAATGTTCAGACTACCACACAATTGTACTTATTTCACATGCTAGCAAAGTAATGCTCAAAATTCTCCAAGCTAGGCTTCAACAGTATGTGAACCAAGAGCTTCCAGATGATCAAGCGGGATTTAGAAAAGGCATCCGTTGGATCATAGAAAAGGCAAGAGAATTCCAGGAAAACATCTGCTTCATGAATTACACTAAAGCCTTTGACTGTGTGGATCACAACAAACTGGGGAAAATTCTTAAAGAGATGGGAATACCAGACCACCTGACCTGTCTCCTGAGAAATATGTATGCAGGTAAGGAAGCAACAGTTAGAACTGGGCATGGAACAATGGACTGGTTCCAAATTAGGAAAGGAGTACATCAAAACAGTATAAAGAGCCTCTTGATGAAAGTGAAAGAGGAGAGTGAAAAAGCTGGCTTAAAACTCAACATTCAAAAAACTAAGATCATGGCATCCAGTCCCATCACTCCATGGCAAATAGATGGGGAAACAATGGAAACAGTGAGAGACTTTATTTTCTTGGGCTCCAAATCACTGCAGATGGTGACTGTAGCCATGAAATTTAGACATTTGCTCCTTGGAAGAAAAGCTATGACAAACCTAGACAGCATATTAAAAAGCAGAGACATTACTTTGCCAACAAAAGCCTGTCTAGTCCGAGCTATAATTTTTTCAATAGTCATGTATGGATGTGAGAGTTAGACCATAAAGAAGGCTGAGTGCCAAAGAATTGATGCTTTTGAACTGTGGTGTTGGAGAAGACTCTTGAGAGTCCCTTGGACTGCAAGGAGATCCAACCAGTCCATTCTGAAGGAGATCAGCCCTGGGATTTCTTTGGAAGGAATGATGCTAAAGCTGAAACTCCAGTACTTTGGCCACCTCATGCGAAGAGTGGATTCATTGGAAAAGACTCTGATGCTGCGAGGGATTGGGGCAGGAGGAGAAGGGGACGACCGAGGATGAGATGGCTGGATGGCATCACGGACTCGATTCACATGAGTCTGAGTGAACTCCGAGAGATGGTGATGAACAAGGAGGCCTGGTGTGCTGCGATTCATGGGGTTGCAGAGAGTCGGACATGACTGAGCGACTGAACCGAAAGAAATTCCTGCCTCTTGATATGGCGCCAAGGCTCTTCACAATCTGGCTGCACCTACCTTTCTGAATTCATCTCCCATCATTCACCAGCTCACACTTTAAGCTCTGGTTCTCACATATGCCATGATCCTTCATATTTCCAAGCCTTCAGCTATGTTCTTGTTGTTTTGAAGAACTTTTCTGCTTTACCAGATTTGACTAAAATTTTGTCACTCTGAGACATTCACCTCGGGCATAACTTTCTCCAGGAGACCTCCCCCTGTCTCTCCCAGCTGTGTTGGGCCCACCTGCTTTGGACTCCTACATTATCATAACAGATAGCTGAAGCATTTGTTTCCCTTTCTAGATAATAACATTCTTAAGGGCAAGGTTCTGTCTACCTCTGCATCTCCAGGGTCTAGAACAATGCCTGGTACATGGTAGATGTCCTGTCGATGTTTCTAGAACTGTATAGTTCCTCAGCATGACGTGATCTGATACTTACTATAAGTTAGGTACTTTTCAAGCTTTGTATGTTTTTCATTTGTGGATGAAGAAGGTGAGTCTTGGAGAGTGTGATGGTTAATTTTATGTGTCCATTTGCTAGGCTTTGTGCCTGTTTGCTGGGTCAAAAATCAGTCTATGTATAATAAAGGTGCTTTTAAAGATGTAATTAACACAAATCAGTTGACTTTGAGTAAAGCTGCTTAACTCCATAATGTGGGTGGGCCTCATCCAATCAGTTGAGGGCCTCAAAAAAAAAAAAAAAAAAAGATGGAAGTCCGCTGAGGAAGAAGGAATTCTGCCTCTATATGGCGTTTGGACTCAAATGCAGCAACAACTTCTAACCTTAAATCTTTGTGACACCATGAACTGTAACCTACCAGGCTCCTCTGTCCATGGGATATTCCATGCAAGAATACTAGAGTGGGTTGCCATTTCCTTCTCCAAGGGTTCTTCTTAACCCGGAGATTGAACATGTGTCTCCTGTATTTCCTGCACTGCAGGTGGATTCTTTCCCTTGAGCCACTGGAGAAACCCCTTTAATTGAACTGATAGTCTATTACCTGCTCTACAGATTTTGGACTTGCCAGCCTCCACAGTCATGCGGACCAGTTCCTTAGACTAAATCTCTGTCTTTCTTCATGTGTATCCTATTGGCTCCGTTTCTCTGGAGAACCCTGACTAACAGAGGATATTCTCTGAGGTTACATGTGTACACGTAGTTGAACTGGGATTGAAATTAGGTCTGACACTATAGCCTAGGCTCTTCCATTTCAATCTCTGCCTCTTCACGCTGGACAGTTAGAGATGAGGGAGGAGCTGTATGCTGTGCTGTTGTCCCTGACAAATCTGTCTTGAGCAATCAGCCCAGGCCTTGCATGGAATATGTTGATCAAATGAGTTGTGTATTTACTAAATCTCATTTCATTTTTGCTCAGGAAGCAGGAATGTTTATCCCTTTAAAAAACACAGCTGTGAAGTGAGGCAATATAAATTGGGACCCAGTTCTTTAAAGTGGCTGAGATGTTCATTGGCAGAACATTAAAAATGAGAGATGTTAGTTTTAGCTCTGAACAGTGATGCCGTTTTCATTCCTGTGTCATATAGTGTTTACACAGCTCGGAAATGATGGCAGCACCCAAACATCCATTCCCGTCTATATGACAGCCTGCCTTCTAGAGAATGGGCATTCTAGGAGTGGACCTGTGTGAGGACAAGGCAAAGGGCAGCCTGGGGAAATTACCCTTTGTTGAGAAGGGCATTTAGTTAGTATTTGTTTATTAAAAAAAAAAAATTATTTGGCTGCCTCGGGTCTCGACTGTGTCGTGCGGGGTCTTTTGTGTGGCACTCTGACTCTCTCATTGCAGTTCTGGGCTCTGGAGCTCATGGGCTCAGTGGTTGCAGTGCATGGGCCCAGCTCCTCTGTGGTGTATGGTATCTTAGTTCCTTGACCAGGGTTTGAATCTGCATCCCTTGCATTGCAAGGCAGATTCTTAATCACTGGACCACCAGGGAAGTTCCAAGAAGTTAACATTTGTGTTTTACCTGAAGCCTTACTACCCTTTACGTTAGTTCTGACACCATTTTGCAAATGGTGAAGCTGGGTCTCAGACAGAGCAGTAGCTCGCTATGTTTGAGAAACATATTCAAGAGATATTTGTGAGCAGCTACTATGTGCCAGGCACTGGGCTGCGTGCTGAGAATTCAGACGTAGATAAGCACGATAGTTTTTGGTCCCTGCGAAGCCAATACACTGCTGAGGCAGAAAGGGATGAAATAGATGAAAATAAAACAAGTCCAAGTAGTGTGACTCTGTGCTGCTAATGGCAGGGCTGAGATTCAAACAAGAGTGTGGAAACCTTCAAATCCGAGACTTGTTTTGGGTTTCTTTTCCTTCTTTGGTGGTGTCCTTGTTTTATAACGCTTCTTATTCTGGTGGCTTCCTAGGGACTGCTACTAAAAAATCCCCCTAAGTTTCATTTTTCTTAACTGTAATAATAGGAAGTTGATGTGAGGCTCAGCTGAGAGCATGAATGAAGAAGGGCTTAATAAATATTAAGAAGCTCTCCAAAGGCTGGTTTTTCATCAACAAACAAACATGTTCTCTGTGCTTAGTCTTGTCTGACTTTTTGCAACCCCATGGATTCTCTATCCACAGGATTCTTCAGGCAAGAATACTGGAGTGGGTTGCCATTTCCTACTCCAGGGGATCTTCCCGATGTAGGGATTGAACTGGTGTCTCTTGCATCTCCTGCGTTGGCAGGTGGATTCTTTACCACTGTGCCACCTGGAAGGCCCCAACAATCACCTGTCTAAACCATTCAATGGATAGCTGAGCATTATTCAAAATAGTATGAGGATGATAGCCAGGGTGAGATTTTTCTTTGCATAATATATGCAACAGAGGCTTTAAACAAATTAATAGCCAAATAAGATTGGGAAAATTAAATATAAAGATTTATAATCTATCTAAAATTTAAGTTAGTTTTCTAGTTTTTCAACCCTCTATTAGTTACAATGAGCATTTCCTTACAACATGTTTATCACAGAAGTATTTTATTTACCAAGTAAAAGAAAAAAAGCAAGCATTAGGTATTTTATCCACTAGACTGAAAGCAGGGAGCTCTGTATTTTAAATTCTCCAAATGAAATTTCTCTCTCCTTTTCTTTTAGGTGAGACTGTTGTTGCTTATAAACTTTGATCCCTGACCAGAGTCTGGTTCTGAAGACTCTATCCTATGCAATTTGTGACAAGTATAAATATCTAGGACATAGGCAGCCTTCGTTTTTTAGAGGTGTTGCTTTTTATTTAATTTTCTTCCTGACCTGTTTGACAGTCATTATCTGATAGCCTACAATGTAATCTCTACCTTCAAAAATTTTAGCGAAACCACGACATTTTTCTCTGTTGCCCTGAGGTCTACAGATAATAATGCCTGGGACAGAGTAACTGTTCAATAAATGATAGTTGTTGTTAAAATAATAACTGCCATGAAATTAAATGATGCTTACTCCTTGTAAGAAAAGTTATGACCAACCTAGATGGCATATTCAAAAGCAGAGACATTACTTTGCCGACTAAGGTCCGTCTAGTCAAGGCTATGGTTTTTCCAGTGGTCGTGTATGGATGTGAGAGTTGGACTGTGAAGAAGGCTGAGCGCCAAAGAATTGACGCTTTTGAACGGTGGTGTTGGAAGACTTTTGAGAGTCCCTTGGACTGCAAGGGGATCCAACCAGTCCATTCTGAAGAAGATCGGCCCTGGGATTTCTTTGGAAGGAATGATGCTGAAGCTGAAACTCCAATACTTTGGCCACCTCATGGGAAGAGTTGACTCATTGGAAAAGAATTTGATACTGGGAGGGATTGGGGGCAGGAGAAGGGGACGACAGAGGATGAGATGGCTGGATGGCATCACTGACTCGATGGATGTGAATCTGAGTGAACTCCGGGAGTTGGTGATGGACAGGGAGGCCTGGCGTGCTGCGAATCATGGGGTCACAAAGAGTCGGACACAACTGAGCGACTGAACTGAACTGAATTGTTATTATTATTGTTTCATATGTATTTTTATTATTGCATATATATATATTTCATTGCATATGTATTTTCAAAATGGATAGGTAGAAATTGGAATGTAGGCCCCCTCAAAAAAGAAACCAAATAAAATCTGTGAGTAGAAAGCAACTTGAAAAAATTGTGTATCCTTTTAGACCCTCATTCCTAGCCTGTTTTTCCCTATGTTACACAGGGTTCCAACACGTTTAGCATTTAGGTCATACACAGAGGAAGAAACAGAATCTTCCTATAAGGAAAGGAAGAAGTTTGTGTATTTCTATCTGCCAGATACTGAAAGGTTATCAGTGTTCTCTTCCTGCTAATGGTAGAATCAGAGCTGACTTTGACCCTGGCTCTTCTCCTCACTGGCAGAGTGTTATTTGGGGTTGCATGTCACCAACCTCTTTTATTTCAGAGAATAAAATGAAATAAAGTGTAGTCACTCAGTCATGTCTGACACTTTGAGACCCCATGGAGTGTAGCTCACCTGGCTCCTCTGTCCATGGAATTCTCTAGGCAAGAATACTGGATTGGTTTGTCATTCCCATCTCCAGGGGATCTTCCCAAACCAGGGATCGAACCCAGGTCTTTCACATTTGCAGGCAGATTCTTTACCATCTGAGCCACCAGGGAAGCCCTTAAAATGAAATAATTGTTGTGAAAAAGTAATAACACCAATTTTATGGTGATAATAATATCCATTCCATAGAGTTGTTAACAAGGAGAACACACATTTGCCCAGCTCTTTGTATTGCACATGACCTTCATCTACATGGTTACTGTAAATCCCCTAAGAGCCCTGAGCAGTCAAGGTGTGAATCCCCACTTGACCAGTGAGCAAAACCAGGCCTGGGAGTGAGTAATGCCTCTCTGGCTACATCACTAGTTAATAGCCCTGCTGGGACTAGAGCCCCAGCTCCCTTTCCTTCCGTCTACTTTGTTGCTCTTAAATATAATTATTACAGCCATCAAGTACAGTAGAATATGTCTTAAGCAAGGGGATTTCCATCCTCCATTTCCCAAGACTCTTCAATTTGTTTGATGCATTTGAGTTAACAAGCACCCCTTCAGTGCCTAATACATCAAATCCCATGAGAAGTTGGGGTAATGAGTGTGGAAGAGAGAAAAACATGCTAGACGCATGTCAGTCTGCAAAGGACCCCAGGTCTAGTGGTACATGAGGACATTAACAGAAGAAAGAAAATTAAAAAAAACGCAAATGGCTTTTATAATGTAAAATTATAACAAAGTGAGCATGGATAAGACTCATATATTTCCCCAAATCTGATTATACAAAATTAAGTTATTTTGTTTTGGAGAAGCAAGGCCATATTCTGGTGAGCAGGGTAGGGTTTTCTTTTGAAGAGAATAATTGATTCCATTGTCAGTCATTCTGGGAATTGTTATTTCTGGGAGAGAAGATGGGTAAAATTCTGAACTGGGTCAAGATTTTGGTTCAGACTTTGAACTGGGGATGGAGGATTGAGACAACTGTGATAGTGGTATGAACAAGAATTGGGGGGGGTCATATTAAGATGAATAATGGCCCCCAAAGATATCAATTCCTAATCCCGCTAACCTGTGGATCTTATTTTACTTGGAAAAAGGGTCTCTGCAGCTGTAATTAAGCTAAATCTCTTGAGATGGGGAGGTTATCTGGGATTATCAGGGGTTCTGAAATTCAACATGTATTCTAAGAGCAGGCAGAGGGAGATCTGAGGACAAACAGCAAAGGAGGAGGCAGTGTGATCTGGAAGGCAGAGACTGGAGCGATGCAGCTACGCATCAAGGAAGAGGCCTTCTTCAAGGGGCCACACATGACGGAGAACACCTTCTCCCCAGAAACCCCTGGTGGGAACATGGCTCTGCCTACACCTTCATTTTGGTCCCGTGACACTGATTTTGGACTTCTGGCTTCCAGAACTATGAGGAAATCAATTCTGTGGGTCTAAAGCCACAAAGTTTGTGATAGCAGCCACAGGAAACTAATACAGTGGCTTAGAGGATAGTCAGCTGCCCTTGGCCAGGCAGAGGACACGCATTTGCAGTGTCCCAAACCTCCAGCTTCACCGGTGGCAATGATGGCAGTTGCACTGGTCCAAGGGGTCCAGAGGTGCAAGGGGATTCTGGAGCAGCCAGCATCCAAGGCAGCCTCAGGGAGCGGCTATGAATTCCAGGGTCATTAGCGGGGATGAAAGGGACACAGGACTTCTCGTGGACTATGAGGAGAGTCAGGCCTTTGCAGGGATGGATAGGGGGCATCAGTGTTCACCGTCAATAGAGAGCAGGGACTTTGGCGGATGATGCAGCCTGGAGGCAGAAGAATGTGTAATGGCAAGGACAGGCCCATCCCTCACACTTGCAGGGCCTGGAGCAGGAGTTCACATGGAACATGTACACCATATGTCTAAATATTTAAAAGTTATAAATCAACTCAATAAACTATTAAGCAATATATTTTGAAAATATATTTTGAAATTAAAGCAATATGTTATGTTGTGAATGTAGTCTTGAAACTACATTTAAAATGTTTTTAAATGAGTAAAAGTTGGCAAAGTATAAAATATGACTGAATTTAATTGTTATTGAATATATCTGAGTGTTCTGTTGATGAGCCAAAAATGTTTGGATGAGTGACAGACATACATAATTCATAAATTTTGATGTTATTAGTCCATAAAATTAATTTTCTTTCCCCCACTTCTGCAAAATTAGCAATTATGCTTTTTAATCTTCATTATGCCTTTTTAAAATCTTTGATAATATTCCTTGCTTGCAAGTCTGCTCTTTTTGAGATTAATATAGCCACTCTTGCTTTCTTTTGATAGCATGGCTTAAAAATGCACAAAATAAATGAAAAACAGGGGAAGGAAACAAATAAAATGAGGCCAATGATAATTTTTCTTTCTACCCGGAGGAACTTTTGGTACTACGATAAAGGGGTGAGAATTCTAGTCAGACTATGATAGTCTCACTGAATTCAGGAGTCAGAGACCAGAGTTCAGGGAGGTGGACTTTGCTGGAATTTGCAGAGCAGGACACCAAAGGGGAAGGACCTACACAGAGAAGAAGCTCCAGAAATCGGCACGGGTTTCTTTTGAGTCTGTTGTTAAATATTAAGCTGCACGCACACAGAGGGAAACTATGCAGCCACGAAAAGAATGACTGGCAAGCTCTAAGCAGAACAATCCCCAAAGTTCTCATAGTATCGAGAGAGATTTGCAACCAGAGTAGAGAGATCCCACTGAATGCCTAAGGCATTCAGTAAACACCAGAAGAATCATCTCCTATGAAAAGTCCTAGACAAGCCCCAAGCTTAAGTATAATCTTGAAAGGATCAGGGTGATCCATAAGTTATTTAGCTGCCTGCCAGAACAAAGCTGACACTCTTTATAGGAGAACAACAAAATCCAGCACCCAACAATGTACGGGATTCAATTAGAAATTATTAGATATGTTAAGAAATAAGAAATTGAGATAATAAAAAGAAAAATCAGCCAATAGAGACAGGTCCAAAAATGACAGATAACAGAATTAGCAGACAAGATCTTTGTAATAGCTATAATTATGTTTAAGTATTTAAAGGAAAACATGGACACAATAAATACTGAAATGGAAGACTTTAAAAGAACAGTGAAATAGAACAAATAGGTGAAAAATACATTTTTTAAAAAACAATGAGTTTTAAACAAAAAATCCCCATCTAGTGGAATAACACAGATTGGATGTTATGGAAGATACATCTCTGAAACAATAAATATCTGCCTTAGTTTACTTGGGCTGCCATAACGAAATGTCACTGACCAAGTGGCTTAAACAACAGAAATTCATTTTCTCATAATCCTGGAGGCTAGAATTCCAAGATCAAGGTGCTTTCAAGGTTGGTTTTAGGTGGAACTGCTCTTCCTAGCTTGCAGATAGCTGCTTTATTACTATATCCTTGCATGCCCTCTTCTCTCTGTGTACATACAGAAGAAGAAGAAAGAGAGAGAGAAAGAGAGGGAGAGAAAATGACCTGTGGTGTCTCTTCCTTTCTTATAAGAACATGAGTCCTTTGGATTAGTACCAATTCTTATGATCTTATTTAACCTTAATTCCCTCCACTAAAGGCCTTATCTCCAAATAAGTCATGTTGGGGATTAGGGCTTCTACACATACATTTTAAGGGGGCACAATTTATTCTACAACAGTATCCAAACTAAGGCACAGAGAGGAAAAAAAATGCTTGAATGGAAAAGACAGAACCCCTATTAACCTTAGGAGATGCTGGGTAAAGGATATACAGGAACTCACTGTACTATTTTTTGCAATTATTCAGTAAGTCTAAAATTATCTCAAAATGAAAAGTTAAAAATAAATTTCCCCACAGAACAACAATAACAAAAACATCTTAATGCCCAGATAGCTTCACTGATAAGTTCTACCAAATATTTAAGAAAGAAATAGTAGCAATCTTACATAAATTCTTTCTAGAGGAAGAGGGAATACTCTCCAACCCACTTTATGAACCTAACATTACCTACCGTGACACTAAAACCAGTCATAGAGACTACAAGAAAGGAAAATCCAATATTAACTTCCCTTATGAATACAGATGCAAAATATTAGCAAAAAAATTAGCAAATCATGTCCAGCAATATCCTGTATTTATTCCAGGAATACAAATTTTGTATAACATCTGAATTTAGTTAATGTAATACATGATGTTAATAAAATAAAGGAGAAAAGAATATGAACACTTCAATAGACACAGAAAAAGCGTTTGACAATATCCAAACCTATTCATGATAAAATTTCTCAGCAAACTAGGAACAGAAGGAAACTTTCCTAACCTGATGAAGGTCATTTACAATAAAACCTCCAACTGAGACCTCATACTTGAAGTTAAGAATGAATACCTTCCCATACACTCAAGGATGTCCATTTTCACCAGTTACATTCATTATTTTACCAGAGACCCCAGAGAGTCAATAACGTAAGGTGAAAAAAGGCACTTAGATTAGAAAGTGAAAGTCACTCAGGGGTGTCTAACTTTTTGCGGCTCCATGGACTGTAGCCTGCCAGGCTCCTCTGTCCATGAAATTCTCCAGGTAAGAATATTGGAGTGGGTAGCTGTTCCTTTCTTCAGGGGATCTTCCCAACCCAGGGATCGAACCTGGGTCTCCTACATCGCAGGTGGATTCTTTACTGTCTCAGCCACCAGGAAAGTGGCTCAGATTGGAAAGGAAGAAGTAAAACTGATTTTATTTGTGGATGACATGTTTATTCATGTAGAAAATCCCACGAAAACTACAAAATCTCCTAGAACTAAATGAATTTAGCAAGGTCATTGGATACAAGTACAATATGCCTGAAATCAATTGTATTTCTATATAGAGCAAGAGACAATTGAAAATGAAATAAAAAGCCACTGTAATTTAAAGTAGCATCAAAAAACAGGAAGTAGAATAGGTTTATTTAGATATGTGAAAACTGTAAAACACTGGTGAGAGAAATTAAGACCTAAACCAGTAGTGTAATGTACTGTGCTCAAGAATCAGAAACTCATTAGTTTCAAGACATCAATTCTCTTTCAAATTAATCTATAGATGTAATGAAATCCCAATAAAAATTCCAGAAGAATTTTTGTAGAAATTGACAAGATTATTCTAAAACTTACATGGAAATGCAGAAACCTAAAGTAGCCGAGACCCTTGAAAAAGAACAAAGTTGGAGAAGTTGCCATAACCTGATACCAAGATTTATTATGAAACCATGGTAATCATGACAGGGTGGTATTGTTGCAAAGACAGACATGTGGGTTAATGAAACATAGTAGAGTCTAGAAGGAGACCCACAAATAGAGATACAGCCAGAGAAGAGTGACCTAAGAAGTGATAGTTACTGAATTGCAAGCAGACACTTTAGGTTTGAGCCACCAGGGAGGCAGCCAGTTATTGAATACTATTCTTCAAAATATCATTCAAATATCCAATGTCACTTTTATTTTAAATGGATGCTATAGAAGTGTGGACATTTTCTAAGTCAGAGTTTAAAAAAATTTCTATTATTTTCACGTGTACAGCAAAGTGATTCAACTATGTATATTCATATGTCCATTCTTTTTCAAATTCTTTCCCATATAGGTTATTACAGAATATTGAGTAGAATTCTTTGTGTTATACAGTACGTTCTTATTATTTCATATACAGAAGTGTGTATATGTTAATCTCAAACTCCTAACTTATCTCTCTGCCCAAACATTTCCCCTTTGGCAGCCATAAGTTTGTTTTCCAGGTCTATAAGTCTGATTCTGTTTTATGAATAAGTTCATTCGTATCATTTTTTTGAGATTCCACATATAAGTGATATCATATGATATTTAGCTTTGTCTGGCCTACTTTAGTTAGTATGATAACCTCTAGGTCCATCCATATTGCTGCACATGGTATTATTTCATTCTTTTCACGACTGGATAATATTCCATTGTGTATATACATACTGCATCTTTATCCATTCCTCTGTTGATGGACACTTAGGTTGCTTCTGTATCTTGGCTATTGGAAATAGTGCTTCAGTGAACATTGGGGAGCGTGTACCTTTTCTAATTATGGTTTTCTCTGGGTATATGCCCAGGAGTAGGATTCTGGATCATATGGCAGCTCTGTTTTTAATTTTTTAAGGAACCTCCATACTGTTCTCCAATGTGGCTGCACTAATTTAGATTTGCACCAACAGTGTAGGAGCATTTATTTTTGTAGGCTTTTAAAATGATGGCTATTCTGACTGGTGTTAGGTGATAACCCCATTGTAGTTTTTTGTATTTTTCTAATAATTAGCAATGTTGAGGATCTTTTCATGTGCTTTTGGAGCCACCTGTATGTCTTCTTTGAAGAAATGTCTTTTTAGATCTTCTGCCCATTTTTTGATTAGGTTGTTTGTTTTTCAGATATTAAGTCTTATTTTTAGATCTAGGAATTTCAGTTTTTTCCCACTATTTTCAATAAAAAAACTGAAAGACTTTCTCTTTGAGTTTTTCTTTTTTCTTTTCCTTTGTCCCTTTTAGCTTTTGTATTTTCAGAATTTCACTTTTTGAAATTTCTATCATGATCACAAATTTAATTCATTCTCAATGATACATTCTAGAGGATTGAAAATAAAATGTAATTGTGTTTAAAATGTAAAAATGAAAACAATATGTTTTTCAGAAAGTTTATTTTTGTGAGATAGTCAAGCTGAAAGGCAAACTATAAATTGTACTCAGTGAATATCAAACTATAAAATATTTAAAGGTAAAACTTTTTGAAGTTCTAAATAAGGATTTTAACATATTTTAATGAAAGCAAAACTATCAAAAAGTAGAACAGTCTACGGCCATTTAGTTACCCTTTTTTAGGGCTATTGTCACTTTACCCATGTTTCTTCTAGACTTGTATATAAGATACACTTTTATGAGCAACTGAATTAATATTACAAAGTTTTCCTTAGCTACTGTGACTATTGTGTTCATTTGTAAATACCTTTGAAATTATGAATTCAAATGTCAAAAAAGAAGAACATGAACTCTCAGCATTCCTAGAAACCAATACTTTCAGTTCAGTTCAGTTCAGTTCAGTCGCTCAGTTGTGTCCAACTCTTTGCGACCCCATGAATCGCAGCATGCCAGGCCTCCCTGTTCATCACCATCTCTCGGAGTTCACTCAGACTCACATCTATCAAGTCAGTGATGCCATCCAGCCATCTCATCCTCGGTCGTCCCNGACCCAATCAAAAAATGGGCCAAAGAACTAAATAGACATTTCTCCAAATAAAACATACAGATGGCTAACAAACACATGAAAAGATGCTCAACATCACTCATTATCAGAGAAATGCAAATCAAAATCACAATGAGGTGCCATTTTACACCAGTCAGAATGGCTGCGATCAAAAAATCTACAAGCAATAAATGCTGGAGAGGGTGTGGAGAAAAGGGAACCCTCTTACACTGTTGGTGGAAATGCAAACTAGTACAGCCACTATGGAGAACAGTGTGGCGATTCCTTAAAAAACTGGAAATAGAACTGCCTTATGACCCAGCAATCCCACTGCTGGGAATACACACTGAGGAAGTCAATCTTCTTAAAAAAATTAAATATTGCTCTTTATGGGGAAAAACAAATTATTGAAATAAAATATTATATTGATTAAGATGCATTAATTTTATGAAACATTAAGCTACAAATATGGTACCTTATTAATAGTAATTTTTGAAGTTGTTTTTTAACTTTTAACTTGATTGGAACATGTATTCTAAGGAAAATATATAGCTTTCTTGGCAATTTCTCATAGTCGTCTGAGAATTCTATTTCATTAGAACAAAATCCGATAGTGTAGCACTTAGCAATACATTGCACCATGCAAAGAATGGAAATATATATGATTAGCTAAAAGTATTTTCTCTTTTCTTAAGTCTTTCCAATGATATTCCATAACATTGATGAAAATTTTGTTGTTGTTGTTATCTAATTTTTTTCAGTTGATACTCCTCTAAATTACTTTGTTTTTAGAGAATCTGATTTCCTTAATCCCCACCCTCTTACAAAATACATACCCACACACATTACCACATAAGAACAGGTACACTTCTTTAAAATTAGTTTTGAAAACCATTTTGCGTGAGCCATTTTCACATCTGTTCATTTTCCAGCCCTGTGAGGACCAAACCCTTCTCATCCTTAATAAATCTGGGAAAGGACAGTGTAATTTAACTTGCTCTTTAATCCATGAATGGAAACTGTGGTAACAGATGATTTCAGGCTTGAATTTTCAAATACTTTGTCCTAATCAAGTAAGAAAAGAGCCAACATTTAGTCCCGTTCAGTAAGTAAATAATATTCTAAATTGCCCGGGCCATTGTCATTGATCCACATTTAAAATGAGTTGGTTAAAACCACGGCACTCTGACCCTCTGATTCTGAACATGTCTCACCCCACGTGAGATGATGAGGCTGCTGGGATGCTGGGAGAGCACCTGGAACAGCCGGATAACGATAATGCTAATTGCAGCCGCTCCAGTGAGACCCTCTGCAACTCTGGAATCACTGCGCGTCCTTTAAGCCAGAGTCAGGCCAAATGAATGCTGTAGGCAGCGGAGGAATCTTCAGACACTCTTTCAAGACAAGTGTCTTGAGAAGCAGGAGCCCTAACAGAGCGCTGAAAATGAGAAGAGTTAGTCTGTTAGAACAGAGTTCAGGACATCAGCGTCCTGGCTCAAACCAACGTCTCCGGATGTGGGCAGTCAACAGAGTGTCTCTCAAGGCTGTGCTGTGTGCATGGTGTTTCCAGGAGTGCAGAAGAGCCCTTCCAGGTGCCCACACAACATGTGTATGATCCAGTTGGCGAGTCCCTTCCTTGAAAGGAGAATGGAACATGTAAAATAATGCCAACCCCATGTAAGTGGACTGTGGTAGTTTTGAGAAGTATGGATCAATGAGCACTGACCAGGCAGGGAGCATGTGGATCAATCAGTCTATCAGTTCATTCCATGACCACTGAGCTGCTCACTACTCTGTGTTGGACTGTGTTAACCTAGGAACAGAAAAGTCAGCAGCAGGGTCTCGGTGCCTGCTCTTGCTGGTTCTGCAAGCAGTATTCCCTCACTTACTCATATGCTCAAAGTAATGCCAATTTCAATTTAAAAACAACCAAACTGAGATTGGTGCTTGAGTCCTTAGCGTCTCCCTCTCTTTTTTTGCCCAAAAATAAAATAAAATATCTACAATGCTGTGAACTCTCTTAGATATGGGATGTGTCCTGTTAATTTTTGTGTCCCCAGCACCCAGCAGAATGACTAATATATAGTAGGTAGTTAAGGAATATTTACTAAGTAAATGAATCCTATATTTTGTGCTGAGAACATGGTAAGCATTTAATTAGATGTGTGATTTGCATATGAGGGAAGGCTGTTCTTCCTTAAACTCCCTTACACTGCCTCAGTCCGCCTGAGCAAATCTGGGTAGTTTGCTTTGTTCTGCCTCACACTGGGGTCGATCTGCACAAGGAACATATAGGATATGTTGCCCATGTCTCCAAATAGTCCCCTTGATTATGCCTGAGTATGATACATCTGTAATCACCCACTGAGGTTGTTAGCCAGATTTTATCCTGAGGCTAAAAAAAATCTCCTAGGCTTACCTTCTCACTTGATAGTATATAAATATGTTAGCTGCAAGTGAAAACAAAACTTACACCCCACCCTCAAACAAACAGACAAAAAAGACAAAGCAATATGCTTTTTCACTCTGATAGACATATTTCTACAAATGACAGCTGCATACTACTTTTGTCAGGGTGGCGGGCAAGAATGACAAGATGCGCTGAAAAGTTTGAGGACTAGATTAAAAACATAAGTTGAGCCAGTCTGAAAAACCTGCATGAGCACAGAAAGCTATTGTAATAGCTGGGCTTACAAAGGATTATTGTACAAAATATCAGAAAATCCTAGGGCTGCAGTACTATGTATTTAGAGCTGAACTCTAGTAAGTCTTAAAAAAAATAATCAATATCTTTGTGTTGAGTTAACACAAAGCCATAATTTACCCCAGACTTAATCATAAATTTAAGTATTATTAATGCTTAGTCATTAGACATTACTTTGCCAACAAAGGTCCATCTAGTCAAGGCTATGGTTTTTCCAGTGGTCATGTATGGATATGAAAGTTGGACTGTGAAGAAAGCTGAGCACCAAAGAATTGATGCTTTTGAACTGTGGTGTTGGAGAAGACTCTTGAGAGTCCTTGGACTGCAAGGAGATCCAACCAGTCCATTCTGAAGGAGATCAGTCCTCAGTGTTCTTTGGAAGGAAAGATGCTAAAGCTGAAACTCCAGTACTTTGGCTACCTCATGCAAAGAGCTGACTCACTGGAAAAGCCTCTGATGCTGGGAGGAATTGGGGGCAGGAAGAGAAGGGGACAACAGAGGATGAGATGGCTGGATGGCATCACGGACTCGATGGACGTGAGTTTGAGTGAACTCTGGGAGTTGGTGATGGACAGGGAGGCCTGGCGTGCTGCGATTCATGGGGTCACAAAGAGTTAGACACGACTGAGCGACTGAACTGAACTGAACTGAACTGAATGCTTAGTCCTTCAGAGTAATTTTAAGACATTTTGAGCAATATTGCATCTAACCATTGATTTCAAAATGTAATTCTTATTTCCACTTGGTAAGTCATTTTAAAGTGGCTCAACTAGAAATAATCTTAGAGATGGCCCAAGTGTGTTATATTATTTTTATATTATAATAGTTAATCTTTCATTAGATGAATTTTGGGGAAACACAAAGATTTGCTCCCTAACTGTTATGCATAAATCTCCCAAAATGCTTTCTGAATGCACTAAAAAGCATATTATATAAAATTACAATGAATTTCCTTTCCATTTAGAAATCCAATGATTTTTGGAAATTAGCATGGTTTAATAATTCAGGTGGTATGCCATTTCCTAGATACTAAATCAAACATAGTGCTTTTCAAAGCAGGGGTGAAGACCTCCTCCAGGTGGTATCTTCCACATTGGCTTCAGGTAACTGGATTATGATCTTATACTCCAGGACCAAATTCATTGTCTGCATCCTTGGAAAGACTTCCTGGATTAGTCAGAGTTTATCTAACCCCCAAGCCCTTTACCATGCCTGAGCATGCAGAATTCTTTATATGCTGTCTTCACTCACCCTTTCCTGATTTATGTCCTTACCTACAACATTACTATACAGACTTCTATATTTTTAGTTCCTAGACTCCGTCTGGGATGTACCAGCATCCATGTACGTTGACTGAATGAATCAATTCTACCACCGTATAAGCTTCATGGGGCAAATACTTTTGTTCTACTATTTGCTTCTGGCAGAAACCTGCCTAGCACGTAGGAACTACTTCTAAAATATATGATGTATAGGTTATTAAGTGTTTTGTTAGGCCTCTGGAAGATGAAAGGGTAAAAAAATTATATTAGGATAGTTTTGATCTTCACCTCATAGCTTATTGGAATATAGTGAGAGATTGAATGAAGAAAAACGGTAGGCCAAGAATCAAAAGATGTGAATTATAATCCCTGTTTGGTCTCTAAGTTACTTAACACATCTGAGCATGTTTCCTCTTCTATAAAATCTAACTGCAAACATTTCTCTTCTTGACTTTACACAATTGTTTGATCCCGTAAAAAAGATCTATGACAGTTTTATTCAAACATATGTCAAAATGAATTTTATCTTTTTATATGTCTGATCCAATTACATACCTTTCTTTTATGCTTCAAAACAGGTACAATGGAGTAGTAATCATAGTGTTCATACTTTACAGCCAAAGAACTTAAAATCAGAGGTTAAATAATTTGCCTATGGTTCATGGTTCTTTCTTGCAGAACTTGGATTCACACTCAGAGCTTTTAAGGTTTCCCATTAATTCACCTCAAGTCCTGGATTAAAGTTCTTTTTTGCAAATTGGACTCAAGCTACTTCTGTAGGTTTTTTTTTTTTTAATGTGTTGACTTTAACATGAATTCAAAACTTTCTAATTATTAAGCTAAATCATTACTGAAACGAAGTGAAGAAGTAAGAAATCAGAACTGATTGTGTGCAGTATGAACTTGACTTATAGAGAAAAATACATGTTTGAAGGAAAGATCACCACCAATTTACTCATTTTCTCCAATTCTCTTTTGTTGTATAATTGAATTCACTATTATGCTTTTCCAGATTTTAAGATAATATTTCAATGTCAGATTCATTCCATGTCAACTTCACTTTCAGGCATGCCTTACTGTCAAGATCAATAGTTCTTTGTAATTTAAACTTGGAGTTCATTATGCCTGTTGGTACCAGCTGCCACCAGACTAACTAAACTTGGTTTTGATGGACACACTTCCTACTTTCTAAAGTCATTAATAGCACTTTGGAAATATATGCACACTTGCCACAAATCACTGAGACAAAGACATGAAAAAGAATTTTAAATTATGAGGTTAAATCCTGTGTGTGTATGCACACACGCATGTGTCTATGTAAAAGAAAGAAGGGTTGTACAATCTGATTGCTTTAAATCCATTTCTGAGTTATTGTGAAGGCAATTTCATTTTAAAAGAAAGTTAAATAAGTGAAATATTTTACCTCTTGCCTCAGTTTTCAAAACCCACAGACTCAGAGGCTATGAGAGGGGCAAATGTTCCTTGTTGATAACCTACTCAGAACTGATGCTTTTGAATTGTGGTCTGAAGAAGACTCGGGTTGCAAGGAGGTTAAACCACTCAATCCGAAGGAAATTGGAAATCAACCCCGAATATTCATTGGAAGGACTGATGCTGAAGCGGAAGCTCCGATACTTTGGCCACTTTATGTGAAGAGCTGACTCACTGGAAAAGACCCTGATGCTGGAAAAGATTGAAGGCAGGAGAAGAAGGGGACAACAGAGGATGAGGTGGTTAGATGGCATCACCGACTCAATGGACATGAGTTTGAGCAATTCCAGGAGACAGTGAGGGACAGGCAAGCCTGTCAGGCTAAAATCCTTAAGGTCGCAAAGAGTCGGATATGACTCAGTGAGTGGACAACAACCACAGAAATCAGGGGACTTTTGAGTGGGAGTTTCTCAGACTTGCTGAGCCCACTCTACTTTCCAGTTTGTCTCCAGATCTGGAGTGTCGCCTTGGAAGGAGCACCAAGTCACCAATAGTAACCCAGGTAATTAAGCTTTGGTGGATTCTTTCATTCATTCTCCACAAACTACCTGTGTCTACACTAAGTAACTTTAGTAATATCCGATTTGTTTCTACCCTGTAGACTGTAGTTAACCAAGCTACTTTGCCCTTAGGGTTCTCCAGGCAAGTGGGTTGCCTTGCCCTCCTCCAGGGGATCTTTCAACCCAGGGATTGAACCCATATATCTCTTATATCTCCTACATTGGCAGATGGGTTCTTTACCACACTGACACCTTGGAAGCTCACCGAGTACCTACTGTAGTAGAATCAAATAATGAATGCAGTATATTTAATGACTTTTGAAGTCCTTGTATAATATTACCAAAATTTACAACAATAACAGCCACCACTTCATGAGCGCTTGGTACAGGCCAGATACTATACAAAACTACTACATATGTAATTAATTAATTCCAAATATATTTTTTGGGTGCCCACTATGTGCCAGTTCACTTCAGTATTCTTGCCTGGAGAATCCCATGGACGGAGAAGCCTAGTAGGTTACAGTCCACGGGGTCACAAAGAGTTGGACTGAGCGAGTTCACTTTCACTATGTACCAAACACTTTTCTAGGTGCTGGAGATAAAACAGTGAACAAGACAGACCAAAATTTCCATTCTCAAAAACCTTTCTTTCTTGTTCAGTATAAAACGTAAGCATATTAGATTGTAATGAATGCTAAGGAGGAAAAAATAAAGCCGAGCAGGAAGAGATGACATCTTGTAGTGTGAAAATGAAATTTTACATAAAGGATCCAGGGAAGATCTTGCTGAAGGAATTGAACTTTTAATTGCATTTCAAATGTCAAAACTACATCAAAGGCGATAATGTAAAAGGGGAACATTTTACACAAAATTCTCCTCCCTGATACAGTTTCCTTGGAGTGAATTTCCTTGCAGCCTTTGCCAGAATACATGCCTGTATTCCATAGTAGACTAAGCAGCAGTTTCCTCTATTCTATCTGTGTAACAGAGGATGGCTTTTGTGAAAATGTTGGATATGGTGAGGGAAATAACTGTGCAGGTCGTTGGGAAAGGGCATCCCAGGACAGTGAGGAGGTCACTGTGGCTGGAGCAAAGGGAATGAGACGAAATGGGAATACTACACTGAGCGTGATGAAAAAGCCAGTGGAGGGTTACAAATCTTCATGATAAGTGTTGCCCTTTGATTGAAAAAAAAAAAAAAACTTATTGGAGGATAGGTGCTTTAAAAAGTGTTAGTTTCTTCTGTATAGCAAAGTGAATCAGGTACATGTATACATATATCCCCTCTTTTTGGAATTTCCTTCCCATCCAGGTCACCACAGAGCATCAAGTAGAGTTCCCTGTGCTGTACAGTTGGGTCTCATTCATGAAAACTATGTCTGACTCTTTGTAACCCCCTGGACCATACAGTCCATGGAATTCTCCAGGCCAGAATACTGGAGTGAGTAGCCTTTCCTTTCTCCAGGGATCTTCCCAAGCCAGGGATCAAACCCAGGTCTCCTGCACTGAAGGCAGATTCTTTACCAGCTGAGCCACCAGGGAAGCCCAAGAATACTGGCTTGGGTAGCTTATCCCTTCTCCAGTGGATCTTCCCGACCCAGGAATGGAACCGGGGTCTCCTGCGTGGCAGGCGGATCCTTTAGCAGCTGAGCCTCCAGGTTCTCATTAGTTATCTATTTTATACATGGTTGTGTATATATGTTAATCCCAATTTCTCAGTTCATGCCACCCCTGTTTTCCCCTCTTGGTGTCCATACATTTCTGCTCTATCTCTGTGTCTCTTGTCTCTGCTTTGCAAATAGGCTCATCTGTTACCATTGAATTTTACATATGATAAAAACTGAGGCTAAGCTAAGGCAAGCTGCTTCTGCCAGATCACTCAGCTAAGTGACAAAGTTCAGATTTCAAGCCTTATCTTATTCCACAATCCACAGAATTAATCGTGACACTCTTGCACGTAATAAAGGAAGATGAACACAAATGGCTTGAGTATCCGTTGGTACAA
Organism: Neotragus pygmaeus; assembly: GCA_006410875.1. Lineage (NCBI taxonomy): Eukaryota > Metazoa > Chordata > Mammalia > Artiodactyla > Bovidae > Neotragus > Neotragus pygmaeus. The sequence goes on from SJYV01035717.1 coordinate 698,253, forward strand.
GNGCTGCTTCTGCCAGATCACTCAGCTAAGTGACAAAGTTCAGATTTCAAGCCTTATCTTATTCCACAATCCACAGAATTAATCGTGACACTCTTGCACGTAATAAAGGAAGATGAACACAAATGGCTTGAGTATCCGTTGGTACAAGTGCTAAAGTCAGAGTTAAATGAAATACTGTGTGTATGTTCACTGCATCTGGAAGGGTGTGGCAAGAATTCTTTTGAAGGGGCTGCTATTCAACCCAGACCCTCATGAATGAGTATCATTTCCTGGAACAAAGATGGGTTTATGAACATTCCAGACAAATGGTCAAGAATTATAGCCTCTTTGACTTTATAACCACTAAAAAATCAATATATAAAAATTGTGTTAACATTCTTATAGCTGGTAGCTGACATTCTAGTTAGTAGTTGGTTGGTTTGGCCTTTTTTAAAGCATTCCATAGGGGAAGGTGCAGTGGGTTCTGACTTAAAAGACACCAAGTTCACTCCATCTACCTGCCTCCTAGAGATCCTTTCATTCGATCCACAGGAGCCTTAAATTTGATCCATCTGAATGTAAATTCTTTATCTTCTGCTGCTAACCTACTCCTGGATGTTCACTCAGTGAATGTTACCATCATCCACTGAGTTAACCGAATTCTAAATCTAAAGGTCATTCTAGGGAAGTTCTTCTGGCTTCCAATTAAATCTCTAACTCCAAGACTTGTCATTGTTTTTATTTTACTTATCTTACTCCACAACCCACAGTATTAATCGTGACACTCTCTTGCATGTAATAAAGGAAGATGAACACAAATGGCTGGAGTATCCATTGGTACAAGTAATGGTATTGCTCCTGATTCACACAGGTCATTCTAAGCTCTAAGAAAGACAGAGAGGAACCCCCATGGTGGCACTTATCACGCTGGCTTGCAGTTGTAGTTACTTTATGTCAGCTCCCTAGCCTCTACAGCTCCTAGACAGAAGAAACTGGGTCTTTCATTCCTCTCTATACTTCATCTGATGCACTGCCCAAAACATTGTGAGTATTAACAAAAGATGATGAGAATGAGGACAGTAATAATCATAGCTATAGCTAACATTTACCCAGAGTTATTGGCTGGAGATGAAGTCTGGTAATGTGTGTGTGTGTGTGTGTGTGTGTGTGTGTGTGTGTGTGTGTACAGTTGTTGTTGTTCAGTCTCAAGTCATGTCTGACTGTTTCCAACCCCGTGGACTATAGCACGCCAGGCTTCTCTTCACCATCTCCTGGAGTTTGCTCAAACTCATGTCCATTGAGTCAGTGATGCCAGCCAACCATCACACCCTCTGTCATCCCCTTCTCCTCCTGCCCTCAATCTTTCCAAGCATCAGAGTCTTTTCCAGTAAGTCAGCCCTTTGTATCAGATGGCCAAAGTATTGGAGCTTCAGCTTCAGCATAAGTCCTTCCAAGGAATATTCAGGGTTGTTTCCTTTAGGATTGACTGATTTGATCTCTTTGCAGTCCAAGTGACTCTCAAGAGTCTTCTCCAGCACCACAGCTTGAAAACATCAGTTATTTGGAACTTAGCCTTCCTTAAGTCTAGGCATCATTTCTTCCAGTGAATATTCAGGGTTGATTGCCATTAAGATTTACAGGTTTCTGTGTAATATATATATATATATATATGTATATNTTTTTGGTCATTTGTTGCTTTTTATTCAGAAGAAACACTCTAAATGTATATTTTCTCCAGAAGTATTTTTGGGAAAGCCCCTTTTTCTTCAAGCTGCCAACAGACTATAAACATTTAAATTACTGATTTATACTATTAAACACTCCATGCATGAGAGCCTCAGGGCCTCTGTAATAGTTGTTACCTTTAGGTACCGAAAGCTCACTTCTGTATCTTACACAACTTTCTGCTCCAATTGCACCTTGTCAAAAAGATCTTCTCTGACTATAGTTCTCAAGAAAACACCCTTGTTGCTCCTTATTATCCTGTTTGGTTGTTCTATCTGGTAAGTGATAGCACTTACCAATACCTTATAGTTATCAGTTAATCTTCCCACTGGAATGTGAGATCTGTGGGAATAGGGAGTATTCACTATTGTGTTCTCACTTCCTGAAATGTCACCCAGCAGGTAGCGCAGCCACAGTGCACATTTGTTAAATGAAGGCTAAATTGAATAAATAACCAGAAAGGGCCCCCTGGTGGCTCAGTGGTAAAAGAATCTGCCTGTGATGCAGGAGTCGTGGAGACTTGAGTTCGATCCCTGGACTGGGAAGCTCCCCGCAGGAGGAAATGATAACCTATTCTAGCAATCTTGTCTGGAAAATACCATGGACAGAGCAGCCTGGTGGGTACTATCCATGGGATTGCGGAAGAGTCATAAGTGACCGAGTGACTAGATAGCAACAACAATAATGAGAAAAAGAGTTCTTATTGGATTGTGGAATTTGATTGAATTGACAATATGATTATATCCCTGCTCACATGAGTGATGTATTGTATCGACTGTATGTCTTTAGGCTGTATGTAGATTGCATAATACTCTTTGTCTCCATTTGCATGTTCCTCTATCAAAAGGCAATACTTAGAGGGATCCATTATAATTTCCTCTTTGCCCTTGTATCTTTTGAGAAAAAATATAGCATATTGGAGAAGCACTTAGCAATTCAGGTTCTTAGTCTCTTTCCAAGGCATAGGGTAGCGTGACGGCGGCTCTGTGTGCTATTATTGTTCTTACTTCCATCAAAATTCTAAAATAAATTATATATATACATTTGGAATAATATATTTGGAAGTGAAGTTGGTTAATGTTTCTATTACTGTTTTGTAGCCATGGTCTGAGAAACTGGCAGAGAGGAGACTAAGCAGACATGCCAACTAAAAGTATTAGATAATGAATGGGATCTTGGAACAGGGATAAAAGACCTTAGTTAAAAACTAAGGAAATGAGAATGAAATATGGAGTTTAGTTAATAGCAAGGTATTAACATTGATTCATTGATTGTAACAAATATACCACAGTAATATAAGATGTTAATAATAGAGGAAATTTGGTGCTGGGTATATGGGAACTCTTGATATGGTCTTCTCAATGTTCTGTAAACCTAAAAAACTGTTCTAAAAAAGTCTGTCCATTACAAAAAAAAACAACTGTAATGCGATCTGATGAAGAGGTCTCTGGCAAATGGAGCTTAGACATTCTGGTTACATTTATTTTAATTGTATAAGGGTTGTTAGAGTTCTCACAGTATATATACTCTTTGCTCTATAAGCAGCTTTTGGCCATCAGACTCTGACCTGAATTGCTTTCTGAGAACGGGTGAGAAAAGTGAATGCTCACATCAATCACATAAAGTTCAATAAGATGATTATAGGAGCACTCAGTGCTCAGTCGCTTCAGGGGTGTCTGACTCCGCGACCCCATGGACTGTAGCACCCCCAAGCCCCTCTGCCCCTGGGATTCTCCAGGCAAGAACACTGGTGTGGGTCGCCATGCCCTTCTGCAGGGGGATCCTCCCCACCCAGGGATTGAACTCATGTCTCCTGCATCTCTTGTGTTGAAGGCGGACTCTTGATGCAGTGAGCCGCCTGGGAAGCCTGTTTATAGCAGAGAGACCTGAATTTGTAAATATTCAGTTCCCCATTGAGCATATTTGTGACTATGTCTGCACACACTTTGTCTCAGACAACCGTTTCTTAGTTTTTAATGACTCTTGTGGGAGGAAGCAGCTCTCAGTAGAATGTGACAGCACTGGGAGGCTGGTCACTCTGTGCCACTAAATATAGTGGATGGAGAGGAACTATTTATGGATGAGTACAGGAGAGTTGCAACACAGTCTGTATTAAGCAAGTAACCCTGAAAAGTCCCCAGGCTCAAAAATTTCCCCTGCATACCTTCAGAGAGCCATAGGGTTTTAAGACAGCAATGTTTTAGTATCTGTCTAAATCACATCTCTTTGTAATGCAAGATTAGTGTTCACAGAATTCCTAAAATGTTTGACCCATAGGACTATACAAGCTAAATGAGTTCATGTATACGATAATCATTTTACCGTGTAAAGTACTCCATATGGATATACGTAATTGTTATGTGTAATCATCAGAGTTCACTGCCTTACAAGCCAATTTGTTTCACTTGTTGGTTGGCTATAGCTTTTTAGAAAGCACTTTCTCTCATTAAGTCAATCCTCTTTTCCATCATTTTTGTGGTACAAAGCAGGTAATAATGAAGTCCTGTAGATGTGGGTTCAAATGCTGGCCTCTTACTTACCCATCAGGACCTTGGATAAAAGATATAAGTTCTTTACTCTCATTTTCCTCATTAATACATAAATGGCCATAATCTCTACCTTACAGCGGTCTTGGTGATGTGATATTATTTGTAAAAATGTGTGTATCCTAAGTGCCTAATAAATGGTAGTAGTTATTATTCTATGAATTTGCCTGTTTTGATTCTACATTGAGTAGGATAGAGTGAGTAGAAGCCCCTAGGCTTTCCAGCCTTCCAATGACTCTTCATAAAAATGTGCCTGAACCTCCATTTCTAAGTAATAAAGACAGTGAGTGGCATGATTCTATTCCTCTTATTGTATTTCTCATTCTAGGAAAAGGAAGCCTGAGGGACAGATTCTTTGGCAAATGGCTTGTCTCAGAGTGAAGTCACATCATGTAAAATGTGGCTTCCCTTCCTTATCAGGAAAATGGACAGTTCTGTTAGCATGCAGTTAATTTTTCCTTACAGAGCTTCCATATTTAGAAATAGGATAAACCCTGCAGGCAAGTAGTACTGTTAAAGAACATTTTATGTGTTAACTTGGCTGCATTGAGTCCGAGTTGTGGTGCACAGGCTCTGTAGTTGTGGCGGGTGGGCTTAGTTGCTCTGAGGCATGTGGGATTCTAGTTCCCCAACCAGGGATCGAACCTGCATCCCCTGCATTGCAAGGCGGGTTCCTAACCACTGGGCCATCAGGAGAGTCCCACGTAGGATTTCTTGTAACTTCTCCATCAAGAGCCGTAGCGCTGTGTCACTCCAACTTTGCTAGATGTCATCCACGTAGACGGCATGTGAATGACACGTTCGTGCGGAGTCGTGCGGTGTGTTGCTGCTACCTCCCTTGCCAATCAGTAATCTGTTTTGCAGTTGTTCTGAGGCAGAATGCCTAGAGAGCTGTGCTCTCCTCAGGCAGGCTTAGTGGACCTCAAGCATGAGCACACATAACTGTGACCTTATTCCATCAGCCTAACATTTTGTAAAGGGATGTTTGGTCATGCTGTGTTTGACCTTAGGAACTGGCTCTAAGACGACTCTCTCCCCGCTGCCTTATTCTAACACTTGGCTCTGCTGTGATATCAGATCAAATCTCAGGTCATTACTGTGCTCGCCAGTGGTTCGTAGCTGGATTGGAATCTTCCTTGAATTGCATATCAGGATCAGATTTCATCATCTGTCAACCTTCATGGAAAATGGCAGTTAGTCTTTTACAGCTCTTCCTGCTGCCCAGCAAAAATCATTTGATATAATGTTTTATTAGAAAGCTATTTTCTTCTAACATGTTTGCTAAGAGAGAGTACAAGAGAGAGGATGGACTGACGAGCATGTTTCATGGTGAAGAAACATATTTTCTCTTTTCCTCAAAGATGCTCTCTGTTGCATTAGGTTTTTGCTATAGTTACTTGATATTTCTTTCTTTTAACTTTCAGCATACCACAGAGAAATAAAAAAGCACAGGTCCATCTGGAAGTCTTTCCTAGAAAAGATTGGTTATACATTCAAGCCATATATTTTTTTTAAAGATACATTTTACAAAAGATACAAATTACATTTGGCCACCTGAAATATTTTTTTTCCCCATGTGATCTTCTTGTAATTTGAAATAAAGCCAAAAGTAAACTCTCTGGGAGGCCCAGCACCTACCATAACTTTAAAACTTTATAGCCCTTTCAGCTAAAAGGCAGAGCTGGCTTCTAAAGCTAGTTGGTTCATTTTATAACTGTGGCCCTTGAGCTTGGTACTTAGAAGCAGCTCCAAATGGTAGCTCTGATTCTTTATTTCTGCAATTCTGAGTTCACCATCAATTTAGTAAAACTTTAGAAAAAGGAAACAAATATCGACAATGGCAAATTATTATTTAGATGTACTCTATTTTCAGAAATGTCAAGTGTGTTTTATCATAAGTATAATAATGAGGATTATGATGATGGATGGATGAAGCATTTCTAGAACCTCATGTTTATTATTGAAAAAGATCTATATCCATGGACTATAAATCTACCATGGAGAGTATATTATGTTAAATTCTGTGTCATTTGCTTTAAAGAAATATAACCATTTTATTAACTCATTGTTATTCCTGAAAACATGAGATTATCATTATATACGGTGGGGGAAAAGCATTTAAAATGTTAAGCTTTTTCTAGGAGTGAGAGTTTTATTATAGTGAAATGTGATTCAGTTCCTCGACTTATGTCAGAGTCACAGATTTTGAACAGGCCTTAGGATTCAGTGACCTACTTGTATAAATGATCAATCTAAAGAGATTGCATAGTTTTTCACAGCTTTCACCACTGTTTGTTTATTTGTAACTGTATATGTACCTCTTATTTTTAGGGGAGAAAAAAGATAGCAGTACACAACAGTACCTTGTATAGAACAATGTGCTCAATAAATGCGTTTTAGATTGTTGTATAATAAACGTCTACATAGAAATGCAAGTGATGTTGCTCATGTATGAAGGTTCCTCTGTTTCTTACCAGTGTATCTACCCCAGAGAAGTATTTTTGTGAATCAGAAGTGTCAAGAATATGCTCCAGTCTTGAGTTGGAAGTGAATCCTGACATTCATTCTAAACGTCCATGCCTCTGGTCATCTCCTTTCCATAGTTTCTCAGTTGAGTAGCTGACAGTCATTAACGTGCTCTTAAATACCCTGGACTGGTCATGTTCCTGAAAAAACAGTGCGGAAGCAAAGAACATACTTGCAATTTGAGTCATTCTTTAACTCTCCTGTTGCTTAAGATTAATTTTAGTCTAAAGTGAGACATAGCTGTAGTTCCATGATCTTTCTCACCATATTTGACAATGGGAGCTGCATTAGGTTAAATCAAACTGATCTTCTCAATCTTTCCATTTAAGAACATTTCTGTTTAAGCAAATGATACATTATTTTTGGCAGTTCTTTCTCCCGGTTAAAAGTGGCATCATTCATCTCCTTGTCTAAGCCAAATATCTGTTCTTCATTCCTGGTATCAAATCAGTCACCAGATCCTGCTCATTTTATGTCTTAACTGTTTCTTCAACACCCTCCCTTCCCCATTTATCACTTGTATCACTGTCCTCGTTCCCACCACTGCAATCTCTCATATGCAATTCCTAAAGTCACCTTGTGGATAGTCCCAGTCCAGTTCTTCGGTCTCCCAAAAAGTCTTTAAACTGTTGGCTGAGAAGTGTCAGTTCCACCACACCACTTACATATGAGCGATCCCTGTTGCCACAGGGTGAATTCCCATCCGCAGAGCATCCTGCACAAGGTGGCCGTGATCTGCTCCCTACATTCACTTCCAGCCTCTTCTCTTTGCTCTAATAACACTAAATGGCTTCTGCTCACACAGCCTGCTGTTTAGTGGTTTAGTTTTTCCCCCCAGCTCCTTTGACTCTTGTATCTTCCCCTACATCACTACAATGTATATGTCTCTTAGACTTAACATATTATACTGATTTATATTATTCTTCTCTTAGTCTAACAGTTTATTAATCCCTCAAGTATAGTTACCATTCTTTTTATTCATATTTTTTCAATGGGTATAATTTCTTTTTATTTGAAAATATCTCAAACCTGACTTGGATATTGCTTAAGCATTTTGTTGCTTCCACCCCTGGACAACTCATTGCTGAGTTCTTCTTTCTCAAAGATATCATGACATCCTACAATTTTTTCTGGTATTCTTGCTTTTAACTGTCTAGCTTGCTGAATAAAAGTTGCTAAATTTGATACATTTAATGTTATTTCCTTCATCTTTCTGGAATTGGAGATACTTTAAAAAATAATCTTTTCTTCTTAAATATCTACAATAGTGCCTACCACAAAGCCAGCTCTCTATAAATAATTACTAGGCTGAAATGAGCTATATAATTGTGGTTCTATTCTGATGTTGCCTTTTGACATGATTTATATATAACTCTACCCTTTGATTTCAGACACCATAATCAATTTAAAATGTCTTTGTGTTAAGAGTGTTCAGTTGTCTTCAAGTAGGATACTGTGTATTCCAAGCTTTTTGAGAAAGAAAAGTTCTCTTCTAGGATTATGGAGTTTTGACAAGATTTCCATGCTAATTAAATAAACAATTATTAGGTTCCAGCTACAATGTCTGACTCTCTGTGACCCCATGGACTATAGCCTGCCAGGCTCCTCAGTCTGTGAAATTTTCCAGGCAAGAATACTGGAGTTGGTTGCCATTCCCTTCTCCAGGGGATATTCTTGACCCAGAGATCGAACCCAGGTCTCCCACATTGCAGGCAGACGCTTTACCATCTGAACCACTAGGGAAGCCCACAGTGTTAGATGCTAAGAATACAAATTTGATGTTGCCTTAAAGAACACCCTGTTCTCAAGGAACAGATGTGCCTCCTAAGAGGCATGACAGTTGCATTTAATTTGGAACATTTTACTCATCTGAGTTGGTGAGAGAGAGAGTGATTGGGACTTAGCAATGAAAGGAATTAATTTAAATACCATGGAAAATCTAGTCCATGATTCCATCCTGAGATGGACTTGAACCCCTTCTTGGTTTCAGTTTCTACACGATTATTTGATCTGTAAAGTTAAGACTATCCATCCTCTACTTTAGAGGGAACTTGAGTATTTGAAAGTGAGAGTGTCTTCTATGATAACTTCAGCAACAATGTTCAGGGAAAGACTGTGACACGCTGTGTTTAGGGATGTAGTGAAGTTTTACCAAAACCTGCCTTTATTTGTGTGGTTATGTGACACCTCTTTTCTCCACTAGATTTTAAGTTCCCTGATAACAGGGACTACATCTACCTTGCTTATTACACTTGCACTATATTAGCGTATGTGATCAGGGCTTAGTCCCGTCGGACTCTTGGTGACCCTTTGGACTGTAGCCCACCAGGCTCCTCTGTCCATGGGATTTTCTAGACAAAAATACTACAATGGGTTGCCATTTCCTCTTCCAGGGGATCTCCTTGACACAGGGACTAACCCCACATCTCCTGTCTCCTGAGTTCCTTGCATTGTAGACGAATCATTTACCGGTGAGCTACTTGGGAAGCCATTAATTAGCATTTAGCAAAACTTAACAGGAACTCAATAAATATTGAAAGGAGTTATCATAAGTTAATGTGATTTTCCTTTTCAATAGGTTTATTTAGATATTTAAACTGCTTTTATGATCTTTAATTGTGAATTTATTTTCTCTACTTGTAAATTATCTTCTTTAGTGTTCTAGTAACATATATGATTTAATTTATTTTTAAAATAAACTTTAGTAGAAATAAAACGTCTCCATTTTATCTTAAAAGTTTGAAGTTTAAAAAGAACACTCACCTTTTGGGTCATATGATCATTAAATTTTTTGTGTCAACTTGGTTGGGTCAGACAGTACCCAGACATTTGGACAAATGTTACTGTGGGCATGATTGTACAGGTGTTTATGGATAAGATGACATTTGATTTGGTAGACTGGGTAAAGATACCCTCCCTAACATGGATGTTCTTTGTCCAATCAATTGAAGACCTGAATAGAACAAAAAGGCTTGAGCCAGGAAATCAGTATTTTCCTGCCATTGGGTTAGAGCTCACCCTTTAGATTCCCCCACTTCTCAGGCCTTTGGATTCAGGTTGGAACTACACAGTCCTCTCTTGTGAGTCTCCAGCTTGCCAACTGCACGCCTTGAGATTCTTAGTCTTTGTGTCACATGAGCCACTTCTGTTTAATAAATCTCATTAGATGCATTCCTTCTGTTTCCCTGGAGACCCCTGACTTATACAGGTGGATTTATCTAGGGTTAAAATTTAAGTGCTGGACAATCCATGGTAAATGCAGCTCTTTTAACTACCATAAATTATTTCAAGGATAACTCAGTAAATATTCTTTTACACTGTAATAATTATCATTATACCTAACTCAACAAATCATGTTTATATCAAACTTAAATTTTGTATCCATGTTTATCACCATTAGTTACAATTTAGGGTTCATGGCAGTTGAACGGATGAGACCCAGTTGTTAGAGATGTACTTGAACCAATAACGTTGGGTTCTTCTTAATATCATTCCTAAATACAATTTATGTTTTTAGAGTGGAAGCACATTCTAGTTCTCACATAAGCATACAGAAAAAGTCTTATAGTTATACCATTTATCTGCATTTTGAGACTTCTCTAGATACATAAAGAATAGCCATTATAACTTTGAACTCTGATCTATGGAATGCGGTAGCTACCGCTCTTATCCTCTAGCTGGGTTAAGCCTGGCTAGGTAGTCACAACTGAAACCAAGCTTAGTGGGTGGATAGAATAAGAGAAAAAACTAAGAACTAATGTTCTAGTGAACTTAATATTTGAATTTTATCTTAGTCTCATAAACCTTCATTTTATAAATTCTTGTTCTATGCAAATTGTAATCCATAGTCAGTCAAAGTTTAGCTGTTGGTAAAATTTTTTGATAAATAACCTTCCTGAGAACTTTGCTGTTTACAGCATACTATGATTTCTTTAATTTGAAAGAAATTATAAAGTAAAGAAATGTAATAAATATAACTTTAAGCCCTAGCTCATACATATCTAATTCTTATGTGGTTATACATGGTTGAAATTAGAAAAACAAGTCTATTTTTTACCTCTCCTTTTTAATTTAGATAACATCTGTTTTGCTTTGATGTTTATTAAAAAAAAAAGCAACTCAGGGTAAATAGCTTGCTCTATTCTGACTTAGGAAAATATCCCTAACTCTTAATATAACAACTATATTATTAGAATTTAAAGTATGAAGATGACTTTATGCACAAAGTAGGTACTCTACATTGTGAATATATCCCAAGGAGTCTTAAACAGCTATCTGTCAACTCTGTGGAAACTTTTCAAGTTATTCTGAAAGTAGCTTCAAGTCAGACACATCAACATCTGAAATGCCTATAATGTTTCAGAAAATGGATCAAAAGGAGGGAATCATGCCCAGTATTCTAATATGATAAATGATTTAATAATTTAGACACAAGATAGTTCTCCAGAGCAGCCTGTGGTTAGCCAAATATTTTCCTCCCTTTCTTCTCTTAAGCAAGATTATCCTGTTTTATAACAAAGACTCCTTGTAAATTTAGTGTTCCTAATGAAATATTAGAACTTTTTCTTGATATTTCTGCTTTAAAAATTGGTAAGTGAAACAAACTGAAATAACAAAATAACTTAGGTATATTTCTCCAGTGATTTAGATAGGTTATTCTGTATCTATGCTCTGATTCAAGGTAAATGTACTACCAAATATTATTTTCATGATAATTCAGTAAAAGCTTATGTGGTAAGCGTTGTTTTTATAGTATGTTGAACTCAAAATATTCCATATAGCAGTTGTGTCTCTCACTTCTTTGTTTATGTTCTTGGCAGAAATATGTTAATATGTTGTCTTTTGCTGCTACTGCTAAGTCGCTTCAGTCGTGTCCAACTCTGTACGACCCCATAGACGGCAGCCCACTAGGCTACCCGATCCCTGGGATTCTCCAGGCAATAACACTGGAGTGGGTTACCATTTCCTTCTCCAATGCATGAAAGTGAAAAGTGAAAGTGAGGTCACTCGAGTCGTTTCCGACTCTTAGCGACCCCATGGACTGCAGCCCACCAGGCTCCTCTGTCCATAGGATTTTCCAGGCAAGAGTACTGGAGTGGGGTACCATTTGGGGGAAATGCAATCTCATTTCTTGTACTCTCAAATCTAGATACAGGCAGGAAATATTTCAAGAATACTTGAAATATAGTAGATTCAGCTGTACACCATCACAATAGAGCAAATACTGTGATAATGCAGGTCGCAAAGTTTTTGATTTCCCAGGACATATAAAAGTTGTGTTTACACTATGTTATAGTGAAGTGTTATAACAAAAAATTATCTACCTCAATTAAAAAATACTTTATTGCTAAAAATTCTAGCCATCATCTGAGCTTTCAGTGAGTCATAATCTTTTTACAGTAGCAACATCAGAGATCACCAATCACAGATCACCATAACAGATACAATAATAGTGAAGATGTTTGAAATTTTGTGAGAATTATGAAAATGTGACATATGGACACAAAGTGAGCAAATAAATGCTAGTGGGAAATGGCATCCAGAGGTTTCCTTAACACAGGGTCATCACAAGTCTTCATATGGTTAAAAATACAGTATCTGTGAAGCATCATAAAACAAAAGCACAATAAACTGTGATATGCCTATATTTATTTCCAGAATTCTTTAACAGATTTCCAGTTGTATTATTTGTGGCTCATAACATTGTTTGAAACAGGAACTACCTAAGTTCAGTGACTTAGTGTATGATGCACTGTATCATGCAATCACAAACATCTGGCAATTTAACAAACCCACTTTCACTGAAACAATTAGAGTCGTAGGACTTATGCACAACTGCAAAAGCCAATAGCAGCAGAAACGTCATGGACTTGTGCATTGCAGTCTGATATACTTCTGGAACACCATGCCGCCTTCCGGAGACAAACCATTCACGCTAGGTGCTGCTGTTACCTCGTCTGTTTATTTTCTTTCACAGGAACTGTGTTATTGATTCCATTAGTTTCTCTCGTCTCTTTGACGAATAGCCTTGCAGGTCTCATTCCCCATCTACTAGTCTGCAGCCATGAAATTAAAAGACACTTGCTCCTTGGAAGAAAAGCTGTGATCAACCTAGACAGCATATGAAAACGCAGAGATATTACTTTGCCAAGAAAGGTCTGTCCAAAGCTATGGTTTTTCCAGTAATCATGTATGGATGTGAGAGTTGGACTATAAAGAAAGCTGAGCGCTGAAGAATTGATGTTTTTGAACTCTGGTGTTGGAGAAGACTCTTGAGAGTCCCTTGGACTGCAAGGCGATCCAACCAGTTTATCCTAAAGGAAATCAGTCCTGGGTGTTCATTGGAGGGACTGATGTTGAAGCTGAAACTCCAATACTTTGGCCACCTAATGCGAAGAACTGACTCACTTAGAAAAGACCCTGATGCTGGGAAAGATTGAAGGTGGGAGGAGAAGGGGACAACAGAGGATGTGATGGTTGTATGGCGTAACTGACTCTATGGACATGAGTTTGAGTAAACTCTGGAAGTTGGTGATGGACAGGGAGGCCTAGCATGCTGCAGTCCATGGGGTCGCAAAGAGTAGGTCATGACTGAGAGACTGAACTGAATTGAACTAGTCTCGAAGAAGCCTCTGGGAGTCTATTCATCCTGTCACTCTCATGGTGTTTAGAGGAATTGACCACAAAAATATTTCGTTCTTGCTCAGGGAAAATTAGTTCTTTATTCATCAGATGATCACTGAAGATTCCCCTAAATTCATAGAGAAGGCAAGTTGTGGAATCAGACTCTCTGAATTTAATTTAAGCTTTATACTTGGCCAACTACATGATTTTGAGAAAATTATTTAAACCTGATGAGCGTAATTTTCTTTATTTCAAAATGAGAATAATAATGAGAAAATAGGAATGCAGCAATTGGTACAAAGTAATAAATGTATGTTAGCTATTATAAAGGAAAGAAGGGAGGGGTGATGATTATTTGGTAGATATCTAACTTTGATAATTAGTGATAAGTTTCTCTGTAATCATTCAGTGCCATTGAGTAATAACTATTAATATCTCAATGGATATTAGTTTTCTGAAGAACAATGCTTAGAAATATTAACATAGTTATGAGAATTTTATGTCTAACTGTACCATTTTCCCTTACATGGTGTATAAAATATCTCTATAGATCAATATAAAATAGGATTCAAAGGAACATAAAATAAGGAAAGAAATTTGTTATTTTTAAGAACCTCAGGAAAGAGCTAAATAACCAAGTACAACATCAGTTCAGTCACTCAGTCGTGTCTGACTCTTTGTGACCCCATGAATCGCAGCACGCCAGGCTTCCTTGTCCATCACCAACTCCTGGAGTTCACCCAGACTGAAGTCCATTGAGTCAGTGATGCCATCCAGCCATCTCATCCTCTGTCATCCCCTTCTCCTCCTGCCCCCAATTCCTCCCAGCATCAGAGTCTTTTCCAATGAGTCAACTCTTCGCATGAGGTGGCCAAATACTGGAGTTTCAGCTTTAGCATCAGTCCTTCCAAAGAAATCCCAGGGCTGATCTCCTTCAGAATGGACTGGTTGGATCTCCTTGCAGTCCAAGGGACTCTCAAGAGTCTTCTCCAACACCACACTTCAAAAGCATCAATTCTTTGGCACTCAGCCTTCTTCACAGTCCACCTCTCACATCCATACATGACCACAGGAAAAACCATAGCCTTGACTAGACGGACCTTAGTNTGGTTGGATCTCCTTGCAGTCCAAGGGACTCTCAAGAGTCTTTTCCAACATCACACTTCAAAAGCATCAATTCTTTGGCACTCAGCCTTCTTCACAGTCCAGCTCTCACATCCATGCATGACCACAGGAAAAACCATAGCCTTGACTAGACGGACCTTAGTTGGCAAAGTAATGTCTCTGCTTTAATATAGGAATTGACGGCAGTCAGGCTCTCTGAATGACAGTTAATCTATCTTTTGTCTTCTCTAGGCACTTTGACCCTTCAGTTTTCTCCATTCTCAGAAGGAGGGTCATTTCCGATACTGGCAGCATAAATTCTCACAGTGCTTGAACCCGGCTGCTCTTTGATTCAGGGACAGAAGGAAAGAGAGGATGCCTTTTCCTGGACCTAGTATAGAGTTAGTCCAGGGACTGGCTGTGTTACAGATGGCACTGTGCCAGTGCTAAGCCTCAACCCTCAGTGTGTGTGTGTGTGTGTGTGTGCGTGTGTGTGTGTGTGTGTGTGTGTGTGACCCTCTAACCCACAGGCCTAAGACTAGGGTCCCTGGTACCCAGGACTAAGGGTGGTTCTGGGCAAGCCAGCCCATTGAAGCCCCTTGAGCAGTACACACATGGGCTCTATAGAGCAGAAGTATATAGAAACATAGAGAATGGTACAGCCCCCTAAAAAAAACTCTCTAGATGATTCCTAAATTTCTTGCTCCCTCTGTGCTCAGCANGACTAAGGGTGGTTCTGGGCAAGCCAGCCCATTGAAGCCCCTTGAGCAGTACACACATGGGCTCTATAGAGCAGAAGTATATAGAAACATAGAGAATGGTACAGCCCCCTAAAAAAAACTCTCTAGATGATTCCTAAATTTCTTGCTCCCTCTGTGCTCAGCAGAGCTGTCTGTGTGTTATTGAGCTCTCATCTAACTTGAACCAGAGGATTTCATTTTAAATTTTTAATCAGTTTTCTATATTGGACTTTAGCCCATGATTTTATTAGGAAATAAAAGTTTCTTTTACTAAAAAAAAAAAAAAAAAAAATAAGCAAAAGATGGAAAAAGTGATCTGGTCCAATTACCACTCCACATTCCCTTTCTAATTGGGAAGACTGAGGCCAGAGAAGGATGGTGACTGTCCAGGCTGATTGTCCAACAAGCTGCAAGACCCAGACCAGAAGCCAGGTGCCCAGACTGCCTGCATGTTCTGCTTCCTCATGCCCCATGGAATCAATCAAGGATGGGATAAACAACGTATTACTGTGTTGATCTCAGCGAAGAATTTTAATGATCTGTTCAGTCTCTTTCCAGAGCTGGCCCGGCCTTTAGTGGGCTAGAAGACACTGTGTCCTTTCCTTAAGGTTTTGGAGGCCATTGCCAAAATCAGAGGTCTCATGCTCATATGTGCTCTTTGCCAACTTGTAATTTTTCCATTGCTTATAGAGTATGTGGTGGGAAAACAGCAGGCACCAAGTTTGAGCTTGATCCTATTCGCTTCCTGTCCATATCTGGGTCTTTTCCTCTCCACTCCAATCCTATATTCATTTGAAATATTTATTGGTACCTATGGACCGTTTATCACAGTGAAGCGTCTTGGAGACATGGTTGGCTTTCATCTTTCTTTCATCTGCTTCTTTGTTTCCCATTTCGACTCTCATCTGCATATGTGTTTGTGTCTCTCTGGGCTTTTTGGTCAAAGTGTCTCTCTTTTTCTTTCCCCTTTTTCTTTCTCCTTTCCCTCGTCTTCCCCCTTCTCTTGTATTGCTACACCTTTCTCTGTTTTTATCACCCCCCCCTTTTTTTTTTTTGCTGTTTTTGCTCTCTCCTTTGCTATAGTTTTTTGGATGTGGACCATTTTTAAAGTCTTTATTGAATTTGTTGAGATATTGCTTCTGTTTTATGTTGTGTGTTTGCTTTTTGGCCACGAAGCATGTGGGATCTTAGGTCCCTAACCAGGGACTGAACCTTCACACCCCTGCATTGGAAGGTGAAGTCTTAACCCCTGGACCACCAGGGAAGTCCCGTCTCTTTCTTTTTCTATTTCGTTTCTCTCATTTTCCCATTGTCTTTTGTTCCCCCTTCTGTTTCACCTTTGTTTCTTCCTGCATCTGTGAGCTGGCGCGTCTGTCTCCTCTGTCTACCCTCAGATTCTCTCTAAAGACTGTGTGTGTGTGTGTGCACTTGTTCACAAGGTGGGAGGCTGCAAAGGCCTCTTGAATTTCTCCTTTTCATGCAAGTCCATGAGGGGACACTGAAGCCACCCCATTTGTTCAGCCAATTTCATAAGATTTTCCTTTTCCGATTATTTGATTATGTAAACACGTTTTGATCCCACTGAAAAGGAGCTCTGGATCTCATTGGGCTTGTGCATTGGACAAGCAGGGATGAGATTTTTTTTTCAGGTTGTAAGGAGACCTACCCTAGCTTTAAATACTACATGTTATGAAAATAAGTTACTAGGCCCAGACTAACCTATGAGGGTTTCATAGACAAGGTAACATTTGATTTGGGTCTTGAAGCATGAATAGGAGTCTTCCAGGAAGAAAAGGGAGGAGAGTATTATTTATAGAGGAAATGGCACAGAGGGATAAAGTCTGGGAGACTGAGAACATAGTGTATAAGAGAATGAGGCTGGAAAATTATGTTGGGGCCCAAACCTGGGGACTTTGAATGCTACGATGAGGAACTTGGTCTTTTTCCTGATGGCCATGTGGAGTCATAAGAGAGTTTTAGGCAGGGGTGTGGCAGAGTTAGTATGGTCAATGACAGGGAGGTATTGAGACTAGAGGCCTAGAGAACAGGGGGGAAATTGAGGCAGTCTTCCAGGTAAGAGAGGATGAGCCACAGTGATAATATTCCTCCTGGTTATATCATGCATTTTCTTAAGTATATCTCTTTAAGTATATCTGCTTGCCTGAGGGTTTGTATTCATTAAAAATTTTTTAATGAGCCTGTCCGGTGTATTCAGGTGTGAGGCGTTAGGGGTATAGAGATGACAAAGACATGGTTAAGCTTAAGTCTCAGGGAGGTTACAGTTGAGAGGGAATATGGGCATTAACAGGTTTCTTCACAACCCTTCATTATGAAAGGACAGAGTAAGTAACAGGGGGATGTGGGGGTCCAAGGCGGGAACCTAACAGCTGGGGATGAGGCCAGTCAGGGTGGGCTTCCTAGAAGAAGCGAAGCTTTAGTTGAGCTTGATCGGCCCGCATAGTTTCCCAAGTATAGTCTCTAGTCTAGAAGCACCAGCATTCCCTAGGAAATCATGAGAAATGCATATCTTAAGGGCCCATCCCACTCAGAAGAAATCAGAAACTGACTATGGGAGCCTGCCCGTCTGTGTTTTAACCAGTCCTTGAGGTCTGCTGAAGTTTGAGAACCACTGCTCTAGATAAGAGAGGAGGAAGTTGCTCCAGGCCAAAGAAGCAGGCCAAAGGCAGGGAGATGGTGGATGATGGACGGGAACATCATTCAGGGGCTGGAGGGTAGGGTCGCCGTGTGACTGTGGCACAGAGGAACGTCAAAGTCTGGCTGGTACAGACAATGGAGGCGTGTGGATTGAAGGGATGGGAAGCCACAGAAGACATTTTGAGTGGCATAGTCAGATTTCTCTTTAGAGTCAGTGTGAGCTAGGCATATGTAAAGCAGGCACTCCATCAGAATCCTTCATCTAATGTCTGGGCTCTAGATCAGGGAAGTCAAACGAAGTCTCTTTTCTCTTGCCAGCTGTGGTCCATCAGTAGCATCTGCCTGAGTACTGTGTTGAGGAACATCCTGAAGTCAAGTCTGGGGTAGAGAAATGAAGTTTGTGACTAGGTAACCAAGGTAGGCATGGCCGTGAAACTGTAGTGGTGAGGATGTGTTGGCTCATGTGGCCTATATTAAATTTGAGTTTTTTTCCAGATAATTAGCACAATGAGATTGAAAACACATGTTTTTCAGAACTCACCTGTACTTAGAAAACCCAGCATTGCTCCAAGTCAATAGCTGCTAGAATCAATTCTAAATTATGAGAAGTAGAGTCCCTGAGGGACACAGGACTCTCTCCTTTTCACAGCCCTCCACAATGTAAACTCCTCTTGTTTCTTGACACAATGACTGAATTTCCACCATCATGCTTTTCTTTAGGGCCAGGCAGCTCAGGTCTCTACAGAACAGAAGATGCTACAGAAAAGGAATCAGTTCATCAAGAGCACACCATTCACTTGGCCACATCAGTTAGTTACCTGCCACATGCAGGGCCCACATCTTAGGAGGGCAAGGACATACACTATTTAGTAAGAAAATGCAATATATATATATATATATATATATATTTTTTTTTAAGCACTCATGTTTTAACAGTTTGAACTGTTTTAAGTGGAACGTTTCCTCAAATGCCTGATGTCATTGTCTTTTGAAAATAGTATATAGAATATAATAATTCATTAGCTGCCCCTCCTTTTTGTTCTTGGATGGCCCACTATCAGAAATATTATTTCTTACCATGTCCTTCCTTCAGATGCATGGAGGGCTCACGGTCGCAGGCCCAATGCTCCCAGGCCTCAGTACTTCTTTGAATGTATTTTTACAGGCTTCTTTCTCCCACCTTCTTCTTCACTTTCTACCTGCCTTCATTTGTTGCCATCAGCGTTTCTGCCTTCAGGAAAGTGTAACATTACAGAAAGCTTTTCCATCCAAGTAGCCCTCATGTCACAGGAGCCTGAATGGGTGCCAGAGGCCTGGAGTGCAGCCCCAAGTGCCCTTCTCTGGTGCGAAATGGATCTGAAGACTTGCATTTCATGCTTAAAATTTATGCAGTCTTAAAATTCCACTCTGTAATATGCAACATCTGGGTTTGTATTAATCGGCGAGTGAGAGTTGCTCAGTCATGTACTACTCTTTGTGATCCCATGGACTATATATTCCATGGGATTCTCTAGGGCGGAATACTGGAGTGGGTAGCTTTTCCTGTCTCCAGGGAATCTTCCCAACCCAGGGATCGAACCCAGGTCTCCCACATTGCAGGTGGATTCTTTACCATCTGAGCCACAAGGGAAGCCCGAGAATAATGGAGTGGGTAGCCTATCCTCTTCACCAACAGATCTGCCTGACCCAGGAATTGAACCAGGGTCCCCTGCATNCCAGGGATCGAACCCAGGTCTCCCACATTGCAGGTGGATTCTTTACCATCTGAGCCACAAGGGAAGCCCGAGAATAATGGAGTGGGTAGCCTATCCTCTTCACCAACAGATCTGCCTGACCCAGGAATTGAACCAGGGTCCCCTGCATTGTAGGCAGATTCTTTACCAACTGAACTATCAGGGAAACCCTTGTATTAATGAAGATATTCTTAAATCAAATAGTATTTAAATTACTTACCAATAAGTAAAAAGGATGCCCCAGATATAGGTCCAGTATTTATTCTGTAACTTTGCACAGCCCTCTGCCCTGCACCATACATCCCTGTGCCCTGGAGACTGTGCTACAGGTGGGAGACATGGCAAGGTAAATACCAGCTGTGTGACATTAGGTAAATAACCTCACCACTCTGAGTTTGGTTTCCTCATCCACGTATAGAAGCAGAGAAGACAAGAAGAAATAATGTGGCACAGACCCTGGCACACATTAGGTCCTCCACTGTCGCTGTGCAGTCACTCAGTCGTGTCTGACACTTGGCGACCCCATGGACTGCAGTACACCAGGCTTCCCTGTCCTTCACCATCTCCTGGAGTTTGCTCACTCATGTCCATTGAGTTGGTGGTGCCATCCAACTATCTCATTCTCTGTCATCCTCGTCTCCTCCTGCCTTCAATCTTTCCCAGCATCAGGATATTTTCCAATGAGTTAGCTCTTCATATCAGGCCCTCAATAAATTTTAGTTAAGTCACACATCAAGGAACCTGAGTCATGTTCACTACAATATGAATTAATTAGTCTTAACAGACACTTCGGCTCTGGAAGGAAGGGACTGTTGAAGGGTTGCCTTGGAGTTTTGGATGATCTCCGTGATTTACTCTTACTGTGAGTTGCTGGGATCTTGCTGTGAGGACGTAGAGGAAGGAGGGGTTCATTCCTACTGGGGGATCCTGGATGGTTTCAAGGAAATGACACTGGAGCTGGATCTTGCCGGGTGGGTAGATATTTAACAGGCTCATCGTACGGTCAGCCACCCAGGATGACTCTTCTCTTGCTCCCTGTACATTCCCGGTGCACCTTCATTGATTTCCCAGCCTACACACTTGCCCCAGCTGGGGATTGTTTTAGTTCTGATCAGAATATCAGAACATCTCATCAGAATATCTCTACCATGAGAGCTTATCAAAAGGACCATGAGGGCTATACCCCTCTGCCAATTTTCCTGGTAACAAATGAGCCCACTTGATGTCATTTCCCCTATAACTGGTAACCTCCCTCTCTCCCCTCTAAGTGGAGATTGCCACCATCTGCCACACATGGTGGGGTGTTACTCTCAGACCTTGCTTCAGACAGCTCAGCTTCCCCATCCATTAAACCGTAGGTGTCTCTATCACCGACTCCAGACTCTTTCTTCGGTTTCCAGACTCTCTCTTCTGTCCTGAATGTAGGCCTGTCAGCACTCATGACTGGTGAACAATGAAATTCAGGACTGGGTAGATGGGTTTGTGTGTGAGCCTGGAGGGCCACACCTGCGTTAAGAAGTTTAATTTTCATTCAGATGGCCATAGGGAGCCATTGAGGACTTTTGAGCACAGAGGTAAGTTAAGAACTACACATGAGAATGATCATTAGAATCCAAACCTCCTAAGGACGGATCCTTCCACCCGCTGTGTGATTCTGATAATGCCTGCAGCAGCATCCAGTTATAGTTTAGTGTCCAGGAACTGACATTTGAGTGAAAGAGTGATGGAATCACTATGGCAGCAGGCATTTTTAGAGGACACGCCAGGAGGCAGGAGAACCTGTTCAGAGGCCACAAGTGCTGGTCCTCAAGGGCTGGCAATGGGATGGGTACAGGCACAGCTGCGGAAACTGCTGAAAACATCTCCCTTCTGTCCTCCACACTTCCTGTGGGGCACTGACCACTTCCTGAATTCAGAGAAAGTTTAGGACAGCAGAATCCCTGCTGGCAGTCCCAGCCTCATGTTCTTCCAGAGCCTCTGTTCCCCCCTGCTCCCCATTCAGATGGGAACACAGTCCAGGCACGCTCTAGAGAGGAAATAGCTATTTGCATCTGAACATGAAACAGCATTTTCTGAAGCTGCAAGCAGGGCCCAGCTGGTGTGAGCTGAGTTTGCTCACAATTGCAACCAGCTTGTTTTAATTTGGGGCAGGGGGAAGGGGTGAGACTTCATGAGCCAGTTTCCCAGTGGGAAGACACTCATACACACACAGACACACACGCAAATGCAGCAGGCCTGCGGTCCTAGCCAATTTGGCTGAGGAGAGGACTTCCTAGGGGGAGGCGAGGAAGAACGGGAAAGGGTTGTCCAAATGCGTTCTTCTCAAGCCCCAGGGGAACAGCTGCTTTTGGACGCTGGATAAAACCATTGGGACTGATTGGAAGTGCCCTGCTGGTCCTGGAGTCATCTTGCAATGCCGGACACCGACTGAGCCCTAAGCATTTTGTCAGATGCTTTACTTGATGGTTTTCTGCAGAAGGCAGGTGGGGGGAATGCTGGAGAAAGAAGTAGGCTGGTTGCCAAGGCCTTAAATTGATTTGAAAAATGATAAATGAAAGTTGAAAAAGTCACTGGGATGAGACTTCAAGGACACTCATTAGAATTTGTTGTCCCAAGTGAGACTCAGCTTTATCCTGCTATCTAGTATCTGAACATAAAGGCTGGACACAAGCATAGAAACAAACATGCAATCAGAGCAGATTGTTTCCTGTTATCGCCCCTTTTTATCCCCCTCTTGCTTTCCTCATGTCTTTAATCCCCTCTTGATGCTAACAGTCCAGATATGGTCTGCAGAAGGTTGTTTGTCCCTGAGTCCTCTGATCATAGTCCCCATGGTGGGTATTTGTTCACGAGCAGAGGCAGGGGACTCTAGGGCCAATGGTGAAACTTTTCGGGCTGCCAGTGAAGGCAGTGATGAGAAAGCTCTCTCATAGGGGAAGTAGGCAGCATGATATTCTGGAAATATCTCAAGCTTTAAAATTGCACAAGTATGAATTTAGTCCTAGTTCAACCATGTAGGCAGACAGCTTAACTTTCCATCCTAATTTCACCATGAACTTGTGAGTTGGATATAATGATCCCTCATCCAGACTTGGAGAAAGCAATGGCAATCCACTCCAGTACCCTTGCCAGAAAATCCCATGGACGGAGGAGCCCGGTAGGCTGCAGTCCATGGGGTTGCGAAGAGTCGGACTCAGGTGAGCGACTTCACTTTCACTCTTCACTTTCATGCACTGGAGAAGGAAGTGGCAACCCACTCCAGTGTTCTTGCCTGGAGGGTCCCAGGGACGGAGGAGCCTGGTGGGCTACCGTCTATGGGGTTGCACAGGGTCGGACATGACTGAAGTGACTTAGCAGCAGCAGCATCCAGACTTAGATAATGAACTTACCTGACATATAACTATAATAGCTAATATTTAGCTCACAGTACTAGGTATGCCAATCACTTCAATGAATTAGCTCACTTGACTTTTGCAATAACCTTAAGAAGGACAACAATTATCCTCATTTCATAAGCCCAGGGAGGTTATGGGCTTTGCCCTAGTAAGTGGCAAAGGTGGGATTTGAACCCAGGCAGTCTGACTCCAAAACCAGTGCTCATCACCACTACTCTATGCTACCTCCTGGCACTATGGTGTACGCAATAAGAGGGGCTCAGTGCTGCTTGGGTTCCCCTCCCCTAACTTCTCTCTTCAGGGAGCCAGGAGTCTTGCAGAAAGTTCTCTGGCAACAGTGGAGCAGTTTTCTCTGTTAATTAGGTGTTTCATTTTACTGCCAGCCTTTTGTTTTCCCCCTGGAGATCTGGAAGTATTTCCAATAAATTGTGTTTCAAGGAAAGAAATAGAAAAAGACAGTCAGTGGCCCCCAGGTTTGAGACTGCACAGTTTCTCTGGGCAGGGGAGAACAATTGGGCCATTGTCCATAGTAATAGGACTTCCTGGGGAGGCAGCTGTGGGCCTTGCTCCCTGGTTTTCTTTTAGCAATGACCAAACTGACTCCCTTTTCATCCCCTCCTCTTTGGTCAGTAGTGTATTTTATTCTTACATGGACCACTCCTTATTCCCACAAAAGAAATTAAAATTTTTGTTCTGGACTTAGCACAGGGATGTGGCATGGGCTTGCTTGCATCTACATAGGGACTGGATATTTTGGAAAACCTGCCTTTGTAGAACTGAGAGTTTCCTTCCAGTGAGCATGCTGGGATCTTCCCATTCCTGCATCTTGGAGAAAAACCTTAGCATTCAACTCTAGATTAATCAGTGTGGCTTATTTAGGTTGATGATGATCCTGGCCCAGAATATTCAATACCTTGCCCTCTGGTTGTGTGTTTAATATCTCATGCTGCTGCTGCTGCTGCTGCTAAATCGCTTCAGTCGTGTCCGACTCTGTGCGACCCTATAGATGGCAGCCCACCAGGCTCGGCCCTTCCTGGGATTCTCCAGGCAAGAACACTGGAGTGGGTTGCCATTTCCTTCTCCAATGCATGAAAGTGAAGAGTGAAAGTGAAGTCGCTCACCTGAGTCCGACTCTTCGCAACCCCATGGACTGCAGCCTACC
>SJYV01035717.1:722994-761107 GCA_006410875.1 Neotragus pygmaeus
GCACTGGAGAAGGAAGTGGCAACCCACTCCAGTGTTCTTGCCTGGAGGGTCCCAGGGACGGAGGAGCCTGGTGGGCTACCGTCTATGGGGTTGCACAGGGTCGGACATGACTGAAGTGACTTAGCAGCAGCAGCATCCAGACTTAGATAATGAACTTACCTGACATATAACTATAATAGCTAATATTTAGCTCACAGTACTAGGTATGCCAATCACTTCAATGAATTAGCTCACTTGACTTTTGCAATAACCTTAAGAAGGACAACAATTATCCTCATTTCATAAGCCCAGGGAGGTTATGGGCTTTGCCCTAGTAAGTGGCAAAGGTGGGATTTGAACCCAGGCAGTCTGACTCCAAAACCAGTGCTCATCACCACTACTCTATGCTACCTCCTGGCACTATGGTGTACGCAATAAGAGGGGCTCAGTGCTGCTTGGGTTCCCCTCCCCTAACTTCTCTCTTCAGGGAGCCAGGAGTCTTGCAGAAAGTTCTCTGGCAACAGTGGAGCAGTTTTCTCTGTTAATTAGGTGTTTCATTTTACTGCCAGCCTTTTGTTTTCCCCCTGGAGATCTGGAAGTATTTCCAATAAATTGTGTTTCAAGGAAAGAAATAGAAAAAGACAGTCAGTGGCCCCCAGGTTTGAGACTGCACAGTTTCTCTGGGCAGGGGAGAACAATTGGGCCATTGTCCATAGTAATAGGACTTCCTGGGGAGGCAGCTGTGGGCCTTGCTCCCTGGTTTTCTTTTAGCAATGACCAAACTGACTCCCTTTTCATCCCCTCCTCTTTGGTCAGTAGTGTATTTTATTCTTACATGGACCACTCCTTATTCCCACAAAAGAAATTAAAATTTTTGTTCTGGACTTAGCACAGGGATGTGGCATGGGCTTGCTTGCATCTACATAGGGACTGGATATTTTGGAAAACCTGCCTTTGTAGAACTGAGAGTTTCCTTCCAGTGAGCATGCTGGGATCTTCCCATTCCTGCATCTTGGAGAAAAACCTTAGCATTCAACTCTAGATTAATCAGTGTGGCTTATTTAGGTTGATGATGATCCTGGCCCAGAATATTCAATACCTTGCCCTCTGGTTGTGTGTTTAATATCTCATGCTGCTGCTGCTGCTGCTGCTAAATCGCTTCAGTCGTGTCCGACTCTGTGCGACCCTATAGATGGCAGCCCACCAGGCTCGGCCCTTCCTGGGATTCTCCAGGCAAGAACACTGGAGTGGGTTGCCATTTCCTTCTCCAATGCATGAAAGTGAAGAGTGAAAGTGAAGTCGCTCACCTGAGTCCGACTCTTCGCAACCCCATGGACTGCAGCCTACCAGGCTCCTCTGTCCATGGGATTTTCCAGACAAGAGTACTGGAGTGGGGTGCCATTGCCTTCTCCATAACATCTCATGAGCCAGGAGCAAAGGGGAGAGCTGGGGGGTGGGTACTGGTGGTGGTGGAACTGGGGATGGCCTCTGATTGAATGAATGGAGTTACTGTCCCACTGTACACCAGAATATGTGATGTTGGCCGAGATGCTTAACTTCTTCACTGTAGACAGTGATCTTCCATGCCTATTCTACATCCCAAACCCATGGAATGATTGGCATGCTCAAGACAGCCTTAATCGTATATAGTTCTCTATGAAATGCCATTTCCCTTCTGGCCATTCTAACCTAATTTTCAAATCTCAGTTCCAGCGTTATCTGATTCATGGTGGTGTTTGATGTGTTTCCTTACAGGAGATATTTATTATTTTTCTTGGTTTTAATCTTCTTCCTTCTCTGTCTTACCAATCTTTAGATGGCAGAGTTGGCTCCCACTAGAGGACCTGAAAAGATAAGACAAATCACTTTGTCAGTGTTCTTTGCATCTAGTTTTTGCCAGCCAGACAAATCACCTAGACTTTCTTTAGAAGTTAGGGAAGAACTGGGGATACTGAGGATGACAGATTGCATAGCTACAACCTTCTTCATTTCTGTAACATATTTCAAGGGCATAGTTATAGTAAGAGCTTGTTTATTCCACTGCTACGTTTGTGTTCCCTTTGCCTCATTCACAACCTTACTTAATCATGGATCTTGACTGTGTGACTGTTACCCTCATTGCTAGAAGGTCAAATCCAGTAGTAGATTTGGATGTGTTGAGTTGCTAGGGTCTTTCATTAACTTCACCACTAGTCCTATTAGTTCCTGTTGCAGGAGCACCAGTCAGCCAGGTGGTAGTGTTGATTTCTAATTCAATGAAGCACTGTTGTGTTCCCTAGTAGAAATTTTCCTTCCTTGGGAATCAAGGCCTCAGAATCAGCAGAGCCCCGCATATGTAGGAAAGGAAATGAAAATTTTGTGAATGGGTCATTAGAGTTCATGCTGAAAGAAGCTCCTCCTACTTCTTGGTCCTCACACTCCAGTATTCTGGCTATGGGAAATCAGACATGAACTGGCAATTTGGAACAGTACACCAACCCTTCAACTTCAAGTGTGTGTGTCATCTAGCAAGCACCATTTGTTGTTGTTGTTCAGTAACTAAGTCATGTCTGACTCATTGTGACCCCATGGACTGCAGCACACCAGGCTTCCCTGTCCTTTATTATTTCCTGGAGTCTGCAAAAACTCATGTCCATTGAATTGATGATGCTATCCAACCATGTCATCCTCTGTCATCACCTTTTCCTCCTGCCCTCAGTCTTTCCCAGCATCAAGGTCTTTTCCAATGAGTCCAATGAGTTCTTCGCATCAGGTGGCCAAAGTTGTGGAACTTTAGCTTCAGCATCAGTCCTTCCAATGAATATTCAAGGTTGATTTCCTTTAGTATTGACTGGTTTTATCTTGCAGTTCAACACACTCTCAATGGTCTTCTCTAGCACCACAGTTCGAAGAATCAATTATTTGAGGCTCAGCCTTCTTCACAGTCCAACTCTCACACCCATATATGACTACTGGAAAAACCATAGCTTTGACTATATGGGCCTTTGTCAGCAAAGTGATGTCTTTGCCTTTGAATACACTGTCTATGTTTGTCACAGCTCTCCTTCCAAGGAGAAAGTGTCTTCTAATTTCATGGCTGCAGTCACTATCCAGAGTGATTTTGGAGCCCAAGAAAATAAAATGTCACTTTCCACCTTTTCCCCTTCTATTTGCCATGTAGTGATGGGACTGGCTGCCAGCACCATAACTCAGTAGTTAATAGGCCATTCCACCCTTTCCACCATTCTATCTGTCCGACTCTTAGCTTCTGAGAGATTCAGTTCATAATAAAACTCATGGTTCTGAGCTTGTTGTCCTGCTCTCTGTAAAATGAATTCTTTGATGAGAAGCAATGTTGTGATGGATTCCATGACGGAGAACAAGACATTCTTATGCTTATAGATGGAGATGTTGTCAGGCAGGGAAATCAAATTCATATACATGTTGTTATCTGCCAAAGTGAGGATAAAGCACCTCCATGTGATCAGACCATGTGACTGAATGGTCTCCCTTAAAATAATGCCATATCTGAGGCTCAGCAGTGGTCTCTGCTGTTGCTGTTGAACACATGAACAGGTTCAATAACATAGACTTCTGTGACCAATGTTCATCTGGCCACAGGACTGCTCACCTCCATTTCTGTGACTGTGACCACCTTATTTCTGAGTCCATTGAAAAAGCATCAGAGTGGCTGGGAAAAAACCTACATGTTCATTGAGATACCTTGACTATCTGATTATTGAGTGTTTGTAGTAGATAACATATTTTTTGTGTGAACATCTTTTTGTCTTTTTTTTTAATGAACATTTTTGTAAAGGCAGATTCTTTACCAGTTGAGCTACCAGGGAAGCTGTGAACATCTACACAGACATAGATAGCCTCCTGTTGTGTGCCTTATTCTGAGAGGTCCACCCCCAGGTCTCCTTGACACAATCTTTTAATCTTGTTCTTTTCAATACCACCTACCTGGGCATCTTGATCACCTTGGGCCTCCTCAGTAAGCTCCAGGTTATTACCTGGTGTAAACTCTGCAACTTGGCGAGAGGGGTGTCTACTCTGGCTGTTCAGATGCCACTTAGTTTAAGATCTAATGAATGGAAAATATGGAGATAAACAACAAATTCTCACTTTTCTCCTAACTGGTTGAATTTCCCATCCTAGCAGCTGGGTTTTCAGAAAGGGCAGAAGGCCAAGCACAAGGAAAGCTCCAGGCAGCCCAGCAGGAGAAGAGGTGAGTCATTTACTTCTTGAGGAATTTGGTTCGGTCATGTCCCATTAATCTGGCTTCATCAGGAAATGAGCTGTGTCACTGAAGTCAATTTTCCAATAACTCTTTCATATGCAAAATTTTTATGTAATCATTTTGTGTAGAAGTCTTTCTAAACCAGTTCCATGCTTCTCTGCCTATTTCAGTGGAGGGCCCTGCCCATTTTCTCACTTGCTCATGCTTTTTGGGGGCTGTGTGACAAGATAGACAAGAAAGAGCTCTGGAGTCAGATCTGAGCTTGAATTCGAGCTTTGCCATTTATGTCTCTGGGCTCCAGGGACCTCAAATGCAATACAAGTTTAAGTACTTTGGCTCTGATCATGTATCTAGAAATCTGTATCCCCCAGGGTCATTGTGAGGGTCAAGTACACAACAAAAGGGAAGGTTCGATGCTGTCAAAACACCTAACACATTTTAGCCACTTAATAATAAACATTATTTTCTAGGGAGTGGGTTTGTTTCTTGTTCTGCAATTTTCTTACCATCTCAACTTGCTATGTCTAGACTGCAGAGGATCACCTATGCGCTTCAAGGGTTATGTCTTTTTCACTCTATCTCAAGCTGCCTAGGGCCTAGCACAGAGTTGGACACAGTGTAGGGGTTGGAATGTCTTTCTTTCCATCACACAGAAGCGTGCCAGCTCCTCAGGGGAAGGGAAGCTTCTCCTGATGTAAGTTCTACAGCCAGTTTGGCATGTGAAGGTCTTGGGCCAGGTAGCAGTTCTGTAGATTTTGGCTCTCCAAGTCTCTGGAATGCAACCGTCAAGTTCTATCTCCAATGCTGTCCCCATGGTTTTCTGTTTAAGAAGTGCAAAGGCATCACTGCTCAATACTGAAAGAAAAAGGAGGAATAATTTTCTTATTAAGCTATTCACAAGCTCCCAGAACTGTAAATAACGACCATGGAAATTTCCTGTTCTACATTCTCCCCCATCACACACACACACACACACACACACACACGCATCCTTTCCCTCAGAACCACTCTTGCCCTTCATGCAATCGGTAAGTCACGAACAGCAAGTGGGAAATTAGGAGTGAGGGTTATGCCATATAAATTTCTTTTAAAATTTTAAGTTCCTGGAGCCAAGACCAAAGCCACATATTGACAAGGGTAGGGCAGGCCTGTGACAGCAACCTCCTGCTAGGCTTCTAGGATACTGATTCATCTTCTTGTGCAATGAAGACCTCTCCAGAGAGAAAGGAAGGGGAGGGAAGGGAAGCAAAGGAACACTCTCACTTATAAACACTTAGTATGTGTCAGGCTGTATATATGCTGTTCATTTAATGCTGACAGTCACTTTGTGTGGTAGATATTATCATCCACTTCTTTCAGACCAGGTGAACAGTTTGAGAAGCTGAGTAATTTGTCCATGTTATGACAGCTGATATAGGAAGAGTTCTATTTGGTGGATGCTAGAATGTTAGACTAGGCATCTGCCCTGAAATACTCTGTCCCAATACCCCACCCCACCCCAGGCCCCAGAAGCTGAGAAAAAGGAAATAAATATGAAAACTCTGGTGTAGGCTATTAAAAATTTTTTTTGATAGAATCTTAAGCATAGTATACCAGAATACAGGAATGATGGTTGTCATTTTTTCAAATATAGAGCATTTTATAATTTACAAATGTTTTACAATCCCTCCTCTCTTTCCCTCTCTAGTTCTTTCTTGGACAGCAGCTCCCTGCCGTTTCTGTCACATGAGTTCTGTGGCTTCAGTTTCACCATTAAGATGGGCATAGTGACTTGTGCATTAGCTCTGGTCCCTCTGCTATACGCTCTTTTGGTACCTGCATTAGTAAAGTTATAACCAAGTAACTATTAACGTTCGTGTAACTGTGTGTTTATCTGTTTCTTCTGTGGAGATCTCTTAGATCTTGCTTACCATTCTGTCTCTAGCTTTTGTGTTATAGGGACCTTAGCCACAGAACTAGGACTCGAATCTGAGTATAAGGATTTCTGCCAGGAGGTAGTAGAAAGTGGAAACGATACATTTAAAACTATTAGATAAAATTATAAGCATCTATTGTTTGAATTCAACTGTGTGATGCTAGTGAAGGTCTGTGAACCCAGGTTGCAAAGCTGATGCATGGGCAGGCTCTAGTGGGTGGGGTTTGGAGGATTTGGTGCTGACTCAACAGTCCTTAATTTGGTTGGAGTGCCAGGGAGGGTGAAGAGAGTGGTGGTTGGAGTCTGGAAAGCATAGNTGTGTTTTTATCTCATACTTTTTATTTCAATTTTTGTTTGTGTTTTATAGAATATATGATAATACAATGGTATGTATACAGACTTTATAGATATGTAATTATATTGGATGTAATGTACTAAAAACTTTTTAATTGTAGGAGGGCAGGGTAAAAAAATCTGAAGAATGCTGGCCTAATGATCTGGCACCAATTGATTTTGAAAAATCTCACACTGTCATGCCTTTATTTCTATGAGTACCTCTTTTCTAACATAGTGTTGAGTTTTTTCTAATTAAAATTTATTTAAATCAACGTTGAAGATACTAGAGGATTTTCCTGTTTTTGAAATCAACATATTATGATGGGGGGAAAGCGATTTGAGCACTGATATGAGCAAGGTTCGGGCTTCCCAGGTGGCACTAGTGGTAAAGAACTCGCCTGACAAAGCTGGACCTAAGAGACACGAGTTTGATCCCTGAGTTGGGAAGATTCCTTGGGGAAGGACATTGCAACCCATTCCAATATTCTTGCCTGGAAAACTCCATGGACAGAGGATTGTGGCAGACTACAGTCCATGGGGTCACAAAGAGTTAGACATGACTGAAGTGACTTAGCATAGCACAGCATACATCAACAAGGTTCTGCCTTTGGAATCCAATGTGTGGTCAAGATATTGAATCTTCACTGCTCCTTTTTGTTGTGTAGCATTAGAACCATCTTCCCCTATGGCAGGCCTTGGGATCAAGACTTTTAAGACTACTTCTGGGTCCATGTTTACTTCATGAACCTTGAAGGACTGTGGTCAAGGATCATGCTCTCCTTGACTTACACCAATTGAATAGTAACACTTCCTGTATGTGCTGAATTCAGCCTCTTTTGCAACCTCCAGAAGGAATTGCTGGAGGTGGGGGTGGTGCCTGCAATTCAGCTCCTCACCTTACCTGATTTCATCCAAATGGCATCATTTGTACATTTTGCCCACATTTTGTAAAAATGGAAAACAACAAACTGAAAATTGTAGTGCCAATGATTAAACAGTGGAGATAAACTTGATGCAACTGAGATAAACATGAATGGAAATAAACATTCTGGAAACAAACAGCCTCACTTGGACACTCATTGCATAACCCAGGTAGCTAGGTATTGATTTGGACAGGAAAAGATTAAAACTATAAAAGATGTTGTCAAGGACACTGAAAGGCCAAATTTTTACCCCAACTTCAAATTAAGTTGGCTTGCCAGTGTTCTTGCCTGGAGAATCCCAGGGACGGGGGAGCCTGGTGGGCTGCCGTCTACAGAGTCGGACACGACTGAAACGACTTAGCAGCAGCAGTCACTGTTTCATGAACACCAGCAAAAGACACAAAACCCTGGGTCACAGAGGATTTTATTACTCAGGGTAATATCAGCACTCGTGCCAATTCCCTGAGCCCTGTTTTCTACAAAGAGAGTCAAGTGACTTCTGCCCAGGCAATACATCAAATTATAGGAGAGGAACCCTGAGTGTAGGGAACCTGAAATCTATGATTTCTAGTTTTTTTAATTTTTTATTTTTTTTAAAAATATTCTGGTCATACCATGGTTTGCAGGATCTTAGTTCCCTGATCTAGGATTGAACCTCTGTCCTTGGCAGTGAGAACATGAAGTCCTAGCCACAGGACCACCAGGTAATTCACGAGATTTTTGTGTGTATATGACCCAGAATGTGGCTTAGTGAAAGTTCATGAGCACATGGGAAGAATGTGTATCCCATTGTTGTTGGATGAAGTGTTCCATAAATGTCAATTAGATCAAGTCAATTGATGGTGCTGTTTAGGTCAACCATATTCTTTTTGATTCTTTGCCTGGTTAACCTAAAAATTACTGAAAGAAGAGTTTTGAAATTCCCAAACAGATAGCAGATTTTTCTATTTCTCCTTGCAGTTTTATAATTTTTGTCTCATTAATTATAACACTGTTAAGTGCAAACATGCTAAGAACTATTATATAGTCTTGGAAAGTTAAATTATTTATTGTTATATAATGCCCCTCTTTAATCCTGATAAGTTTCCTTTTTCTGAAGTCCGCTTTGTCTATAATTAAGACAGCTACTACAATTTTCTTTTAACTAGTGTTAACATGGAATAGCTTTCTCCATCACTATACTTTTAACATATCTGAACCTTTTTATTTAAAGGGGGGGTTCTTACAGGTAACTTAAAAGTTGGATCTTCTTTATCCAGTTGACAATTTTGGTCTTTCAATTGATGTATTAGACTATTCACATTTAAATTTATTACTAATATAGTTGGAGTCAATATTACTCAAACTATCATTGGAGTGAACTATTACTGATATAGCTGGATGAATCATAAACTGGAATCAAGATTGCCAGCATAAATATCAATAACCTCAGATATGTAGATGACTACCACCCTTATGGCAGAAAGTGAAAAGGAACTAAAGAGCCTCTTGATGAAGGTGAAAAAGGGGAGTGGAGAAGCTGGCTTAAAACTCAAGATTAAAAAACTAAGATCATGGCATCTGGTCCCATCACTTCATGGCAAAGAAATGGGGAAACAATGGAAACGGTGACAGACTTTGTTATCTTGGGCTCCAAAGTCACTGCAGTGACTGCAGCCATGAAATTAAAAGACACTCACTCCTTGTAAGAAAAGCTATCACAAATCCAGACAACATATTAAAAAGCAGACACATCACTTTGCCAACAAGGGTCCATATAGTCAAAGCTATGATTTTTCCTGCAGTCATGTATGGATGTGAGAGTTGTACCATAATGAAGGCTGACTGCTGAAGAATTGATGATTTGAACTGTGATATTGGAGAAGGCTCTTGAGAATCCCTTGGACAGCAAGGAGATCAAACCATTCAATCCTAAAGGAAATCAACCCTGAATATTCCTCGGAAGGACTGATGCTGAAGCTGAAGCTCTAATACTTTGGACACCTGATGGGAAGAGCTGACTCAATTGAAAAGACCCTGATGCTGGGAAAGATTGAGGGCAGGAAGAGAAAGGGGTGACAGAGGATGAGTGAAATGGTTGGATAGCATCATCGACTCAATGGACGTGAGTTTGAGCAAACTCCAGGAGACAGTGAAGGACAAGGAAGCCTGGCTTGCTGCAGTCCATGGGGTCACAAAGAGTAGGACATGACTGAGCAACTGAACAACAACATAGTTGTAGTGATATCTACCATGATTGTAACTGTTTTCTATTTGTTATACTTGTTATACTTGTTTTTGTTTCTTTTGTTCCCCCTCTTTACCTGCCTTCTCTGTTTTAAAAACATATATTTATTTATTTATTTGGCTGTGCTGGGTCTTAGTTGCATCCTGCAAGATCTTTAGTTGTGGCATGTAAACTCTTTGTTGTGGCACATGGGATCTAACTCCTGTATTGGGATCACCCACTACTGGACCACCAGAGAAGTCTCATCTTCTCTTGTTTTAATTGAGCCTTTCAAAGAACTATCCTGGTGGCTCAGATGATAAAGTATCTGCCGACAATGCAGGAGTTCAATTCAGTTCAGCCACTCAGTCGTGTCCAACTCTTTGTGACCCCATGAATTGCAGCATGCCAGGCCTCCCTGTCCATCACCAACTCTCGGAGTCCACCCAAACCCATGTCCATTGAGTCGGTGATGCCATCCAACCATCTCATCCTCTGTTGTCCCCTTCTCCTCCTGCCCTCAATCTTTCCCAGCATCAGGGTCTTTTCAAACGAGTCAGCTCTTCGCATCAGATGGCCAAAGTATTGGAGTTTCAGCTTCAACATCAGTCCTTCCAATGAACACCCGGAACTAATCTCCTTTAGGATGGATTGGTTGGATCTCCTTGTAGTCCAAGGGACTCTCAAGAGTCTTCTCCAACACCACAGTTCAAAAGCATCAATTCTTCAGCACTCAGCTTTCTTTATAATCCAACTCTCACATGGGTTCAATCCCTGGTTTGGGAAGATCTCCAGAAGGAAATGGCAACCCATTCCAGTATTCTTGCCTGGAAAATCCCATGGATGGAGAAGCCAGGTAGGCTACAGTCCATGAGGTTGCAAAGAGTCAAACACGACTGAGCGACTTTCTTTCTTCAAAGAATTCCACTTTATTCTTTTCCTTGGTGTTATCAAGAATGCTTCTTTTAAAAATCATTTTAGTAATTGCCCTAGAATTTGCAATGTACACTTTTAATTATTCTATGTCTGCCTTCAAACAACACGGCTTCACATATGTTGTGGGTACTTTAGAACATTTTCAGTTTCTTCCTCTTGCCCCTTATAACATTGCTGAAATATAGTATGTTTCACATATCCATAAACTGTAATCTAATTGTTACTATTTTTAAAGTTATATTTTAGATCACTTTAAGAGTAAGAAAAATACAATATTTTATTTTACCTTCTTTTATTCCTCCCACTTTCTTTATATAGATACAACATTTTGACCTATGTCATTTTCCTACTCCCCGAAAAACTTACAAAACTTTTTTTTGCAGAGCTGGCCTGCTGCAATGAATTGCCTCAGATTTTGTTTGTCTGAAAAAGTATTTATTCTTCACTCTTTTTTTTTTAATAAAGAAACTTTCATCTTTATTTATTTATTTAATGTCTTAGGCCAGGCTGTGCACAGCATGCAGGATAGTTCTCCAACTGGGAACTGAACCAGTGCCCCCTGAACTGGGAGCCCAGTCTTAACCACTGGACCTAAAGGGAAGTCCCCTTCCTACTGTTTTTTTTTTTCCTCTCTGCTTGCCACCCCCTCACTCTTTTTTTTAATGTTGATATTTCATTATTATCCTGAAGAAGGAAATGACAGCCCACTCCAGTATTCTTGCCTGGAGAATCCCATGGACAAAGGAGCTTAGCAGGCTACAGTCCAAAGGTAGGCAAGAGTCAGACATGACTTAGTGACTAAACCATTTAATTATTATATAAGTTTCAGGTGTACAGCATTATAATTCAACATCTGTATATACCATAAAATAAATATCACAAATCTAGTTACCATTCATCACCATACAGTTGACCCCATTCCCTCTATTTTACCCATCTCTCAACTCCCTTCCCCTCTGGCAGCCCCTAATCTGATCTGTTTCTGTGAGTTTATTTTTGTTTTATTTGTTCATTTATTTTTCAGATACAATATATGAGTGAAATCATATGGTATCTATCTTTCTCTGGCTTAGTTCACTTATTTCATAATATCTATCTATGTTGTTGCAAATAGCAAGATTTCTCTTTTTTATGTCTGAGTGTATTCCATTTTGTATACACACATCTTCTTTATCCATGCATCCGTCAATGGACACTTAGGTTGTTTCCTTATCTCGGCTATTGTAAGTAATGCTGTAATGAATATAGAGTTGCATGTATCTTTTTGAGTTAATGTTTTCATGTTCTCTAAAATAAATACACAGAAGTGAAATAGCTGGGTCAAATGGTAATTCCAGTCTTAATTTTTTTGAGAAACCTCTATATTGCTTTTCATGGTGGTTGTACCAATTTATAGTCCCACCAACAGTGTATGAGGATTTCCTTTTCTCCACACCTTCTGCAACATTTGTTATTTCCTGTCTTTTCAATCATAGCCATTCTAATAGATGGGAGATGATCTCTCATTGTGGTTTTGATTGCATTTCCCTAATAATTAGTGATGTTGAACATCTACTCATGAGTGTTGCCCATCTGTGTGCCTTCTTCAAAAAAATGTCTATTCAGGTCCTGTGCCAATTTTTTAATCAAAGTTGCTTGTTTTTTGTTGAATTATATGAGTTCTTTATATATCCCTGGAGAAGGAAATGGCAACCCACTCCAGTATTCTTGCCTGGAGAATCCTGGTGGGCTACAGTCCACGGAGTCACAAAGAGTCGGACAGGACTGAGTAACTTCACTTTCACTTTCACTTTCTCCATTCAATATGTTGCCTTTTCAATGTAAGACAGTTTCCTTCACTATACAGAAGCTTTTTAGTTTGGTGTGGTTCCATTTGTCTATTTTTGCTTTTGTTTCTCTTCCCTTTGGAGTCAGATCCATAAAACATTACTGAGATATCACTACATGTCTTTGAGGTTGAGTGTTAAGTGTTACTCGCTCAGTCATTTCTAACTCTCTGTGACCCTATGACCTGTGTAGCCAGTCAGGCTCCTCTGTCCATGGGATTCTACCAACAAGAACACTGGAGTGGGTTGCCATTCCCTTCTCCAGGGGAACTTTCGGACTCAGGAATTGAAATCGGGTCTCTGGCATTGCAGGCAGATTCTTTACCATCTGAGCCACCAGGGACTACCTACATTTTCTTCTAGCAATTTTGTGGTTTTAGGTCTCATATTCAAGTCTTTAATCCATTTTGAGTCAACTTTTGTGTATAGTGTAAGACAGTGAGACCACTGTTTCGTTCTTTCATTCTTTTTCATGTGACTATCTAGTTTTCCCAACACTACTTATTGAAGAGACTATCCTTTTTCCATTGTATGTTCTTTGTTCCTTTGTCATAAATTGTTCTTACACATATAGGTTTATTTCTGAGCTCTCACTTCTGTTCCATTGGTCTGTGTGTCTGTATTTGCCAGTACCATATTGTTTTATTATTAGATCTTTGTAGTATAGTTTGACATCAGGGAGCAGGATATCTCCAGCTGTGTTCTTTTCTCAAGACCGTATAGCCTTTTTGTCTTATTTTCTTTAAAATTTTAAATATTTCACTCCACACTCTTCTTGCTTTCATAGTTTCTGACAGTTTCACTGTAATTCTTATGCTTGTTGCTCTGTAAGTAGTAAGGTAATTTTCCTCATTCTTGCTTTCAAGATTTTTTATTTGTCTTTATTTTTATGCAGTTTGAATATGCTGATTATTCTACTATACTGAACAGTAAACAACTGTTTCCTTCACTCCAGAAGGAACATTATCTCCATCCTCCAAAGCTATTTACTGTTCTAATATCCTTGAAAAGATCATCTGGATGTGCAGAAAGATAAGAGATCCATGGAGAATTTATTCATGTATAAAACATTGTGAAAATTGCACTGGAAATTGTGTTCAAAACAGTTTCCTCCGGGAGAATTCCCTGCTGGCCCAATGGTTAGGACTCGGTGCTTTCATTACTGTGGTTCTGTGTTTGATCTCTGGTCAGGGAACTAAGATTCCTGCAAGTTCCATGGTGCAGCTGAAATTTTAAAGTACTCTCAGCCTTGGTTGTCCGTTAGTATCAGCTGAGATCTTTATAACCCAATGCTCACAGATTGTTTCAATTGGTCTGGGGTGGAACCCAAGCCATCAGTAGTTTGCAAAACCCCTGGGTGATTCTAATGTACAACCAGGGTGGAGAACACCTGTCTAAAAGATGCTGAGGTAAGGTATAATTAGTAAATATATTTTTAGCTCAGTGCTTCTCAAAGTTTACTGGGCACGTGAATTACTTGAGAATCATGTTCAATGCAGACTCTGATTCAGTAGGTCTGGAGTGGAGCCAGGGATTCTGTTTCTGACAAGCTCCTGGATATAGCCTAATGCTGTCATTTGACTCTGAGTAGAAAGGTTACTGGGATTCCCTGGTAGCATCAGACAGTAAATCATCTGCCCACAATGTGGGAGACCTGGGTTCGATCCCTGGGTCAGAAAGGTTATCGCTATAATATGTGTCTACTGTAAACTTTTGTATAAATACATGTTCAGAAATTTACCATGTATGAAAGGAGAAGGCAGCTTGACTCTGGAAGACGGTTTTGCAGTAAGAGTGAGACCTTTTGGTTCCCAAGATCACAGAAACACCTTGGGTGTTGAGATCTTGAAAAATCTGACAGACAGTTCAGGGTGTTAACAAAAAGAGAGATTTAGAATACATGGCCATTAAATCCTAAACAACAACTTTACTCTGAATCTCACATTGCTCAAATATGGATGGTGGTAATAGCTGAGGAATGGTCCACAAATTGGGGTTCAAGTGCCAGAGAAATTCTGATACTAATAGAGCAAACAGTCCTTCAGGTTTGAGCAACCCAGGGAAACACTGATCAAAGTGGTATTATTTCTCCTCCTATGGGAGTATGAAAAATGATCTCTGGACTGCCTCCTCTCAATCTTTCAGTTTAATTTCCAAAGGTTATGATACCACTGACCTCTGATCCCACAGAGCTGGCACTTATATTTCTCCCCCACCCTGCAGCCCTGCAAAGAGTAGGAGGGGAAATCCCTCTTCCGGGGCCACTGCTATTAGTTAGCAGGCCTTTCCCAGCCTCAGCAGTAAGCAATCTGCCTACAAGGCAGGAGTCTCAGGAGAAACGGGTTCAATCCCTGGGTCATTCCGATCCCTTGGAGAAGGGAATGACAACCCACTCCAGTTTTCTTGCCTGAAGAAACCCATGGACAGAGGAGCCTGGCAGGTTACAGTCCATGGGGTTGCAAATAGTCGAACACGACTGAAGCGACTTAGCATGCACGCATCCCAGCCTAGCAATTTGTCCACTTTCAGCCTGAACAAATATCTTTCTGGCTACAGGAGTCCCTTATTTATATTCCTGAGTAAACAGAAGGCTCCTAGACTTCCTGCCAGGCATCAAGGAGCCTGGAGGACATAAAGAAGCATGAAGTGAAAGTGAAGTCACTCAGTCGTGTCCAACTCTTTGTGACCCTGTGGACTGTAGCCCACCAGGATTCTCCAAGCAAGAATACTGGAGTGGGTTGCCATTTCCTTCTCCAGGGGATCTTCCCAACCCAGAGATCGACCCCAGGTCTCCCACATTGCAGGCAGACGCTTTAACCTCTGAGCTACCAGAGAAGCCCTATAAAGAAGCATGCCTGTAAGATATTTATCCTATTGATGGCCCTGGGGCAAAAGGGAGAGAGGAAGATATGGGGCCTTCTTTGACATGCCTCCTTAGCAAGTTAATACCTGCTTACCACCAACTGCTGCTAGAAGTATCTAGAAATACCACTTTAGGGACTTGCCTAGTGGTCCAGTGGTTAGGAATCAGCCTGCCAACGCAGGGGATGTGGGTACGATCCCTCACGGGGGAACAAAGATCTCATATGCTGCAGGGCAACTAAACCCATGCACCACAACTCCAGAACCCACGTGCTTCAACTAAGACCTGACACAGCCAAAAACTAATAATAAAATATTAAAATACATATGTGTTTTTTTTTATTTTAAATAAAGAAATAATACCACTTCACAACAATGAGATAGGTCATCCTTCCTTTCCCACTGAGCCTGACTTAGACTCTGAGTTTTCTCATACAGATTTGCTGAAATGAGAGCAGGAGGTCTTTACTTTCCCTGACCTCTGGGCTTCTTACATCCATCAGAAAAGAAAAATACCATAGCAAGGTACTCAGAGCCAAGGAAGGGAGACTGCCTCGGCCCATTAGCCAAGTGGATCAGGTGTGAAAATAAATGACACTACTGTAGGGGTCACCAATTTTTGCTCATGTACTATGGACCCAAAATAAATAAAACCTTAGCTCTGCCCTTGAGAGTCCAAAATCGGAGTTAATGGTTTTCTAAGGTTAGGTCAACTCTTTGCATGAGGTGGTCAAAGTACTGGAGTTTCAGCTTTAGCATCATTCCTTCCAAAGAATACCCAGGGCTGATCTCCTTTAGAATGGACTGGTTGAATCTCCTTGCAGTCCAAGGGACTCTCAACAGTCTTCTCCAGCACCACAGTTCAAAGCATCAATTCTTCGGTGCTCAGCTTTCCTCACAGTCCAACTCTCACATCCATACATGACCACAGGAAAAATCATAGCCTTGACTAGATGGACCTTAGTCGGCAAAGTAATGTCTCTGCTTTTGAATATGCTATCTAGGTTGGTCATAACTTTCCTTCCAAGGAGTAAATGTCTTTTAATTTCATGGCTGCAATCACCATCTGCAGTGATTTTGGAGCCCCCAAAAATAAAGTTTGACACTGTTTCCACTGTTTCCCCATCTATTTGCCGTGAAGTGATGGGACCAGATGCCATGATCTTCATTTTCTGAATGTTGAGCNTTCTTCTTCTTCTTCTTCTTCTCCATGTGACTAGTAATAATTGAGAAATCCTGTTTTTAAGGAAATCACTGATCATCAGAGGGCTTGGCCCTTGACTTTTCTCATCCAAAAAATGACCTGGTTAAGGCTAATAGAGATGTTGATGCTGCAGCTCTCTATGGAAAAGCAAAGAAAATGTCCACTGTGTGATTCTGGGGAGGCTAGGTTGATGAGCTAGCTAGATTTTGCCAAGGAATCAGCCAAATTCTCCTACAATGTCTTTGTACAACATCTGTGGAATGCTCTTGATAGGTAATTTAGCATCTCAACTCCAGTAGGAAATGAGGCTAGTTTGGGGTGATTTCCTGTTGATTGATCATCTTTCTTTTTTTGACAAAGATACTGATGTTAGAATCTCAACTTTAAGTATTTGGGGGATTGTTTTCAGGTAACGTAGTCACTAACATGTATTAAGCATCCAGTTGCCAGGCACTAGGTTGCTCCCATTGTCTAATGCTCCCAGTGACACTCTCTGGTGGGCACTGGTTTGCTTCCCTTTTGAAGATGAGAAAATAGAGGCCTAGAAAGTTTTTGAGAGATGTCAATGTTACATGTGCACCTTTTAGCATCTGACATTTAGGTGGAAGACCCAAAGCTGAATGCTGGTGTCCTGGAAGAGTGAGGAAAAGGAAACTAGTGTTTCTTAGCAACCATGTGCTGCGTACCTGCTCAGTGTTTGACAAACTTCATCGTGTTGAAAGTTCACCGTGGAGAGGGCACTGCTCATGTCTCCATTTTAGAGAGGGAAACCTGAAGCTGAGCAGTGAAGGAACTTGCCCAAGAAGGAGATAGTGAACGGAGTAAGTCTGGAGCTCCGGACGTGTGCCAGGAAGCTCATCCTTCTAGTCACTATGTATAGCTCCTGCACAGCAAGTGTGCAGGAGAAGCTTGGGTATCTAACTGGGGACCAGGGATGCTGGTGAACTTGGGAGGCTGCAGGAGGGTGTGGCAGCCCCGGAACCCTGGGTGTCATGACCAGTCAGTGTCTGCAAGCTTCCTCCTATTGTCCCCCTGCTGTTTTGGAGCTTTCAGTGTTGTGTTCCTTCTCAGCTAAAAATAAGGTTTTGTTTGCACACAGGGCAAAGGGCCTGGGACCCTCCTGAGAAAATCCGCAGAGGAAACAGGACACAAAGTGGACTGCAAAGGCAGGAACAGCACTCCTAGGCTCTCAGAGACTGGAGGCACGGAGCGGGAAATGACACTTCCCCTGTGTTTTTATGTTTAGCTGGGGTTTAATTAACAACCGGCAAACAAGTCTATAATTAACTTGATTTCCCTTTTGGCCAGCCAAGGGAATCATAATAAAGCTCCTTTTTAAGTCCATGGTATTGCTGGAAGGATGGGAGGGAAAGCAGGCTTTCTAGCTCTGCTTGCCCAATACTGAGGGCCCTGACTTGCATTCCTGGCTCCCTTCTCCTGCAAATTGTATTATCTGTACCAGATGTTGCATTAAAAGAAGAATTACTATACTTCAGGGCTCAAATTATATGTGTCTGATTTACTGCCTTGCCTCAGTTTCAAATGCTACCTTGCAGAACGCTGATAAATGATAGCTGATTATTTTGCGGAGTGCTGAGGCTGATGAAGATACCAAGAGCGGGAAGGGGTTAACTGCTTTCAGGCTGGGACCACTTGGCTGGCCATTTGCATTCTCCTTCTGAACGGTTCAAATCTCCCCATACCTACTGCACTGAACATGTACCATTTTGGTTGGTTTTATTTTTCACCTTCAAAATGACATGCTCAAGACGCTTGGCTCCTGAGATACTGAGGCACATTGTATGTCCAAGATAAAGTACTACCGTTTAAGTGTGGCTTTTAAGATCTACCTCCAGCTTCCCTTCCCACTCTCCCATGATTCCCCTGCCCATGTGCTCCACCCCAATGTCCTGAATAATCTGGTGCCTGTTGGCCTCATCAGCCTCATTTCTTGGCTCCCTGCTCAGCAAGAACTTTGCAAGTTCTTCGCCCCTCCATCTTTCATTTGGGCAGTCTGTCTATCTTGTCTCAGCACAAATGTCACTGTATGACCCCAATATTTATTATATAGCCCTTTCCATTCAGTCTCATGATAACATGTACACTTCCCTTCAACCTCAGATTTGCAGATGATACCACTCTAACGGCAGAAAGTAAAGAGAAACCAAAGAGCCTCTGGATGAGGGTAAGAGAGGGGAGAAAAAGTTGGCTTAAAACTTAATATTAAAAAACCCCCACAAGATCATGGCATCTGGTCCCATCACTTCGT
Source organism: Neotragus pygmaeus (assembly GCA_006410875.1). NCBI lineage: Eukaryota > Metazoa > Chordata > Mammalia > Artiodactyla > Bovidae > Neotragus > Neotragus pygmaeus. The sequence goes on from SJYV01035717.1 coordinate 741,673, forward strand.
GGCAAGTAGAGGGGAAAAGATGGGAGCAGTGACAGATTTTCTCTTCTTGGGCTCTAAAATCACTGTGGATGGTGACTGTAGCCATGAAATTAGAAGATGATTGCTTCTTGGAAGGAAAGCTATGACAAACCTAGACAGTGTATTAAAAAGCAAAGACATCCCTTTGCCAACAAAAGTCTGTATAGTCAAAGCTATGGTCTTTCCATTAATCATGTTCAGATGTGAGAGTTGAGCCATAAAGAAGTCAGCGTGCTGAACAATTGGTCCTGTTGATCTGTGGTCCTAGAGAAGACTCTTGAGAGTCCCTTGGACAGCAAGAAGATCAAACCAGTTAATTCTAAAGGAAACCAGTCCTGAATATTCCTTGGGAGGACTGATTCTAAAGCTGAAGCTCCAATACTTTGGTCATCTGATGATGAGAGCCGATTCATTGGAAAAGACCCGGATGCTTGGAAAGATTGAAGACAGAAGGAGAAGAGGGCGAGAGAGGGTGAGATGGTTGGAATTAATCACTGGTTCAATGGACATGAACTTGGGCAAACTCTGGAAGATAGTGAGGGACAGGAGGCCTGGTGTGCTGAAGTCCATAGGGTCACAAAGAGTCAGACATGACTTAGAGACTGAACAACAACACAGCTTTCCATAAAGCATACTCATTTATCTGTGTGATTATTTACCCATTCCATCTACTGTATTATGAGCTCCATAAGACCAGGAACTGAACCTGTTTACCACTGTAATTCCAGAGCTTAATAAAGAGTGAGGCACAAATGCACAGCATTTTTTAATTGAATGAATCTTTAGGGGAATAGTCAAGCTGCCTGCCTGTCCCATCCCTTACCTGCTCCTCATCCTCTTTGATTATTTCTCCATCCAAATTAATGTCTTCACCTATTTCTGAAACCACCTTGCCCTACACAAAGGCTCTCTTACTAGCTTTATGAACTTGAGCAGGTTCCTTGACTTCCCTGGGCCTCAGTTTCTCCTATGTGTAAAATGGGGGTAACAATAGACCTGCCTTAATCTGGTCGTTGTGCAGATTTAAATGAGTCAGCGTATGAAGGCACTCTGAAGTGTTCCTGACTCATGGAAGATGTTGTGTAAAATGGTTAAAGCAAACACTTAAAAAAAAGTGTTTTCTTGGTGAATATGCATTTCCTCTAATGTGACTTTAATTTAGGCCTTTGCTCTGGCTCTGCTTATCCCAGCCACACCCTTTGGCTTTGATTCTGCCATTCTCAGCATTCCTGGCCTCAGAGACAGCACAGGTCAACCAAAAGAGCAGCTGACCCAGACTTGGGAAGGCTGCTCAAAGGAGTGGATGCCTGAACTGGTTCTTAGAAAATGGAGAAGACTTTGCCAGGTGCTGAACCAGGACAGAATGTTCCAGGCAGAAGGAACAGCATGAAGAAGGCTCAGAGGAGCTGGAGGACAAGATGTTTGGGGACCATGGCTCACATCAGGGCCTAGTGTAGATGGAGTAGAGAATGCAAATGGGTGTAAATGCAGAGAAGCCTGGGCCTTAGAGGACTTCATATGTCATGCTAAGGAGTTTTGATAGTGTCCTGTAGCTTAGGGAGAGCAATTGACATCTTTGGTGGAAGAGGACACCATGGTCACCTCCAGTGGCCATAAAAGGGAAAACTGGGCCCACAGCAGGAGTCATGGTCCTGTTAGAAAGGGGAGACATGAATGCTTCAGCTGTATTCAGTCCTGCTCAATGCCTGCAGAGATGGCTGCAGGTTCCAGGAGCACTTTCCTGGGAACCACATGGACTCCTGGGAGTCACCAACTTTTTAAAACCAAGGTTTTAAAGATGTGCCAGCTCTCCAGGCATGGATGAAGCTTCCTTCTTCTCATTTCAATTCAGCTCTAATAGGTCTCAGGGGATGTCACAGATTTGTGAGCGAGCAAGCAGCTGGAGAGGAAAGAGGTACGTTTTGTGGAGGTTTATCGAGTTCATCAGGCTCTGTAAGGAAGCTTTCACATGGTGGAATGAACAATTTCTTTCAATGTTCCCCAAAATCATGAGATGTAGGTATTGTGAACCCAGTGTTTATAGATGAAAAATCTTAGGCCTAGAGAAGCTTTGAAAATTTGTTCAGCTGGTACTAGAGAGTGTTAGACTGTTTACACCAAAACTGTTGTCATTTCTACTTTACCGGGCTGTTTGCTTTACATAGCACCCACCGTAGAGTGATCCTTTGGTACATGTGTTATTGCTCTGCTGGATTCTGAGCCTGTTCAGCATCCAGCACTGGGCATTTCACACATTAGGTTCTCAGTCTGTGTTTACTGATTGGCCCAGTGTCCTCTAAACCTACAATGACTCCATCAGTCACTAGAGGGCATGATGGATATGCAATGTGGAGTGAAATTCAGAGTTACAGATGATTTAATTACTCAACTCTCCTCCCTTCCATCCATCCTTCATTCTATATATGGATTATTAATTCGTTCACAAAAAACTTGTGAAATGTCTGACATGTACTATGTACAATGGGACTCTGTGGTTAAAACTTTCAGATTTCTCATTGTTTTTGGTAATTACAGAGGAAAGACACCACAGGTTTAAATCATAAGAACACACAGAGAGCTCTTCACTCAATCTTGGAGTAAAAGAGAACTTCTCTGAAAAGGTGATATCTGAGCTGGGTTTAAAAATGAGTTGAAATTTGCTAAGTATAGAAGGGAGAGAGAAAGAGAGTCTAGGTAAGAGCCAGCAGAAGCAAAGGCCAGAAAATGAGAAGTAACATGGTCCAGAGACGATAAACAGATTGAGATGGAAAGACGTAATGGAAGCCTGGAGGCAGGACTGTAGATGTGGGCATATCCTTGAATGTCAGGATGAGGACTAGATCTGAGGTCTGCAGCAGAGTCCATGAAATAATTTAGGTGAGTTGAAGGTGAGAGAGAGAAGAGATTCTTTTCATGGTCTGTTTTGTCTTTCAGAAAGATCACTTTGGTTGCAAAGTAGAAAATAAAAAACTGGGGATAAGAAGAGCTTGAAGATTGTATTAATCCAGGCAAGAGATGATGGTGGCCTGAATTAAGGCAGCAGATATGAGAATGGAGAGAATTAGATGAAATTTAAGATTTAAACAAATTTTAAGGAAGTGGAATTGATACATCTTGTTGACTAGTTAGAGATGAGGGAGGCAAAGGGGATTCCCAGGATTATGGTCTGAGTGACTGATGGATGGAGGTGACATTCACAGGGGTGGGGAACATGGAAGCAAGCAGTAGAGTTTGGCGGAAGTTGACAAGTGCAGTTTTAAACACATTGAGTGTGAACTGCCTGGGGCACATCTGGGTGGAGAAGTCCAGCAGGCATCTCCACGTAGAGCTTTGGTGCTTAGAGAAGGCTCTGGGACGAAGAGACAGACTTTTGGAGGCACAAGAATATGGATGGTCATTGAAGACATGGATTTGAATGACTTTAAGTAGGATTAGTGTTTGAAAAAAGAAGAACTGATAGTTGGAGGGGGAACCTTGAGGAGCCTCAACAGTTAAGGATCAAGATCTGACATGGTGTAGGAAAATCTCTTCAAGAATTAAATCATTGAATCCCATGGGGGCAGACTTTTAGGATGGTTTGGTTAACAGCAGTAAGAGCTGCAGAGGTCAGGAGAAAGGACTAAGAGATATCTACTGGTTTAGCAAATAATACAGAAAGAGCACTTTCTATGAAATAGTGTCGAAACCAAGATTCAGTGGCTTGAGAAGTGATTCAGAGGTGAAGGCAGTGAGCAAAGATGCTCTTAAGGGAATCTTGGGTATGAAGGAAAGGAAAAGAGTTAGGAAGAAACTCTCTAGAATGCAGAATCAAGTGGGAGGTGGTTAAATGTAATAGAGAATCTTGACCACATTTATGAAATCACAGTGAGTTAAGAGAAAGAGGCTGAAGAAAGAAGATGGAGAGTGGATATAGATAAATTTATGGGTGGCAGGTAGACTGCAGGGTTTGGAAGTGACATTTGCCTAATGGAAGCATTTCTATCCCGGGAGAATACAGAAAGAGACTATAAACTGAAACAAGAGGGGATGATTCCCCCAGCCACACCTGTCTGAAGCTGAAAATTAGTCTTGTGATTCTGTTTATGGTCATTTTGTCTACCCATCTGTCCATTCATCTAGTTTCCAATTACCCTCACGCTGGAATCTATCCATTTACTGGTCTGTCTGAGACACATCCAACTTGGCTGAGCCAATTTCCATCACTATGTGTGAGATCAGTCATTCTGAGTTTATTATTTTTGTTCTCTTTATAAAGCCCCCAGATAAAGATCCTTTCCAGGCATTGTTAAGGATTGAATAAATGAATCAATAAATGAATATACACATGAATACTCACTCCAGATCTCTTTTGTCCAATCATTTGACAAGTACTTATTAAGCAAATGTTATGTGCAAGGCACCATGCAGATGATAGGGCCATAATAATGAGCTAAATGGCGCTTATAGAGCTAACCACCTGTTTAGAGATACAGATCAGATAACAGGTGCCTGCACAGCATGATGCATTTTTGGGGAAGAAGCATAATCTATACACAGGAGGCTGGAGATGGCTTCCTGGAGTGGGTGACTAACCAGAAACTGAGCTCTCCAGGTTAACACATGTTGACAACTCTAGTCTGTTGTTTTGTAAATAGAAACCCAGAGTATTTCTATCAAAATTTACCATACATGAATACATGAATGAATGAAAGAATAAATGTGTCTTCCATCCTATTAACAGTATTTATAGTCATCTATCATTGGAAAAAACTTTGATGTTNGATGGCTTCCTGGAGTGGGTGACTAACCAGAAACTGAGCTCTCCAGGTTAACACATGTTGACAACTCTAGTCTGTTGTTTTGTAAATAGAAACCCAGAGTATTTCTATCAAAATTTACCATACATGAATACATGAATGAATGAAAGAATAAATGTGTCTTCCATCCTATTAACAGTATTTATAGTCATCTATCATTGGAAAAAACTTTGATGTTGGGAGGGATTGGGGGCAGGAGGAGAAGGGGATGACAGATGATGAGATGGCTGGATGGCATCACTGACTCGATGGATGTGACTCTGAGTGAACTCCAGGAGTTGGTGATGGACAGGGAGGCCTGGCGTGCTGCAGTTCATGGGGTCGCAAAGAGTCGGACACGACTGAGCGACTGAACTGAACTGAACTGATCTTTGAACATTTGCTTCCCAGAAAGCATTAGCCTCCAGTAACCAGTGGCCCAGTGTCACGGGATTTTGTGAAACGTTCTAATTTCATCCTGTTCTTTCCTAGCATTAGTATTTTTCTGGAGAAGAACTATATGTATCTTATCTGACTGTAATAGGTATTTAAGGCAAGGCCCTTGAACTTAGGACATGGGGGACCTATTTTCAGTTGAAGTCAGCTTCTCCTCTGGGCTACAAGTCATTTAATTGACTCATGTGAGCCCTGTGAACATGACTGTCAGTGGAGGGTGGTTTTGCTCAGAAATTGTGGAAATGACTGGGAGAGATAGACAGTTTTGGCTACTCCACCCCAGTCTTTTGGCCACATCACCCAGAAACCAATCTCCAGCACAGAATAGTCTTCTCCTTTTGCAAATCTCCAGAGGAAAGAAAATCTACAGTTTTAATACACCTCCATCATAGTAATTAGAAATGATAAAATCAGGAAATGCTTTGGGTTAGAGACAAGGTTGATAGATGTCTTGAGGATCTACAAGCAAAGCTTTGCTAATAAAAATAACAGTGACTCCTGTTGAGGAGTCAGGCTACCTATGTCCCCATCTAAGGAAGTGAAGAAAAGACAGGCAGTGCTGAATAGGGGATAGAGAAGGGCTCAGCCAGGGTCGTGTCCCCAGCTTGGCCACCAGGGCCCAGGAGCTGCAGGGGACATTTCGAAATGCTCTAGTAAGACCCTATCACTCACCACAGGCTGAAAGGGGGAATTCTTTTTTTTACTTAACACAGAGAAAAATACTCTAAACAAACAAGAGTTATAAACCAATCAACAAAGGTCTTCTAAAGACTTACTGGGTGCTGTTTGTCAGGGGTAATACAAAATAATTAGAAAGCTAGGGAAAAAAAATCTATTACACAGAAGAATCTGAAGAGTAATACTATCTTTAGAAAGTTAAATACTGAATTGAATGGTTCAAAATCAGGGACTATCAAAATTCAGAGAAGGTGAGGGTTGCTGTGGGGTCAGATGCTCATGAAAGGCCATAAAAAAAATGAAATCTTGCTATTTGTAGCAACAAGAATGGACTTGAAGGTCATTATGCTGCTGCTGCTAAGTCACTTCAGTCGTGTCCGACTCTGTGTGACCCCATAGATGGCAGCCCATCAGGCTCCCCCGTCCCTTGGATTCTCCAGGCAAGAACACTGGAGTGGGTTGCCATTTCCTTCTCCAGGTCATTATGCTAAGTGACATAAATTGTTAATAGAGAAAGACAAATACTATACTATATTATTTATTTGTGGAATCTAAAAGATACAACAAACTAGTGATTATAATGAAAAAGAAGCAGCCTCCCAGATACAGAGAACAAACTAGTGGTTACCAGTGGAAGGAGGAAGACAGGGAGGGAGGTAAAAACTCTTCTAAGATAGGCTCAAGGACATATTGTACAACAGGGGGGGAAATAGGCAATATTTCATTTAAAAAAAAAAAAAAGACTGCTCAGGAGTCGCCTTTTCTGAGCTGTCTGACAGCTCGTTCTCCCCCAGCCACGGTTTGGGCTCCCAGCCATGTGCTGTCGTAGTGTGTGACATACTTGACATAATGCTTGACTTGCTCCTGGTGCTTACCAGGTCATCTACTTGCCCATCTCCGTGAGTTCCAAGCATTATTGATACAATGTGGTGTTTGGAAGACATTGAGCAAATACCTAACTTTCTGGGCTCACTTCCCTTATTTAAAACACTGGGGATAATAACATAACTCTTTCTCTATCTACTTACCTATCCAGCTGTAAAGTTATTAGTATTATTATGATCTTTACTATTTGCTCCCTGATCCATTTTTGACTCTCTTTGCTTTGCTCTGGAATCCCAAGATGGACCCTTGTGGACTGCATCACGTGGAATCACTCCCTTGAGGACCAGCTTGGCTCATGGGAGGCCCTGGCAGGAGGTGGAGCAGTGGGAAGAGAGAGGTGCTGGGTATTACTTCGCTACCCCACTGCCACGTTTGTGGCAGTATTTTGTGGTTGATGTCCTGCTGGTTTTCATAGCTTCACTGACACAGTCTTGGCCCCATGCTGTTCCTCCAGCCCTTGGGGTGCTAATAGCTCACCGCTGTTGCCAGTGTTTGGTGCTCCAGGATTCTCATCTGTTGCCTTATCTCTGTCCCTTTTCTTTCCAACAGCCCTTTTACAAAATCCTTTTGTTTTTGTTTTGGACCATCTGTGGTGAACTTGGTTTCCCTGATGGATACCATACTCTAACAGGGCTGTTGTTGTGTGGCTGGTAGAAGTCACTTGAGTTTTGTTCTTTTTCTCCTTCTGCTGTCAGACTGGCTGACAGCCTGTGTTCAGCTTAGACAGAAGCCCTCTTACCCACTCCACTGTGAGTGGTTGCTGCTGTCTGTGGCTGGTTAGAGCAGGGGTCTCAGACATGCTGACAGTCCTGGCCTCTGTGGTAGCGGAATGTTCTCCAGGCTACCCTAGCAAGTAGAGGTTTGCCCCCCTTTTGCTGGAGGTTTTCCACTACATCCCCAGCTTCAGTTCTGATCTTCCTACCACCTGACTCCTTAGGGGTTTATCAAGGCCAAAGAGAGATGTGAACGTCTCTTCTTTTTCCTCTTTGGACCATGCCTTAGTCTGCTAGAGCAGCCATAATTGGATGCACAGACCGGCTGGCTTAAACAACAGAAACTTATTTCTCACAGTTCTGGATGCTGCAAGTCTAGGATCAGGTACCAGTAGGTTTGGTTTCTCCTGGGGCTTCTGTCCTTGGCTCTCAGATGCCTGACTTCTTGCTGTGTCTTCATATGGTCTTTTCTCTGTTGCCTGCCCTCCTGGTGTCTCTTCCTCTTGTAAGGGCCCCTAATCTAACTGGATTAAGGCTCCACTCTTATAGCCTTGTTTTTGTTCAGTTGCTAAGTCGTGTTTGACTCTTTGTGACCCCATGGACTGCAGCACACCAGGCTTCCCTGGCCTTCACTGTCTGCCGCAGTTTGCTCAGATTTGTGTTCTTTGAGTTGGTGACGCCATCTAACCATCTCCTCCTCTGCCACACTCTTCTCCTTTTACTTTCAGTCTTCCCCAACATCAGGGTCTTTTCCAATGAGTCAGTTATTTGCATCAGGTGGTCAAAGTATTGGAGCTTCAGTTTCAGCATCAGTCTTTCCAATGAATATTCAGGGTTGATCGCCCTATTTAACCTTAACTATCCCCTTCAATGGAGAAGGAAATGGCAATCCACTCCAGTATTCTTGCCTGGAGAATCCCATGGACGGAGAAGCCTAGTAGGTTACAATCCACGGGGTCGCAGAGTCAGACACAACTGAGCGACTTCACCTTACCTTACCTTACCTTATCCTCTTCAAAGGGCTTCCTAGGTGGCTCAGTGGGTAAAGAATCTGCTTGCAATGCAGGAGATGCAGGAGACAAGATCTGGCTTGGGAAGATCTCCTGGAGGAGGGTATGGCAATCCACTTTTGTATTCTTGCCTAGAGAACCCTATGGACAGACGAGTCTGGCGGGCAACAGACCATGGGGTCACAAAGAGTTGGACATGACTGAAGTGACACACCTATGCATCCCCTTCAATGCTCTATCTCCAAAAGAGTCACATTGAAGATTAGGGCTTCAATATTTTGGGAGGACACAATTCAGTCCATAATAGGCAATGATGGAAAGCAAGAAAAAGCAGACACATCAGCTCAGACACTTAGGAAGAGAAATGCCTTCTTTATCTGTGAACAGATGACTCTAAGTATATTACAGCCCACAGATCTGCCCCAGGGCCAACTTTCCATCCTCTTAGGTCTAGAGGATAAGGTGTGGGCTTCAAGCCAGATGGAGCAAGAGACACTTTCTCAGTTTTCCTTTTTTTTTTTGCTTCATGGAGAACTTTCTTGAGCTGCAGGAAAAGCAGGTGCTTTTCTTCCTGTAGTGCCAAAGCTTTTCCTGTAACATCAAGATTTGTTCCATGGTCTCTCCCATTGACATTCTCTTTTCCAGCTTCTTTTTCTTCCTTCTCACCTGTTCTGCCTTCATTTTCTGTTCCTGCATCTTCTTCCTCCTGCTGCTTGTGCTCCTGCTCCATGGTGATGTGCTCCTGGAAAGCTTGGGGTGCTCCAGGAGCACAGACATGATGCTGCCCAGGGTGTTCAGATGGTGGGTGCTTGGCTTTGTCACTGATCACCAGACTTTGGATGGCTTCACCTTCTTTTTGCTTTCTCTTTAGCCTCCCTATTTTCTTTTTCCCCACTCACTCCCAAAGGTGTGGGACATTGAACAGAATGAGTGGAGGATAGAACTATGGGAAAGTGAGATACTTGCCCTTGAGTTGGAAGCAGAAGTGGTGCTTTTAGACTTCTAGGAGGTTAGGAAAGATGTCTTGGGGCTAAATAAAGAGAACTCGCGAGGACTGAGTTGAAGGAGTTGAGTGTGATGAAATGGTTTGATGGAAAGCTACTGATGTGTGTGGGAGTAAAACTCCCACGAGTGTACATGTAAGCAAAGCACAACTTCTAGGGGCCTGGGTAGGATAACCTGAGGGATGACAAGCTGGTGGGAGTCCACCTGGGATCGGTCTGGACATACTTACCCAGTGGCTCTTGACCTGCTGTGCTCATTGCTCCCCTGGGCCGTTCTGGAGGCCAAATCTGTTGTAGAGCTTGTTGGCTGCCTTGTTTGTTGTATTCAGAGCCAGAGCCTGGGCTGGGGAGACCTCCTTCCCTCATGACCTCTGAGCTATCCCCATCATGAAAGATACATGTTGCTCTTGTATTTCTAGTTATACAAGCATTAGGCTTCATCCTAGGAAATTGGGAACATACAGAAAAATATACAAAGAAGGGGATTAAAAACACTGTCCTGATATCAAAGAGATCTGACATCAGAGTTTGCAGAAACATTGTTAACATTTTGGTATAACTTCTTCCAGTACATTTTTTTCTTTGTCTGTGTACATTTACACATGTGTGCATAGAAACATAAGTGTTCATTTAACTCATATAACCTGCTTTACATCAAGCTGGCATGAAAGCAATGGGTTGATATAGTAGTTATAATGTATATTTTATTGGCTCTCCCTCTTTTGCAAAGGCTTTCTGAATTAGTTCTGGGAAGTTCTAAGGAATTTCTCAGATGAACTGAGGAACAACTCCTTTGTTTTTTGTGTTTTCAGAATCGTGGTCTTTACAGCAATATTTGCTCAGGAGGCCTCCAGGCCTCTGACTGTGCCTTGCTTTTGCGGCCAGGGCCCACCTTCAAAGCTTTTCCTAATGGTCGTTTTCATGAATCTTACAGCTGCCATTGACTTTGGCCCCTCCTGGTGCTGTGGAGCCATCTTCCAAGTACAGAGCACAGGTTAGCTCTCTGGAGCCTGCAGGAAACCAAAGCCATGAGGATGTCCCTATGGAGGTGGGAGGCTCTACCCCTTTTGGCTTATACTTTGGGGCACAAAAAACCCTGCTTTAGGTCCTACATAGCAATTTCTGCCAGAACTTTTAATTGAAAACAGTTGGGGTAAATAGGCTTGAAAAATGGCCAGCATCAGCTCTACCTCTGCCTTCAAGCACTTGCTGCCCCTCATAGCGAGAATTGAAATCTAGTCCCAATTCTTTGAATCTGGGCTGGTCCTAGTGACTTACTACCAATAGGATGTGTCCAAAAACGCATTCTGGGACTAGGTCATAATAAGGCTTGCCACTGCTACTTGGGTCTTTTGAAATGCTCGTTCTTGGGTTCCTTTCTCTTGGAACCAACCACCATATGATGTGAGGCCTTATAGAGGGTCCATATGTAGGTGTTCCAGTTGACAGTCCCATCTGAGGACACAGTCAGTACCAACTGCCAGGCATGTGGGTGTGCCATCTTGGATTTCCAGAGTCCAGCCTTCAAGTGACTCCAGCCCCAATAGACACTTGACTGCAACCACATAAGAGACCCTGATGGAGACCTGCCCAGTTAGTGCAAGGAACCGTGAAGGAAAAAGATCAATTGCTCCTTTAAGCCACTAAATTTTGGGGTCGTTTGCTATACTGTCATATAATCTAAACAGCAGAACCTCCTCTCTCTTGGCTCAGATATATTCTGAGTCCCCAAGGAACTAAGTGACGGACATCCTGTCTCCCTGCCTATGCATGGGGCTCTGTGTCTTGGCCCCTCCCTCCTATTGCTAACTGCTCTCCCAGGACAGTTCTGCTGGAGTCATCCCGTCCTTCCACCCGCCATTTCCAGACATGCCTCAATCCCGAGGGTACATATTGCTTAAGCTCTAGCTGGGAACTCTGTGTACACAACATGAGGAGCTTCCTGTACATACAATTGTGTTTATTAAATTCATTTTTCACTTAGTGTTGTATTGGAGTAATTTTCTCATGTCATTAGAAATTCTGCAGAATTAATAGTCCATCATTTGAATTTATACCATCATTCACCTGTTTTTGGAAAATTGCCCCCATCTCTTTTTCTGCTTAGACTATAAAAAAAGCTGAGATGAATATCTTTGTCCATAAATCTTTACTTAGGTTCTCATCTTAAGGAAATAACTGAGCAGTCATCAAAGAGCATGACTTTGTAATGGATAATGTCAAATCACTTTTCAGAAAGAGCATCCCAAGCTGCCCATCACTAGTCAATTTGATGGGCAGAAATTAGAATAAGAATAAAAACTTTCTTGGTTTTAATTTGCATTTCTCTGATTCTTGGTAGTATCAAATAAAAGTTTTTTTTTTTTACTCTTTCATATTTCTGCTATAATTTTTCTTCTTCTTTAGCCACTATTAATTATCTCTTATGTGCTAAGAAATCAGCTTCACCACAGGAAGTGAAAAGTTAGGTATAGAACCCTAAATGTGTACCACATGGCTTGAGAAATAGCATCAGGACTGTGAAGTAAGGAAAGGACTTGACTTGAGTTCATTTTGGACTTAGTCATGTTTTTAGTAAACTTGATTGGGTGCTACGTGGCTGTCTCCCTCACCATTCGTTGAACCGAGGGTAGGCAAGGAACAAGCAGAGAAGCTGGAAGGAGATGCGAGGAGCCTAGGAACTGCAGACATTCTTTATTTGCAGCAGCAAGGCAACTTGCTTTACTCTCTAATGGCTGACACAGCAGCAACAACGACTACTCAACTCAACTCAACTCAGCTAGCTATCAAGAGGTTTTCAGGTGGTGGTTATATAGTACTATACCACGATGTGCGTGTGTGATGCTACAGATGATCCCAACTGTAGGATGTGAGTGGCATGAAGCGAGACAGCCTGACCACTGCCACTTGGCCAATTACTCTCTTCTGACAATGCCTCTGTGGAAAGACAATCACTTTGGCATCTGCTCTGTCTGTCCTCAAATGTTGGTTCTGCCACTTACCAGTTATGTGACCTTGGACAAGTTATTTTAATCACTTTAGCCTTAAATTCCTTGAGTGTAAAATGATTAAAGTGTAATGACCCCCTGTGTCTGTTGTTGGGATAGAAAGGGATGGTATTAATAAAAAGATAATAAAAGTAAGTATCTTATGCATGGTATCCATTCCATAGTCATCAATGCCTCTTCCACCTCATCATCTCTGTCTCTCCCTCCCTCCCTATGGTTTTGCTCCTGCCCTACTTCATTCCGCTCACACTGTTTCTCAGCTCTCTTATAGTTACCACCCCTCAACTAGTCGCCCTTTTCAGTGTCTTATTCCTCCAATCTCTTTGTCATATCATCTCTGACTATCTTTCTAGAATTAAATCTAATTGTGTTTTTACCTTACTTAAAATCCTTTGCTGCTGCCGCCAAGTCGCTTCAGTAATGTCCAGCTCTTTGTGATCCCATGGACTGTACCTCATCAGGCTCCTCTGTCCATGGGATTCTCCAGGTAAGAATACTGGAGTGGGTTGCCATGCCCTCTTCCATGGATCTTCCCAACACAGGGATTGAACCTATGTCTCTTATGACCCCTGCATTGGCAGGTGGGTTCTTTACCACTAGCCTCACCTGGGAAGCCCTAAAATTCTTTAAGAGCTCCTTCATATGACTGGGACTTGACTTCTCCCAGCCTTCTAGCTATCTCTTAACCTCTCCACCTCATCGTAGCACATACTTTGGCCACACAAGACTGCCTAGAGTCCCTGACACTGTGCCCCCGTCCCAGAGTCTGGCATCTGTGAACATGTTTTCTTATTTGGACACTTTTCTGCCTCTCCCGTCCAGATGGTTATTTCCTACCCATCCCTTAGAAATTATCTGAGGTGATCCTATGAGCTGGTCAGGTGGTCCCTCCTCATGGTTCCTCATCATGACATAAAGACAGGGAAGCACGAAGTTCCCTCCCCACCTTCCTTGCAGGCAGGAATGGCATCTTTATTCCTACATCCCTATTGCAGAGCCTAGCACAGGCTTTCTCAACATCTGCACAACTGATGGCTCCTGGGTGGAGCTATAGAAAACCACAGTGCTTGTGTGTCAGTGCAGTAATCACAGGTACCTTCCCATGGGGCTAACAGGATGGGCTGATGGAGGAGACAGATTATGGCAAGATTGCACATTCTTGGGGTGGAAGCCTTTATTGGTGCTTGAAGAACCTATTGTCCTGGTCCCATACATACATTTTCATCTGATGTTGGAAAGCTGCTGGCCATGCACTTTATGGCTGGTGGATTATATGACACCCTGTTCACAGTGCTCAGGTAGGTGTGAGTGCTTATTTTCTGTCATATTTTCAGTCATTTATTGTCCAACAGGGCCCAATCACAATCCACACAATGTTTTTTAAGAGGAATGTAAATATTTGCTGAATAATATCTGAATTTGTTGTTATGCTTCAAAGTTTTTTTTTTTATCATCAGTCTTGTGCTGAGGCTTGCTATGAATGCCACGTAGCATTCTGAACTGGCACAGATACCCTAAGTACTGTTGGACCTGCTGGGTCATCACAGGTGAGTCTAAGAATTTACTGCATTATAGCCTTGACCAGGCAGAAAACCTTCTCCTCTTGTGTACTTCACTTAAAGCTGATAGTTTACCTCCCAGACGGGTGAAAGTGGCAAGCCAAATGGAATGTATGTTGCCTCCAAAATTCAGAGGCTCACCAAGTGTTGTGCTTCTTTTTAAGTGGTAGGAAGTTTAAGGTACAGTAAGTTAACTTTCGCTTTTGGGAGATTAGCATAAATAGACTTACTGGTACTCATAGAACTCAGTGCTTCCCCAATGGCTTAGAGGTAAAGAATCTGCCTGAAATGTGAGAGACTCAGAAGACTTGGGTTCAATCCCTGGGTCAGGCAAGATCCCTTGGAGATGGGAATGGTGATGCACTCCAGTATTCTTGCCCAAAACATCCCATGGACAGAGAAGACTGGTGGACTACAGTCCAGGGGGTCGCAAAGAGTTGGGCACAACTGAGCAGAGAGCACACAACGAACTCACAAGCCTGCCATTTTAATGAGATTTCTCTCTCATCCCCTAGCTTGCCTGTATTTTACCATAAACATCTATAATATTTGCTACTTCCTAAAATGATGCTATTAATGTAATGAAGTAACATTTTGCCACCTAGGAAAGATGGTGAAGGTCTTTGTGGCTTAAATTTTGTGGCATAGAGTGGGAATTTTGTATTATCTTGACCAAGCGTACTGCTGTTTCTGCCTGGAGAAAATAAACCTCTTCTTGTGTTTTCTGTTTGTTAGAGAAAAAAATCAGCCACTGCATACCAAATGTATGATGTTAATGATTTACTCCAGTAAAGAGTACATCTAGAACAACAGATATTTTTGGAGATGCTACCTAATTCTTTTTATTCAAAATCAATATTGCCCTTCAGTCATAAGGCTCTGGAACCCCTTCCTCTGAATTCCCTGGGTGAAATAAATGATCTTCTACTTTTCGAGTTTAAAGCCCATTCAGAGATAGATATAGTAAATGCATATTAAAACACTACATTTATGATTGATAAAGCTGACTGGGAACATGGCTTTCAGTCAGAAACCAAGTGGGTGTGCTTACATTTTGCTTCTAAATTTTTACTTTCTCCCCATCACTGGCACAGTGGACTCACCATGGGCCTTATCCTAGGGCTGCTCCTTGCCACACTAAATATAAGGCATAGAGAAGCACAAACTATGGATTCCTTTAAGCAATTTAGAAAAACAGAAGGAAGATGGAGCTTCATTGAGCATGTTGAATTCCTTTTCCTGGACTCACCAATTATATATTGTAGAAGGAGGTGACTTTTTCTCTTCCTCTGGAGAAAAATCAAGTGAGGAATGGAGGAAAAGGCCATCAGTGCAGCTTGTAGCTATATCATGCCAGCCTCTGCCTTTTTCTTCACACGTTCTCTCCCTGTCTGTGTCTCTTCTTCTCTTCTTATAAGGACACCAATCATATTAGATCAGTGTGTGCATGCTAAGTTGTTTCAGTCATGTCCAATTCTTTGTGACCCTATGGACTGTAGCCCACCAGGCTCCTCTGTCCAGAGTATTCTCCAGGCAAGAATACTGGAGTGGATTGCCATGCTTTGCCCCAGGGGATCTTCCCGACTCAGGGACTGAAATCTTCTCTTGGCAGGCAGGTTCTTTACCACTAGTGCCACCTAGGAAGCCCCTTATTAGATTAGGACCCACTCAAATCCAGTTTGACCTCATCTGAACATGGATACATTTGGAAAGCTCCTATTTCCAAATAAGGCATACTTATAGACACAGGGGCTTAGGACCTTTGTTTGGGACACAATTCAACCCACAGTAGTGCTAAATTCTTTAGAGATTTCTTTCAATGACACTTCCTTAAGACTACTGCAATTTCTTTTTTGTCTCAAATGAAGAATATGTTTTAAAAGAAGCTCCTCTTGTAAAGTTTTTTATCCTAATTATTATCATTCTGCACAGTTTTAAAAATTCAAGATTTACAGGCTACAGTCTGTTAGAAAAAATGTCCTCCCATTAGGGGTGTGGCCTGCTTCAGGAAAATAAAAGAAACTCTTTGAATTCTCCACAGGAAGAAACAAAACATTTCTGAACTGAAATACAATGAGTCTAGGTAGGATAGGATTTATCCAATGAAAGGCTTATTTTTCAAGAGAGGTGGAAAAAACCCTAACAAATAAAATGCCTTTCTCAACTAGGATGTGACCAAGCTTCAATATAAGGAAAGAGGAATCTTATAAAAATATAAAAAATTAAAACAAAATATTTTAGTTCAACATTTTTGAGCTTCCCTGTGACTCAGTGGTAAGAAGCTGCTTGCAGTGCAGGACAGTGGTGGTCTTAAGGCATGCATGTGTGTGCTAAGTCACTTCAGTAGTGTCTGACTCATGGCTACCATGGACTGTAGTCTGCCAGGCTCCTCTGTCCATGGGATTTTCCAGGTAAGGAAACTGGAGTGAGTTGCCATGCCCTTCTCCAGAGGATCTTCCTGACCCAGGGATTGAACCCATGTCCCTATGTCTCCTGTATTGGCAGGTGGGTACTTTACCATTCATGTCACTTGGGAAGCCCATGTCTTAAAGGATCTTACTATTAAAAAGAAATAACAACCTTTCATGTTCATACAGTTAGTGGCAGGTCACTAAGTGCTTTTATGTAGTAACTCAGTTGTGCCTCAGACTATTGTGAGAGACTTTGTTTTGAAACATAAGGAAATTGAGGTAAACCAGAGGGATGAATTGACTTGTCCAAGATCAGATGACTGGTCAACTGACCACAGAGTTGAGAGCTCTGTCTCTCTGGCCAGAAGCTCCAAATAATTCTGTAGGGCATGCCAGTGGAGCCTATGGGCTTTTCTATGTTTTTACTTTTTCATCCTTCATTGAACTTGAGTATGATAGAGCAATCACTAAATCAGTCTCTTTGAGCCAGAATTTTACTAAGTGCTGGGGATGCATAATTATTACCCCTAAGTAATTCAAAGACATGGAAACTGATAGTCTATGTGGTTCATTAGAACTGATACTCCCACCAGTCTAAGTGCTGTGGTAGATGGTGCCCGGTGATGCAAAGGATCTCATTTAGGGACAAGTCCACCTGTTTGGGGGGATGGAAGGGTCTGAAAAGGCTTAACAAGTTAGGGGACCCTTGAGGGAGCCTTGGGGGACAAGGAGAATAGGGTATGAGGTGGAAATAATGAATGCCTGCCTGCAGGAGAAGTGTGGGGTGGAGTGCAAGGAGGAATGGTGAGTGATGGGTCTGCACAGGTAAGCAGAGTCCCAACCTGAGGTTCTTGACTGAAAATCCAAGTGTCTGACTTCATTCAGTGGGCAATAGAAGGGAATGGGGAGGAAATGGGGAGAATAAGAGGTTATTTTAAACAAGTGGTTTTCAATTGGAGACAGTTTGTCCCCTTCCCTCCTGCTCCCCACGTGCTGTGCTGTGCTTAGTTGCTCAGTCATGTCTGACTCTTTGTGACTCCATGGACTATAGCCTGCCAGGCTCCTCTGTCCATGGGGATTCTCCAGGCAAGAATACTGGAGTGGGTTGCCATACCCTCCTCCAGTGGATCTTGCCAACCCAGGGATTGAACCCAGGTCTCCTGCATTGCAGGAGGATTATTTACTGTCTGAGCCNCCAGGCTCCTCTGTCCATGGGGATTCTCCAGGCAAGAATACTGGAGTGGGTTGCCATACCCTCCTCCAGTGGATCTTGCCAACCCAGGGAT
The DNA here is from genome assembly GCA_006410875.1 of Neotragus pygmaeus. NCBI lineage: Eukaryota > Metazoa > Chordata > Mammalia > Artiodactyla > Bovidae > Neotragus > Neotragus pygmaeus. The sequence continues at coordinate 759,476 of SJYV01035717.1, forward strand.
TGAACCCAGGTCTCCTGCATTGCAGGAGGATTATTTACTGTCTGAGCCACTAGGGAAGCCCAAGAATACTGAAGTGGGTATTTTCTCCCTTCTCCAGGGGAACTTCATGATCCAGGAATTGAACTGGGGTCTCCTGCATTGCAGGCAGATTCTTTACCAGCTGAGCTACCTGGCAAGCCCCCTGCTCCCCATACTGCTTCCTATTCTGCTTATGGGCATTTGGCAGTATCTGGAGACCAACATAAACAACATATTAAAAAACAGAGTCTTAGAGGAAGGTAAACTTCCAAACTCATTCTATGAGGCCACCATCACCCTAATACCAAAACCTGACAAAGATGCCACACACACAAAAAGAAAACTACAGGCCAATATCACTGATGAACAAACATAGATGCAAAAATCCTTAACAAAATTCTAGCAATAAGAATCCAACAACACATTAAAAAGATCATACACCATGACCAAGTGGGCTTTATCCCAGGGATGCAAGGATTCTTCAATATCTGCAAATTGATCAATGTAATACCCCACATTAACAAATTGAAAAATAAAAGCCATATGGTTATCTCGATAAATGCAGAGAAAGCCTTTGACAAAATTCAACATCCATTTGTGATAAAAACTCTCCAGAAAGCAGAAATAGAAGGAACATACCTCAACGTAATAAAAGCTATATATGGCAAAGCCACAGCAAACATTATCCTCAATGGTGAAAAATTGAAAGCATTTCCCCTAAAGTCAGGAATAAGACAAGGGTGCCCACTTTCACCACTACTATTCAACATAGTTTTGGAAGTTTTGGCCGCAGCAATCAGAGCAGAAAAATAAGTAAAAGGAATCCAAATTGGAAAAGAAGTAAAACTCTCAGTGTCTGCAGATGACATGATCCTCTACATAGAAAACCCTAAAGACTCCACCAGAAAATTACTAGAACTTATCAATGAATATAGTAAAGTTGCAGGATATAAAGTCAACACACAGGAATCCCTTCCATTCCTATACACTAATTATGAGAAAATAGAAAGAGAAATTAAGGAAACAATTCCATTCACTTTTCTTTATTGCAACGAAAAGAACAAAATACTTTATTTTATTATATATATATATCTACCTAAAGAAACTAAAGACCTATATATAGAAAACTATAAAAAACTGGTGAAAGAAATCAAAGAGGACACTAATAGATGGAGAAATATTCCATGTTCATGGATCAGGAGAATCAATACAGTGAAAATGAGTATACTACCAAAAGCAATCTATAGATTCAATGCAATCCCTATCAAGCTACCAATGGTATTTTTCACAGAGCTAGAACAAATAATTTCACAATTTGTATGGAAATACAAAAAACCTCAAATAGCCAAAGCAATCTTGAGAAAGAAGAATGGAACTGGACGAATCAACCTGCCTGACTTCAGGCTCTACTACAAAGCCACAGTCATCAAGACAGTATGGTACTGGCACAAAGACAGAAATATAGGTCAATGGAACAAAATAGAAAGCCCAGAGATAAATCCACGCACCTATGGATACCTTATCTTTGACAAAGGAGGCAAGAATATACAATGGAGAAAAGACAATCTCTTTAACAAGCGGGGCTGGGAAAACTGGTCAACCACTTGTAAAAGA
>SJYV01035717.1:769209-781353 GCA_006410875.1 Neotragus pygmaeus
CAACTTGAACATCTGGAAGTTCATGGTTCATGTATTGCTGAAGCCTGGCTTGGAGAATTTTGAACATTACTAGTGTGTGAGATGAGTGCAATTGTACAATAATTTGAGCATTCTTTGACATTGCCTTTCTTTGGGATTGGAATGAAAACTGACCTTTTCCTATCCTGTGGCCACTGCTGTGTTTTCCAAATTTGCTGGCATATTGAGTGTAGCACTTTCACAGTGTCAAAAAATATGGCTTCCTTAAATTGAAGCTTTATATTACTAGTACTAATACTACTGCAATAAAACAATGTGACAAATGCTGTCATTGGGTATATACTGAGTGAGCCAGAATGTTCCTTTGAGTTTTCCATAGATGTCATGAAGAAGCATGAATAAACTTTTTGGTCAACCCAATATGTGTGTGTGTGCTTAGTCACTTAGTCATATCCGACTCTTTGTGACCCCAAGGACTGTAGCCTGCCAGACTTCTCTGTCATGGACTTTTCCAGACAAGAATACTGGAGTGTGTTGCCCTTTCCTATTTTAGAGGATTCTCCTGACCCAGGGATCGAACCCACATCTTTTGAACCTCCTGTATTGGCAGGCAGATTCTTTACCACTGAACCACCTGGGAAGCCTGGCCAGATGAAGGCAAAGATGTAAAATCTCAAAAGTATGAGTGGGTGGAAATGGGAGGGGAATCAGGGAAAGCTTTGCGGAGGAGGTGACATGACCTGAAAATGGAAAACCAGATTATAAATTTTCCAGGCAAAGAAGACAGGAGCGAACGCTCAGCTTAGTCTGAACAGCATATGCACAGTACTGTGAGCCTGAGGACACGTCTGTGTGTCCTGACCACAGGGCACGGGACAGAGGGAGGGGTGTGATGGTGCCATGGACGATCCCATCTGAAGCAATTCTTCCTTCCCATCTCTCTTCTTTTTCTCATTTTCATTTTAGAACATTTTTGTACATGCATATTCTTTGGCGCACAGCTGCATAAGGGAAGGAACTGGCCCTCCATCACATGGGGAATTAGGCAGAGCCTTGGTCTTTGGGCCCCAGCCCCAGCTCTGGGCTCACTGCTCTCCCCTGGGGGATGTGGTCTTTTCTGGGCTCCTTTTCCTTCCTCAGAGCTGACTTCCTACCTCTGGATCTGCTCCGTCCTCTGCCGCCACTCTCTGCCTCACTGCTTGGCCTGCCGGAGGGCTCACTCCCATAAAGTTCTCTTAAAAATTTTTTATGACTCCTTAGTCCAGGCTCCCAGTCTACCCTGCGCCACATGTGGGCTTGTTAATTCTTTCAAGGGTCCACGTATGGCACATCTTAGGGATGGAGGCTCAGATCTACAAGGCAGCAGCTGCGTTCCCTCTGGGGAAATGCCAATAGATGTCCATCTTCCAGAGTGAGGGGCAGGGGTCAAGCTGAGAACTAGTAGCAGACAGGCAAACACATTTTGAACACCTGCTATTATGGAAGATTGTGCTGGCTACTTTTATATCTGAAATTGAGATTCACAGCCTGATGGTATTGCTAAATACTGTGGATAATTTACTCAAATTTTCCAAGTCTCAGCTTTCTTAAACATAAATGGAATCATAGCACTGATGATTCCAGAGAGAGCAGAACAGATTCCTCAGTGGCGTTGAGGGTCTCCAATTTTTCTATCCTCGTTGATCTGTTCAGGTTTGTAAGAGACTCTTAGATGAAGCAGATAATTCCCTGGCTCACCAGCTGAATGGTCTCCCTGGAATGGGCCGTGAATACCGGACCTTGAATTAGGACTAGAAGCCAGAGGCTCTGTGGGCCAGCTTGAGAAGGTTTGGGGTCAGAAGAGAAAATTAATTGCAAAGAGCACGGCCCTCATTTTTTCCTTTTGTCTTTGGGACGTGGGTGCTCAGGGCACAGTGAGGGGACCTACTTAGGATCACCCAGGTCTGTTAAAGCTGGAGAAACAGGGAGAAAATCTCTAAAGCCTCCTCCCTCCTTGCAGTCAAGTCCACTGGGGTGTGTTACTTATGCCCAGGAGGCATGTGCTGTTTGGGAAAGAACCTGACTTTGAAGTTAGCTGGGGTCTCCCGTTAGCAGTTGGGTGTCCACAGGCAAGTCACTTAACCCCTCAGCTTTCCTTCTACATGAAACAATATTCATGTGACTTTCCTGAGGGATAAATGACCTGGCACACAGGAAACACTGTAAATGGTAGTTCCCTTCTCCATCTTTCCAGAAATACCTTTTCCCTCTAAGGACTACTACCCAGCCCCAGGGCACAGCTCACTAAATTCCCTATAAAATTCGGCTTCTCTGGGCCCAGCTTTGGAAATTACAGCAAGTTGATTCATCACATTGTTTGAATTATGGCAATATGAAAATACAGAAAACCCACTGGGAGTCAGCCTTTTCCCATATATAAAACAGGGTTATGATCCCATATAAACTTTTAAAAGAGAATAGTTTATATCTTCATGCGTATGATTGGGGAAAAAAGGAGGAACAAGTAAAGAAAAAAGAACACACGGGCAAAGAACATAATTCAAACCAACACTCCTGCTTATTAGTCCCTCAGGTCCATTTTCTTTATCTTCATTCTCTATCTTCATAGCACCGGGATCTGGCGCCCGCACTGTAATGGGCTGGGGGCTTTCAAGGGCCTTCAGGGTCTGGCTGTTTCCCCAGGATCCCTCGGCGCATCCCCTCCTCTCCATCTGCACGGCCACAGCCTGCATCCTGGTCACCAGCTTCCCTGCCCTGGACCACTGACCACTTTGCAATGAATTGTCCCATGACCTTGCAGGATGCAACCTGGAGGTTGGATGAGAGTGAAGAGATGCAGGGGACACAAATCGGTATGTAATTTTCCCCATGGAAGACCTTCAGAGGCCCCCAGAACCCTCAGGAGAAAGCCTGAACTCTGGAACAGTCCTGCCAGCTCCCCACAACCCAGCGCTGCCTCTCCAGGTTCTTTTTCCATTTCTCTCTCCTTTCCTTGAAAATGCCCCACTCTGCTTCCTCTGCCTGAAAGGCTCCCTGCTCTAAAATCTCCTCTTCTCCATTGCTAATTCCTATTCATCATTTAAGACTCAGTTTATATGTAACTTCCTCTGGGAAAATTTAGGAATGATGAATGAATCTGTTTTCATATTCATTCTGTGATCTGCACAGGGCAATGACAAGACTGATTCTTGTCCATCGTTCTATCCCAGTGCTTGGCAAGGTACTTTCTTACTTGATGGACACTTGAAAAAAAATATGTGCTGTGCTGTGATGACTGATTTTAGTCCCAATCTGGGTTCTACCATCTTTGATACTCAAAGTCATTTCAATAGTAACTTTATCACCTTTCTCACCTATAAAATGGGCACAAAGATACCCACTCTGCAGTATTATTGTAGGAATCAGAGACCAGATAATAAAATGTACAGCCGATAATTATGGATTTAATTTCCTGAGTGCCTACTCTCATTACAAGGTTTTGGGGAAAGAAGAAATTTCTAACACTGCACCCATCAGTCATGCTAAATTAATCAATACTGGCTAATGCCTACCAGAGAGGCACAACAGTAAATTCCTGGATCAGGGTTCTGTTTACACTTGGAAGGGAAGGAATATCAGTTCTTAGTTTTCAAATGAGACCTCCTCTTGCATGGCAGCACATGAAAGAATTGCCTGGGCACATGTCCAAGTTTCTGTATGCAACATATGTGGATGTTCAAACATAATTTCATTTATTCATGACCCCTACCTGTCAAGAGTCCACATCTAAATCAAGAAATACAAATGATTAGTCTTTATGGTAAAGGTATAAAGGGAATGATAGTTGTGTAGCTTACTAATTCTATTATTTTCCATCCCTCTGTCTTTATATGCTCATCTATTTTGTAGGAAACAGCAAAGATGGCTAAAGATCAAACTCTCCTAAATAAGCATGAGAGATTTCTCTAGTTGCCAATCTTCTTACCAAAGCCACCAACAGTTTTGGATCTGGGCAAAGCACTTAGCAATGGTATCTGAAGAAATTCTTGGCAAAGTGGGCTGGCAGAGAACCCCAAGGCTTGGAGATTAGAAACAGGATACAAGATTATTAAAAGATCTTTTCCTAATGGTCCACTATCTTGTAGTTAAACTGTGTGTCCACTTATATTACCTCATGTGATCTTTGTGCAAAACTCTGATATTGTATGAGTTGGTATTATCCAACTCATTTACAGAGCAGGAACAGGCTCAGAGTTCACCCAAGGTTGGCCAATTAATGCTACTGCCAAGACTTCACTTTGGTTTTGTGACTCAAAATCCTCTTTTTGTCCTACATGTATTTCATCCAGGCAGGCTGAGCCCCGAGTCCTTGTTCTTATCCCCGCCTCTTCCTTCAGTCTGGAGGTCTGAGGAGGGAGGGATGCTTTATGCACTGCCCACTCTTCTCTGCTTTCAGTCTCAGCTCCTGAAGCCTATCTTGCCCACTTCTCCAGATAGAACTCACCACTCCCCCTCTGTTCTGTTCATCTGGTATGCTAATGAGTAACAAGTAGGTGCGATGCAATGTGGTCTGAGCCACAGGGAAGTATGAACTACATCGTGGGTTTCTGCTTAACTACATGGTATCAAGGGAGAGGGCAGGATAGGGAGGATCTATAATAGTTGGGTAGATTCCAGGTATCTTACTTCTCATAACTGTGCACAGTATGTATTTCTTTCCCTGATACATGGATTGTGGTTCAATTGCTAAGTCATGTCTGACTTTTTATGATCCCTTGGCCTGCAGCACACCAGGCTCCCACAGGCCAGGCTTCCCTGTCTGTCCATCCCTATCTCCCAGGGTTTGCTCAAATTAATGTTCATTGAGTTGGTGATGCTATCTAACCATCTCATCCTCTGATGCCCTCTTCTCCTTTTGCCTTCACTCTTTCCCACCATCAAGGTCTTTTTGATAAGTCAGCTCTTTGCATCAGGTGGCCAAAGTGTTAGTGCTTCAGCTTTAGCATCAGTCCTTCCAGTGGATATTCAGGGTTGATTTTCTTTAGGATTGACTGCTTTGATGTTCTTGCAGTCCAAGGGACTCTCAAGAGTCTTCTCCAGCACCACAGTTCAAAGGCATCAGTTCTTTAGCATTCAGCCTTCTTTATGGTCCAACTCTCACATCCATACCTGACTACTGGAAAAGCCATAGCTTTGACTATACAGACCTTCGTTGGCAAAGTGATGTTTCTACTTTTTAATACACTGTCTAGGTTTGTCATAGCTTTTCTTCCAAGGAGCAAACATCTTTTAATTTCCTGTCTGCAGTGAGTTTGGAGCCCAAGAAAATAAAATCTGTCCCTGCTTCCACTTTTCCCCCATCTATTTGCCTTGGAGGGATGGGACCAGATGCCACGATCCTAGTTTTTTGAATGTTGAGTTTTAAGCCAGCTTTTTCACTCTTGTCTTTCACCCTCATCAAGAGGCTCTTTAGTTACTCTTCATTTTCTGCAATTAGAGTAGAATCATGTGCACATCTGAGATTGTTGTCCTTTCTCCTGGATAATGGATAATGGATTGCCTTATGATTAAAAGCAGATCTTGTCAGCACGAGGAAAAGGAAAGGTGCCAGAGCCTTTCCTGAGGGCCTGCCATGTGCGCACACCTCACACATTGGTTGGGAGGTACAATTGGTTGACTCCTCACATTGTTCTATGGAGGAAGGGATGAGTGATCCCATTTTAGAGACAAGGAAAACCAAGTTTAGCAAAGTGGAGTAGCAGGTTCATCCAGGGAATAAGTGGTAGAAGCCAAAGCCCAGGACTCGGTCCCGATTGCAGTTCCAGGAAATCGCCCCAAGTGCCCACAGGCCTGTCTGATGAGAGGATGGCAATCCAGGTTAGTGCTGTCCAGCATGCTGGGATGAAGTGGAAACAGACTGCAACTGTTAGATGAGGAAGGAGGAGGGGGTTATGAGGCGTGAACAAACAGGAAACAACTGGGATATGATCATAAGGAAATGTAGGAAGTGTTCCAGAAAGTAAAGCTTTTTTTTTTTAATTGGAGTACAGTTACTTTACAATGTCGTGTTAGTTTCTGCTGTACAACAAAGTGAATCAGTTACATGTATATGTGTATCTCCTCCCTCTTTAATCTCCCTCCCACAACGCCTCCATCCCACTCCTCTAGGTCGTCACCGAGCAGTGAGCTGATTTCCCTATAGCTGTTTCTCACTATTTTACACTTGGTAGTGTATATATGTGGAGAAGGAAATGGCAACCCACTCCAGTGTTCTTGCCTGGAGAATCCCAGGGACAGAGGAGCCTGGTGGGCTGCCGTCTATGGGGTCGCACAGAGTCGGACACGACTGAAGCGATTTAGCAGCAGCAGCAGCAGCAGTGTATATATGTCAATGGGACTTTCTCAATTCGTCCCACCCGCTCCTTCCCACTCTGTGTTCACATGTCGTTCTCTATTTCTATGTCCCTATTCTTGCCCTGCAAATAGGCTCATCTGTACCGTTTTCTAGATTCCATACATTGCACCAACTTACGATACTTGTTCTTCTAAAAAAGTCAAACTCATAGAGCTGTTTGCAGCGGACGTGGTGGGAAAGTCACCTTCTGGCCTGAAAACCATAAGTTCTAGGGAAAAAAATATCATATCGAACACTGAAACTCTTTGAAGAAAAGGGTCTTTTGTTCGTTTAATTGGTCAGTTCATGCTCATCAGTTCTGTACTACGAGCCAGTCCTATTTTGGGCACAGAAGATTGAAGTTGAATAAAACTCAGTTCCTGCCCTTGGGCTGCACATTATTGAAAGGTTATGGAGAGAGGGACACATGTTACTGGGGTGAGCAGTGTACAAACTGATAAATACTACGACTTTGAAAAGTGCAAAATCAGGGGTGGGAGGTCATAAAGGACAGAGCAACTCTGCCTGGGGAAGTCTGAGAAGGCTTCAAAGAGGAAGTGATGTGAGCAAGACCTCAAAGGAGGAGTAGGCATTCTCCAAGTGGAGATGCAAGCAGAACACATTACAGGCAGAAGGAAAAGGGTGGCAAAGGCACAAAAGCTGCATGTGGCAGATTCAGGGGAGAATGGGCAGCTATACATTAAGTGCCTGAAAAAACGAATATTAATATAATGTGTCTGTTCTGACACTTTAATGTCTGTGTCCTCCAGCCCTGTACTTTTAACACAGAACATAGACCTCACCCAAGGAGGCTGGTGAGTGAGTGCAGATGGCCAAATTATATAATGAAGAATCAGTACTCAGCTGCCAGCTGATTCCATCCAACACTTCGTCTCACCCACATCTTAACAATGTCACTGCAGGAAAGCTGTCAGTGTGGATGCAGTGAGGTGGTTAAACCCAGCAGACTCAGGAACCGGGGTGGTTAAATCCCGGCCTGAATTTGACTCAGCTGCTTACTAGTTGTGTCACCTAATAGACTCTGTGTGTCTCAATTTCCTTGCCTGTTAAATGGGATGGCAGTATACCAATCTTCTAGGGTTGTTGTGGATTAAACTTGACCATTTTGTGTTTGTATTAAGTGAAGCAATCTCCCTCTCTAGGTCTTTCTGATGGAATCCTAACATGACTGACTTTGGAGACAGTTTATTCTCAAACTTTCGAGGCACATGGAATAGTTATCTGAATGGGACCTCAGAGATCTTTTAGTCCAACTTTCCTGGTTTGGAAATTTGGCCTTGTGATCTTGGGCAGGGGGCTGAATTGCAACATCTGTGTGCTAGTGCCTAAGAGAGAAAGTATGACTAAAGCACCCAGCAATACTAAGTGCCAAGTACTGAAAACACTGAGATTCCACAATGCACCAGCCTCTGTTGTGCTTTCCAGAAGTTGACTTGTTTATCTCTCCCAACAATCTCATGAGGCAGCAACTACAATCACTTCCATTTTACCAATGAAGACACTGCAACACGGAGAAGTCAAATGATTTTCTCAAAGTCACAACTGGTCCATGGCAGAAGCAGGATTTCAGTTTGGTATTCTGACCCCAGAACAGGTGTTCCTCTGGCAGATCTGGGAGATGAAAATCTCCATCATAATCCATACAATTAAAACTATGTGGTGCAGTGGTAGAGTCCACCTGCCAATGTAGGAAACTCAGGAGATGTGGGTTCGATCCTTGAGTCTGGAGGATCCCCTGGAGTAGGAAATGGCAACCCACTCTAGTATTCTTACCTGGAGAATCTCATGGCCAGAGGAGCCTGGCAGGCTACAGTCCATGGGGTCACACAGAGTCAGACATGACGAGTACAGCACACATTGTTATGTCACATTTATTGACCATAGAATGCATAGATGTATAAATATTAATAATGTCAAATTGTCACAGAGCATGTTGTTGTTGCTGTTTAGTAACTAAACTGAAATCGTTATAGAGCATAACAATGCATAAAATGTGTAATAGGCAACTTGGAAAGCAACGTAAAATATTCTCTCAGCTACCTTGGTCTGTTTCTTTGTCATTTTATGTCCTCGACTTGAGCTGACCCCTGTGTTCCTGAGTTGCTGAGGAGGACTGTCCACGTGGCAGGGGTTTTCTGCTCAGTGCTCCCAGTCAACAAGCAGTGATGACAGACGGTGCAGTGGACGGGAGTGATGCAACTGGGAGCACGTCTCCATTTCCTCTCCTGGCTACCTTCACTCTTGACCAGTTCCTGGAAGGAGGGCAGCTCATTGCATAGCCCAAAGGGCCTCAGGTCTCAGCAGTCCCTGAGAATCTCTAAAATTCATTTTGTTTCTATCTTCCCTGATGACATCACCCTCTCTAGAGCTCATTTTCTTCTTAGGATATTGAAAGGTTGTTGTTGAATTATGACGCCGGGATTCTTGGCCTCCGGAGGAGAAGAATTCAATCTGGGGCCAGAGACGAGGCTTGATCACTCAGAGCTTTTGTGTAATAAAGTTTTATTAAAGTATAAAGGAGATAAGAAAGCTTCTGACAGAGGCATCAGAAGGGGGCAGAAAGAGTATCCCCCTGCTAGTCTTTACCTGGATGTTATATAGTCTGTTAACAAAAGAAAGCGATGTCTTAAAACTTAGAATGGCCCCAGGCCCCTCACCCATAAGATGTATTTTGGGATAATCTTGGCTCTAAATGGTTTATCTTGGGCCATAAATTGATTAACTTGCATCTTAAAGAAGGGCAGATCACCATGCAAATAGCTTCATTTACATGGATTAGAGGAACAATATCGAAGTATAACATACTGGTCTGTCAAGTAGGTTCTGAGCCCAAAAGTCAGGCTTCAAGCCCAACTTGAAGACAGAGTTTGGGGTAAATGCTTAGTACATTAGCATATCTTAAGACAAGTATTTCCATAAGAAAAAGGCAATGGTTAACTTCAAGTGAAACCAGGTGTCATTATGGCAACACAGAATTTTAGGAGAAACCTCCTTTTAAATTTGTATAGAGAAGGAAAAAAATATCACTAGTCTGTTTCCTCCTGCCTCTTAAGAGAGATAAAATGTCTGACACTTGCAGGCTTTTTCCTCCGTTTGGAGACCCCTGGCCTTCCTGCCTTTTACCCTCTCAATATGTCACGCTGATTTGGGGAAAGCCCATGGCTCTGTGTGAAGTGTTGGGAAAAGTTCTGCCAGGGGACAGGGAATCAAACTTCTGGGCAGAGCTGGGCATCTGGCTCACTGAGTTGTCCTGAAAAAAAATCACTGCCCCTCTGGGGGCCTTGGTTGTCCCTTTTGTAAAATGAGTAAGTTGGTTCTATGATCTGAAAGTTTCCTTCTGGTTTGAATACCTACAGTGTAGCATCCAGGATTCCCTGGTGGCTCAAATGGTAAAGAATCTGCCTGCAATGCAGGAGACCCAGTTTCGATCCTTGGGTTGGGAAGATCTCTGGGAGAAGTGAATGGCTATCCACTCCAGTATTCTTGCCTGGAGAATTCCATGGACAGAGGAGCCTGGCAGGCTGCAGTCCATGGGGTCATAAAGAGTCGAACATGACTGGGCAACTTTCAGTTCAGTTTAGCATCCATCTATCAATACTTTACGTCATAAATGAAGCATATTTATTATTGAGCATGTTATATCTAAAATGTTGATGCATTAAACCTATAACATAGAACCTTAAATTGAGGTAGAAAGTGTTACCTGATTGACGCCCTCCACCCCCATCCCATTCTCACTTTCTACTACGTTTCACAGGCATTTTTGGTGGTAGTTTTAAAATAGATCTACAATTCTTTTACACTTGTGCTGTCTGATTCTCCTGCCCTGTGTGATTTCCAAAGTTAGGTCATAAAAGGTACATATACACAATGGAGTATTACTCAGCCATTAAAAACAATACATTTGAATCAGTTCTAATGAGGTGGATGAAACTGGAGCCTATTATACAGAGTGAAGTAAGCCAGAAATGAAAACACCAATACAGTATACTAATGCATATATATGAAATTTAGAAAGATGATAACAATAACCCTGTATGTGAGACAGCAAAAGAGACACAGATGTATAGAACAGTCTTTTGGACTCTGTGGGAGAGGGCGAGGGTCGGATGATTTGGAAGAATGGCATTTAAACATGTATAATATCATATAAGAAATGAATGGCCAGTCCAGGTTCAATGCAGGATACAGGATGCTTGGGGCTGGTGCACTGGGATGACCCGGAGGGATGGTACAGGGAGGGAAGTGGGAGGGGCATTCAGGATGGGGAACACATGTATACCCGTGCCATACATCATGTTGATGTATGGCAAAACCAATACAATATTGTAAAGTAATTAGCCTCCAATTAAAATAAATAAATTTAAATTAAAAAAAAATAATGAAATAAAAGGCATCACAAAGGAACCTCCCTGACCAGTGGTTAGGAGTCTGCCTGCCAATGCAGGGAACACAGGTTTGATCACTGGTCTGGGAAAACACCATATGCTGTGGGGCAACTAAACCCGTGTGCCCCGACTGCTGGAGCCAGAGTGTGTGCTCTGCAACAAGAGAAGCCACTGCAATGAGAAGCCCATGCACCACAGTGAAAAGTAGCCTCGACTCATTGTAACAAGAGAAAGCCCTTGAGCAACAATGAAGACCCAGCAGAGCAAAAAAACAAATATATTAAAAAAAAAAAAGAAGCATCACAGATTCATCTCTGTTCTTGCTGTAGGACTGCTCAGCCTGGGGAAAGCCAGTAGCCGTGTTGTATATGTTCTCAAATGATTAAGAAAATTCCCTGGCATTTGGAAATGCCACAGTTTAGAGTATAGCCAGTTGCATGTTTCAGTAAGTCTCAGTGACTGCTGAGTGAGCTGGGCAACAGTAAGCATGAGCTCTGCTGTGTGGGAAGGGAAGTTGAAGCTTGGAAAAGGCAGCTATTCGAGAACTATCTCTATCCCTCTCTTTCACGACTGGATATCTGTCTGAATTATTGAGATTTGGGCTTGTGGAATACTTTAAGGATTTACGTTCAGCTCAAAACTAAAAACTTCTTCCTTATTGCCACACTGCTTGGAGGGGCTAAATACATTTGTTGGGATCTAGAAAACTCTGCCCACCCAAAATAGGAGGAAGAGAAAGCAAACACGTGGTTGATTCCCGCAGAGCGTGTGAGTGATGGGAGGTCTCCCCATGGTCAAGGTGCTCTGCTTTCTCCTACTTTGGTGTCATCGTTAAAAAAAAAAAAAGACTTCTGGTATTTTTCAAGAATAGTGATTCTCCATATTTAGGTGATTTTTGCAGCTTTCAAAATGACTTTCTTATGTCCCATCTCCTTAGTTATTTACCATTAGCTCCAAGGGGAAGTATTGGTATTATCCTCTATGATGGGGTTCATTTTATGCATCATTTGGGTTGTATCCAGACATTTGGTCAAAGGCAAGTCTAGACGTGACTGTCAAGGTAGATTTTTTGGATACCAGTCTACCCGGTAGACTTTCAGTGAAAGAGATCACCCTCTATAATGTGGATGGATCTCAAAAAGACCTTAGATAAAACAGGCTAATCTCCCCTGAAGAAGAGGGAATTCTGTCTCCAGACTGTCTTTTTATTTGAGCTGAAATATTATCTCTTCCTGGGTTTGGCCTGATGGTCTGCCCTGAAGATTTTGTACTTGTCATCCTCCAAAATTGCTTGAGCCAATTTCTTAACATCTTCATCTCTCTCTCTCTCCAGTTGACTCTTCAACAACATGAGTTGAAACTGCACAGGTCCGCTTACACATG
>SJYV01035717.1:781498-802261 GCA_006410875.1 Neotragus pygmaeus
CCCCCCCCCCCCCCCCCCCCCAGAAAATATAGTACCTATATTTCACTTTCTAGATCTTTAAATTAACTAAGTTTGGGGAAAGAGATCACAAGGCTGTGCTGTGCTCAGCCACTCAGGCGTGTCTGACTATTTGTGACCCCATGGACTGTAGTCCATCAGGCACCTCTGTCCATGGGGATTCTCCAGGCAAGAACACTGGAGTGGATTGCCATGCCCTCCTCCAGGGGATCTTCCCAACCCAAGAATCAAATCAGGGTCTCCTGCATTTTAGGCAGATTCTTTACCAGCTGAGCTACCAGGGAAGCCCAGAGCTTCTGAGATGTGGACTCAGAAGAACCGGGGTTTGAATTCTGATTCTATGTAATGGTTTCAGTTTCCTAAACTTGAGTGGGTCATCTATCAATTCTTATGTTATTGAGGCAGAGATAGCAGTACCTATAGCTCTACCTCCCCCAGAGGCCACCAGTTTTAATATTTTGGATCATTTTCCCCCCAGTGCTTTATAGTCTCTTTTCTCTTTCCATGTGACCAGTCTCATGATCTATGTTGAATAATAGCAACAATGACAAATAACAGCAATATTACTCACCACATTCCAGGTCATATTTTAAATGTCCTCTAGCAAGTGTTTGCTAATTTAATCCAGACCCAGCTTCACAGGTAGGTGCTGTTATTATCGACATTTACAGATGAAGGAAATGAGAAGTAGGAGAGATCAATAATTTGTCCAAGTTTACACAGCTAGTAAGTGATGAAGCTAGGATTTGAATTTGGACAGGGTAGCTCCAAATCCTTTGTTTCTAATGAGTGTGGATTTCAGAGAAAGAGAGAAAAACAGGAAGCTGAAAGCTGTTTAGCTATGGCTTCCTCCCTCCATCCCAACAAGGTGGGAGTGGAAGGAACGAACACAGGATTTGGGGCTGATGAACTCAGTTCAGGTCATCGCTCTCATTTATTAATGTGACCAAGCTCTGCTCTCTTTCACTGTCCTCATTTACAAATGAGGAGTTAGAGACTTAAAATGCCCTTTCAGTGGTGCTATGAGGACCAGAGATAAGATACTCAAGATGTCTAGTGTGATCCCTATGCATAATCATTGCTCAAGAGACAGAAGTTGTTGGGGTTGTTGATGAAGGTCTTTCATGTCCGAGAAATAACAAATTCCCAGATGCAGCCCTGCTGGTGAATGGTAGAGGTGTTGACTGCATAAGAGGTGAAAGAAATAAATGGGAGGGTGAGGACAGGGATTCAGGAACATCTGTCAGTGTGAGTGGCCCCTGACGTTAGAGACTCACAGCAAGCCTGAAATATCCTTCAGGGTAAGGATGGTGCTTTCTCATTCATTCATTCAACAAATATTTCTAAAGCACCTGTGTGCCAGACACTATTCTAGGTGTTTGAGCTTTATTAGTGAGCCCAAAAGAAACAAACAAACAAACTCTGACCTCTTGCAAGTTACATTGTAGTGGGGGAAGATAGGCAATAAGCAATAAACACACACAAAAAAGAAGTTACTGAGTACATGGCTAAACTGGTAAGAGCTATGGGAAAAATAGATCAGGTTAGGGGGATTGGGAATGCTGGTGAGGGGGTGGGGTAGGACAGTTACAGTTTTAAAGACAAGTTAACTTTGGACCAGAGACTTGGAGGAGGAAGCCATGTGTATATCTGGAAAAAATTGTTCTCAGCAGAGAGGCAAATAGGCCAGCGTGGCTGGAGAGGAGGCAGCCAGGTAGACAGCAGCAGGAGTGGTCAGAGTGATGACAGACACCTGGACCACAGGGACTGGCATTCAGGCTTAAGCTTTGGCTTATCCTTGGAGTAAAGTGAGGAGTCAACTGAGGATTCTGAGTAGAGAAATAACTTTATCCATCTTTTTAAAAAAATATATAATTGTATTTATTTTAATTGGAGGTTAATTACTTTACACTATTGTATTGGTTTTGCCATACATCCACATGAATCTGCCATAGGTATACACGTGTTCCCCATCCTGAACCCCCCTCCCTCCTCCCTCCCCGTACCATCCCTCTGGATCATCTTTTTAATGAAATGGATCATTCTTGCAGCTTGGTTGAGAGTGGACAGTAGGGGACAGGTTTGGCAGCAGGCATGCTGGATAGGAGGCTGCTGCATAGATCCAAGTGGGAGGGGTTGATACCTCAGACCAGGATGCTAACAGAGGTGGTAGGAAGTGGTCTATACCTGGAAGGTAAGCCCTGCCTGGTTTTCTGACAGATTGGATGTGGAATTGGAGAGAGAGAAGGATGACTCTGAGCTACTGACTTATCTGACCAGAAAATCTGGGTTAGCCTCAACTTAGGTGAAGACTGGAGATGAAGCAGAATTTGGGATGAAGACCATGTGTTCAAATTTGGAGATGCTGAGTCTGAAACACCTATTAGATACCTATGATATCTAAGGATTAGATGTCTAAGAGGAGATGTTGAGTAGGCAGGTTTTTGAGTCAGGGATTTAGGGGAGAAGTCTGGGATTAGGATGCATACTTAGGAGTTGTCAGCATATGATCTGTAAAACCATATAACTGGTTGAGATCATCAAGCATCTGTCTGTCTATGTATCTACATATCTGTGTATTTATCTCTGTGGGTATGAATGTATGTATGTATCTGTCATCTATCTGTCACTTCTCTCTCAATCCAGAGAAGAGATATGAAGAAACTACGAATGGTGCTCTGTAGCCCTCTAACTTTAGGAGGCAGGGAGAAGAGAGGAAACCAGAGAAAGAGGCTGAACAGGAGTCATCAATGAGATAGAAGGGGAATCAAGAGAATGTTGAAAGCCAAATAAGGAAAGAGCACCACAGTGGAAAGCGGAATCAATTGTGTCAAAAGCTGCTATTCACTCGAGGGAACTGGTCATTGGATTCAGCACATGCAATTCATCTGTAATCTTGACAGACTCATGTTCATAGGATGCGGGTGTGGAAGCATGGCTGGAGAGGGTCCAGGTGAAACTCCAGGGCAGGCATTGAACCAGGGAGAATACCAAAGCTCTTTGGAGGAGTTCTTTTGTAAAGGGAAACAGAAAAGCGGAGCAGTGGCTGGAGAAGCGTGAACAGTCAATTTGGGGTTTTGTAAGAGAGATGGGAAGGACATAGATGTTTGCTGGAGGATGGAAAAGGCAGAGGGAAAATTTGAAAACATAGAAGAAAATGGAGGCAATTTCTCCATAGGACAGACTGCCTCTAGAGACAGGAGGAATGGAAGAAACCATAGGCTTGGGTACAGGGTGGACGAGGGACATGAGGGTGTAAATGTGTACATCCTCAGAATTCATTTGTTTCTCAGTGACAAGAGACAACAACGTCATCAGCTGAGATGGGAAGAGGTGCCTGAGATTTGAGGAAAAAGGGAAAATTGTGGAGTACAGTAGGCCCTCTGTATCCATGGGTCCTGCATCTGCAGATTCAACCGACCATGCATCAAAAATAGTCGGGGAAAAAAAATCCACAAAGTTCCAAAGAGCAAAACTTAAATTTACTGAGCTCCAGGAGAAGGCAGTGGCACCCCACTCCAGCACTCTTGCCTGGAAAATCCCATGGATGGAGGAGCCTGGTGGGCTGTAGTCCATGGGGTCGCTAAGTCAGACACAACTGAGCTACTTTACTTTCACGTTTCACTTTCATGCATTGGAGAAGGAAATGGCAACCCACTCCAGTGTTCTTGCCTGGAGAATCCCAGGGACGGGGTAGCCTGGTGGGCTGCCATCTCTGGGGTCTCACAGAGTCGGACATGACTGAAGTGACTTAGCAGCAGCAGCAACAGCAGCAATGATTTACATAGCATTTTCATTGTGTTAACTATTACAAGTAATTTAGCGATGGTTTAAAGTATCCTGGAGGATGTGTGTAGGTTATATGCAAATATCACACCATTTTATGTAAGGAACTTGAGCACCGCTGGATTCTGGTATCTTGGCGGGGGTGGTGGCTGACACTAGTCCCCCCAGCGGATATCAAGGGGTGACTGTAACCTCTAGTATTTTCCCTTGTCCTTTGTACAGGAGTCAACACAGGGGAAATGTGAAAAAGACTCAAGCTGTCAAATGAACGGGATTTCTGGAACACTGCCCTCCCTGTGCACTGGTTTTGGCATCTGATGAGGTTTGAATCTTGGCTCCCTAGATATGTGGCCTCAGGGACGTCATTGTCACCTCTTTGATTTAGGTCTTTCATCTGGAAGGAAGGGGTTACATGAGGTTACCAGTGTTGCGTGCCCAGCTGGTGCCTGGCACATAGTGGATCCTGCAACAAGGCCACTGCCGCTTTCCAGGTGTTGTTGCTGCGTTAGCCCAGTGGACGGCACGATGACCTTGGAGTCGGAAGAATTTTCCATTTTTGCACCTCAGTAAAGCAGAGGTAATATAATCATAGACTTAAACTAACCATAAAGACCAACTCCCAATTTTTTTTCCTCTTAAAAGTGGAAGAAAAGATTCCATGAATTCAGATTTACCATCTTCCAAACAAATTGCTGAGTTTTTTCTCTTTCCAAATATATAAATTGTAGAATAGACAATTGCGAAAGATAGACAACCAGGGCCAGCCAGGCCTTGGCTGGCAACTTTTATGTAAATTTCTCTGCTTCTCTGCATCTCAGGTCCTTCATTTGCTACGTCGGGAATTGCAGCTCCTTCTGTTGGGCAGCTCCTCCTATAATTGCTCTGCAGCTTCAGAGCCTGAAGGAAATGGGGCTGAGCAGCAGATATAAAAGTATTTTGCAAACTGTGGAGGATGAGGAGGTGCTCAGGTAGTGGCTGGTGTAGCCCTGAGGATGGGGGGCTCCTGTGTAGCTGAGCTGTCCCAGGGCTCAAGAGTGGCAACAGCTCATTACAGCCCAGAGCTACTGCTTCAAGAGTGTTCAAGAAGGGCCCCAGGGCAGCCTCACATGCTTCTTTTAGTTCTGACTTTTGTAATATTTCTTGGTGAAACCAGGAATATTGACTAGACTAGAAATAAAGTACAAAAGGGTCAGGTTGCTCAGACTTTGAAAAGGAGCAGATGGGCAAGAACATAGCACTCTTTTCCATCTCTCCCAGTTCTCCAGGGGAAACCATGGCAGGCAGCGTTCAATATATGCTGCTGCTGCTGCTGCTAAGTTGCTTCAGTTGTGTCCGACTCTGTGCGACACCATAGATGGCAGCCCACCAGGCTCCCCCGTCCCTGGGATTCTCCAGGCAAGAACACGGGAGTGGGTTGCCATTTCCTTCTCCAATGCATGAAAGTGCAAAGTGAAAGTGAAGTTGCTTGGTTGTGTCCAACCCTTAGGGACCCCATGGACTGCAGCCTACCAGGCTCCTCCGTCCATGGGATTTTCTAGGCGAGAGTACTGGAGTGGCTTGCCATTGCCTTCTCCTTGTCCAGTATATAAATGTATATAAATACATCCTTTTCCCTTACTGACTCAATGGACATGAGTTTGAGTAAACTCCGGGAGTTGTTGATGAACAGGAAGGGCTGATGTGCTGCATTTCATGGGGCTGCAGAGTTGGACATGGCTGAGCAATTGAACTGAACTGATTCTTTTTCAGATTCTTTTCCATTATAGGTTATTACAAGAAAATGAATATAGTTCCCTCTACTATACATTACTATATACTATACAGGTGATCACTCACCTAGAGCCAGACATCCTGGAATGTGAAGTCAAGTTGGCCNTCCTGGATCGCAGTCCACCTCCCGCATCGAGTTAGAGCTTGGCCACTCCTTCCTTCTTCCCAGACACTCTTCTTCCCACTCAAACAGTTTGGGACCTGAGTAGGTGGTTTTGAGTCTTGAGTCACTTACAAGTATACAGTAGACCCAACCCTCTCGTGTTCAGAGAAGATTTTAAACTGGGAAGAAACACACACACACACGCACTTGCAGAGCAGCCCAGCCGGAGCTCTGGTGGAAATGGGGGCCTCTTATCACCCACACAGCCAGCAGCAGGGACAGTCCCCAGCTCCTGGGGTCCAGGTACACGACTGGATGAGGTCAGAGATTTCCAGGCAGCTCTGAGTAGTCCGAGTGGGTACCAGACAGGCTGGTCCAGGACACGATGTTTTCTCTGAGCCTCCTAAGAGTTAAGGATGGCTTTGCAAACACTTCAAAGGGACAGAAAGTGCTGGCAGGGCTTTGGAGGAATCCTGCCCCCCTTTCACCCGTATGGCCAATTCTTGGGGACCAGAGCTTACAGTGATCTGCAGCTTGGGCTGTGTCCATGCTGGGCTCAAGGCTGAGGCTGCAAAGCCTCCAATTCCGGTGCCAATTTAATCCACAGAGAAAGACCCAAGGGCCTCAGTCATACTAGCGATAAATCACACTCCTGACCGCCGAGCGACGCTTTGCTGTTCTCTAAAGGCTTTTCTTATATACTATCTGATCCTCACGCCACATCTGTGAGCTGGATATTGCTAACTCTTTCTCTTTTATAAAGGAGGAAATTCAGCTTAGTGAGAGCAGAATGAGGATGCCGACTTTGGACCTCTGACCCCAGAGCCTTTGCTCCTTCTTTGCAGAGGAAATTTAATCATACTTGGAAATGGACTTGAAGACTTAAAGACACAATGATGAGATTAACAAAGGCAAGGTGACAGAAGAGTGGAGGACGTTTTCCTTTAAAGAATTTTTAAATTGCTTTACCTGAGCATATTGTAAATTCAATTGCTCATTACTTTATGTAGTTGATCCGTGGTTATTGCAGAACATTTTTAAAAAGGCTGGTAAGAGAAAGGAAAAGATAAACCGTTAGCCATAATTCAAGCCACTGTGTATGTGTACATACAGACGTGTGTGTGTTCAGTCACTCAGTTGTGGCCAACTCTTCACAACTTCATGGACTGTAGCCTGCCAGAGTCCTCTGGCCATGGAATTTTCCAAGCAAGAATACTGGAGCGAGTTGCTATTTCCTACTCCAAGTGATCTTCCCATCCCAGGGATTGAACCTGCATCTCCTGTGTCTCCTGCGTTGGCAGGTGGGTTCTTTACCACAGTGCCACCTGGGAAGCACATATAAATATAAGTGCTTGTATTTCCTTAGAGAGTTGTTCAATTTTTTAATGTATATAAATATTATATATAAGATCACACATTAATCTATATTCACTGTATATTCTTAGAGATCCCTGCATAGCCCTTCTTTTTTTTTCACTTAGAAACATAGATATATGCTGGGACTATCTTTCCTGGTCAGTGGATAGGTTTATATTATTCTTTAATGATTGCTTCATATTCTATTGTATTGATATTGTTGGACACTGATACTGTTTTCATTTTTTTATAATTGCAAATTCTGCTGTAATAAAGTTCCTTATGCACATATCATTGTGCAGCTGTCTGATTATTTCCCTAAGATCAGTTCCTGGAAGTGAAATAACTTGGTCAAAACACACCAAGATTTTCAATCTGTTTTGCCAAAGGGTGTGCCTTTTTACATACAGTCCCAGCAGCCAGATCTAGGAGTCAAGGCTTCATGGAAGGACATGCAAGTATGGGGAGAGCCCGAAGGAGAAGGTCAGCATGCCAGCCGCGTTTAAGGGGATCTTGCATGACATGAAGCAAAGATGGGATTTGGATTCTAAGGGTTAGAAAGATATTAAAGTTTGGGGGTTTTGCACTTGGCTCAAGTGGTGAAGAATCTGCCTGCGAGGGTGACAGCTGCAGGAACGTGAGTCCCATCCCCGGGTTGGGGAGATCCCCTGGAGGAGGAAACGGCTGCCCACTCCAGTCTTCTTGCCTGGAGACTCCCCTGGACAGAGGAGCCTGGCGGGCTACAGTCCAGGGGGTCACTCACACAGAGTTTTGAGCGGAGATTGATCGGGCTAATGGCAGATTGGAAGAGGGGGATACTGGGACAGCAAGCAGCCATGACGGGAAGGACAAGATGGTTGGGTGGCATCACAGACTCAATGGATGTGAGTCTGAGCAAACCCTGGGAGATAGTGAAGGACAGGGAAGCCTGGCGTGCCGCAGTCCACGGGGTCACAGTGAGTCGAACACAACTGAGCAACTGAACAACAGCTGATGGAAAGGGAGAATGGAGAAATGAGGGTACCAAGATGGGTTGAATCAATGGGGGGCACAGAGAGGGGAGAAGGGGGAAGAAAGAGAAAGCGGAGAAGGAGGCAGAGGCAGGAGAGGAGGAGGGAAATAAGTTGGAGCCGTGGACTCTATGTGTGCTAAGTCACTCATGTCTTTTCAATCCCACGGACCGTAGCCCGCCAGGCTCCTCTGTCCATAGGCTTCTCCAGGCAAGAACACTGCAGTGGGTTGCCCTCTCCTCTTCCAGATGGAAGGTATGGGGATAATTAAAGATGATACAAAGCTTCTGAGTCTGAGCATCTGGGAGAAAAGGGATGCTAATAACACCAAAGAACACGGAGGCGGATTTCAAGGAGAAGTGGAATTCGGGTTGAGGAGTCTGCTTGTAACGTTCCTGCAGAGCTGGTCCTCAGGCTGGCCGTGCGGGATTGGGGTCTGCCTTGAAGGCAGATTGGAGAGTCAGCCTTGGAATCCTTAGTCCAGGCTGCAGGAGGTGGCGACCTCGCAGGGAGTGAAGAGCTGGAGGACAAGGGGGCCTGGACAGGTACCTAGAGANGCGGGATTGGGGTCTGCCTTGAAGGCAGATTGGAGAGTCAGCCTTGGAATCCTTAGTCCAGGCTGCAGGAGGTGGCGACCTCGCAGGGAGTGAAGAGCTGGAGGACAAGGGGGCCTGGACAGGTACCTAGAGAACACCAACTTGCCCGTCGTGGAGGAGATGAAAGAGCCACGTGGTGCAGAGAGGAAGAGAGACGGGATGCCTCGGTGCGATGGGATCGAGCGTGTTGGAAAGGATGCCAAGGGGCCAAGAGAAAACCACGGAGAAGGGGCCGTTCTAGCTGACCGCCCTGGAGAGACCCGTGGGGAGACAGGGCTCCGCCCAGCTTGCCCCAAGCCCGTGTCAAACCCGGTCTGTGTTGTCACTACGCTCAAAGCACAGCGCACGCCAGGCCCAGAACAGCGGCAAGAAGGGGCCTCCGAGGTCTGATCCAACCAAGAAGGTTGCCACCCAGCTGGCCTGGCTCGAACTGTTTAAGCCTGATTGGGGGCAGGGCGGGGAGGGGCTGGGAGAGTTGTCCCCAGGAAACTCTTTTTGTGAATTCTCAACATGCATGCATAGCATCCAGAGAGGGTCAAAGATGAAACAAGATTCACACATCTGCACGTTCTGTTTAAAGCCATGAGACAATAGTAGCCTCGTCAAAAATTCTAAAGTTCCAACCCAGAATAAGGAAGGGAAGATTTTATTCTCTATGTGGGGGAGGTGGTAAATTTCCCTTCTTAATTCGACAAAAAGTAAAGGTCTTCAGGCTGACACAGATACCACCCTCCCTCTTAAAACATAAAATCTTGAGTTACAGTAAAATCATTCTCCCAGAGAAGGTGAGAGGTTGTTTATAATCTCCGCATCTTGGGCGTCTCTGAAAGCAGTTTCCGAGGCTATCTGGCTCTATCCACAGTATCCGAGGGTGGGCGCAACCTTCCAGCCAAATCCCTCCGCTCTACTTTGCCTCCCCCAGAACTCAACGGAGAGCACACACCAGGCGGAACAAAACAGTGGCAACTGATGACAAATGGACCGAGCTGCCCCAGGTCCCCCTCACTCTCTGTTACCATGGCGACAGCAGCCAGCCAAAGCCAGGAGATCAGCAAATATCCATCAGTGCCAGTCTGGTGGGTGCAGGTATTTGGGGACTCAGTTTGAACCAACAAGATCCATCGATCAGTCTACTGAGGGTTGAAGGGGAGCAGGCAGTGAGATGGGGAATTGCGGGGAGGGGGCTAAGTTTCAAACAGGTGGGCTTTGTCCTCGAGACCAGACACCTCTTTCCTCTCCACAGAGCATTGTAGCATTCTGGTCATTGTTGACACCACACACCAAAGCTGTGTTTTCTTTCCAATATGTTGATTTCTTCTTCCCTCTTTAACTTCACCTACAAATCTAGAGAGCCTCAAAGATGGGCAGCTGGGTATATGCTCAAGAAGGCATGGAAAGAGGCAGAGTATTTGACAGAAGGTCACTGGAGCCCCTTCGACCACTTCGCAGAGTGAACAGCAAACCTGAATACCATCCGCTCTTTCCACTCAGGACAGACTAAGTAAGCACACCCTCTGCTTTTACAGGCAGTGGGGCATCTATTTATAAGCGTCCATGGGATTCTCCAGGCAAGAATACTAGAGTGAGGTGCCATTCCCTTCTCCAGGGGAGCTTCCTGACCCAGGCATTGAACCCAGGTCCCCTGCATTGCAGGCAGGTTCTCTACTGTCCGAGCCACCAGGGAAGCCACAGAAGGGGAGTTGAGGTTACACACACGAGCCGGCAACCCCACTCCTGGGCATCCTCTGGGGAACCATAGCTCAAAGAGGCCGCCCTGTTCACAACAGCCAGGACGTGGGAGCAGCCAGACTGTCTGCCGACAGACGAACGGATAGGACGGCGTGGTGCACACACACGGAGGACTGTTCCTCAGCCACTGAAAGGGGTGAAACTGGGCCATCATAGTGATGTGGACGCCAACCAAGGCCTGTCCAGTCAAGGCTGTGGTTTCCAGTGGTCATGTATGGATGTGCGAGTTGGACTATAAAGAAAGCTGAGCACTGAGTAATTGATGCTTTTGAACTGTGGTGTTGGAGAAGACTCTTGAAAGTCCCTTGGACTGCAAGGAGATCCAACCAGTCAATTCTAAAGGAAACCAGTCCTGAATATTCACTGGAAGGACTGATGCAGAAGCTGAAACTCCAATACTTTGGCTACCTGATGTGAAGAGCGGACTCATTTGAAAAGACCCTGGTTTTGGGAAAGTCAGAAGGCGGGTGGAGAAGGGGACAGCAGAGCATGCAATGGTTGGATGGCATCACCAGTGGATGGATATAGGTTTGAACAAGCTTGAGGAGTTGGAGACGGACAGGGAAGCCCATGGGGTTGCAAATAGTCAGACACAACTGAACGACGGAACTGAAAGTAATTTTGGAATCAAAAAGTCCTGTAAAAACGTGTCCTTTGAAGAGACCAGTCCTCATAGGAATGTGAAGAGTGTAAGCAGCTTACCACCTGGGGCCTGCATGAAGAGCTTTTCCCTCATGGGTATAGAATTACATATCCATCCAATTGCATTATGGGTGGTTTTGCCTTTCTTTGTAACCATCTTGTAGAGGCTGCTTCACAGACAGGATATTGAATAAGAGTTCTGTTCTAGTATGATAATAACCACAGGGGGGAACTGCAAATATTCATTTAGTGATAGTGTCTGCACTTAACTCAATATGGCCCTGTTGTCACTTGTCAAGGAAATCAAAGGCACATAGTGTGTATTGAATACCTGATAATATCTAAGTGTATCAGTCAGGCTTGAGTAATCCCAAGGGTTTAATTTAAAGAGAGAAATGGAAAACCTGCATTGTATAAGAGTTAAGGGTCTAGGACATATGTTCTAGAGATAGGAAATTGTAAAATGCTACATACAATTCCCTCCATTTTGCAATTATTATGTTATTTCATTGGTGTATGAATTAAACTAGAAGTATGCTTTTATTTTAAATGGCATAAAATATATTTACTTTGATATCTGACTATTTGGGTTTGTTTAGGGCAACAGTTCCCAAAATAATTATAACTATACTATAGAAATTTTTTTTCTTTTACTTATGTTTAACCTGAGAGCTTACTCTTTTTTCTTTCTGCATGTGGTCCAATATTTTCCTACTTTTATATACAATCTTTTATCCTTTTGTTTTTTTCTCTTACAATTGAAAATAATATTCTAGAACAATGGAACATTTTCATGAATGCTGGTATCATATTTTTAACATCGTTTCTCCCTCTTACTCTGCAAAAAATGATTGAGCCTAAGTCATTTTAAAAAATGCTCCAGTATGGAAAAAAAAATCTCTAGTTTCTGTGACTTGTCATCAAGGAAATTATAGTGCAAGGATTGAACAAGGAAAGGAATACTTTGAAAACAAGGTAACAGGTTAGGGTGCTAATATTTCAGTCATATAATCCATGTAATTGTTGGCTGTTGGTTTTATATTGAAGGAAATTCTGTGTATGCCTGAAGTATTGATTAAAAGACCAGAGAAATGAAAAAAATTGTGTTAAAAATGACTTTTCACTTAAATTTCAATGACAAAACATCTGGCATATGTGTGTGGTATGAATATATATAATACATAGATTTATCAGGAGTGAGTAATGAGTGACAATGCTTTCCAGTCATATCTTGAGTACCACATTGGTCATGTTGTTAAAAATAATCAATTTCCTGAACACAGAGCACTGGTTTATGAAAAATAATTCTAAAACATCAAAATAATTTAATGAGCTTAAAAGCTCAAAATTCTCAATGACAATAGTTACATCATTCTGTTTCAAATCTTTCTGCCTATAATTTTTTAACCACTTTGTTAAAGAGGAGGTAAGTGAAGAAAGAGACCAGAAGGAGAAGGTTCTTTCCATAGCTTCCTGAGAATCTTGGTGTAAACACTGGTTCCATCAACCAATGGAAAACTGGTTATCCACAGAACAGTTTCTATCACCAGTGAACAAAACAGTGCTCCAGGAAGGGCAGAATAATATTGCTTAATTGCTTGCAAAATGAAGTAAAGAGTTCTGTAATTTTTTGGAAAAAAGGATGTGATATTTGTCAAGTCCTGGGCTCTAGAACTAGTTTCAGTTCAGTTCAGTTCAATCGTGACTCTTTGCAACCCCATGAATTGCAGCACGCCAGGCCTCCCTGTCCATCACCAACTCCTGGAGTTCACTCAGACTCACGTCCATCGGGTCAGTGATGCCATCCAGCCACTCATCCTCCATTGTCCCCTTCTCCTCCTGCCCCCAATCCCTCCCAGCATCAGAGTCTTTTCCAATGAGTCAACTCTTCGCATGAGGTGGCCAAAGTACTGGAGTTTCAGCTTTAGCATCATTCCTTCCAAAGAAATCCCAGGGCTGATCTCCTTCAGAATGGACTGGTTGGATCTCCTTGCAGTCCAAGGCTGCAGGCCATCCAGGTGTCCTCTCGGGCCTGGCCAGACTTCCTTCAAGAAAGACTGGGGCCATGGCCTTCCTCAGACCTGGACACGCAGGCGGGAAGCAGCTTGAGGGCTTCCCGGCTCTCGAGGTCTGCTGGCTGGAACCTCGGATTTTAGTAAGGACTTGCTGTGAAGCCACGAAGTGCAAGTTGAGGTATCTGTAATGTGAGGGTCAAAAGTGACTGCAAGCAACGCGATGTGCCAGCCTGGACGGAAGGGGCATTTTGCAGAGAATGGGTACATGTATATGTACGGCTGAGTCCATTTGTTGTTCACCTGAAACTATCACAACATTGTGAATTGGCTATGTTGCTACTCTCGTGTGAAAGTTGCTCAGTTCTGTCTGACTCTTTGTGACCCCGTGAACTGTAGAGTCCATCCAGGCCAGAATACTGGAGTGGGTAGCCATTCTCTTCTCCAGGCGATCTTCCCAATCCAAGAATCGAACCCAGGTTTTCCATAGTGCAGGTGGATTCTTTACCAGCTGAGCCACATACCCTAATACAAAGTGTTTTGGCATTAAAAAAAAAATCACCGAAAGCAAAATGGCCTCAAAGGAATTAGTCAGCAGGCAGGCAAGAGGCGGGAGGCACTCCTTGGTAGTCAGGCATGGTCCCCCTCTCGTGGGGGGACGCAAGACATAGTGAGGGAAGCAAGGAGGCTGTGACTGAGGAGCTTACATGGGCAACAGAGAAAACCAGGCTCCACAGCAAAGGCCTCCCTGCAAACCGGAGCATTGGTCCCTGTGTGGTCAGTGGGCCCCTCAGTGCCCCCTGCAGAGCCGAGCCCATCACCTCTGCCCTCCTCCTCCTGAGAAAAATGTTTGCAGTGACGGTTCTCCTGCTCCCTCTCCTTAGGGGTCATTTTCAACAATGGACCAACCTGGCGGGACACCCGGCGGTTCTCATTGACCATCCTCCGTGACTTGGGGATGGGAAAGCAGGGCAACGAGCAGCGGATCCAGAGGGAGGCCCCCTTCCTGCTGGACGTGCTCAGGAAGACCCAGGGTTCGTACAGCCTGGGGCTCACACCCACCCCTCCTTTGATGGTTAGCCCATAGACACCACTTCGTACGTCGGTTTCCTCTCTGATCCTGGGGGTAAGGTGATCACCGAGGGTGTAGCTGGTGTGTCCTGAGTCACTGACAAGTAAGGAAAACCCAAGTGGCTCACCACCTCTCAAGAATTCTCACCGTTCTAGGGTGTCTCCTCACCAGCACTGGAAATGTCCCTCCTGCCGTGCCCATAGCAAGTGCCCCCTCCACACCTCTGTTTTCCAGGCCAGCCATTTGACCCCACATTTGTCATCGGCTTCGCGCCTTACAACGTCATCTCTGACATCCTCTTCCACAAGCGCTTTGACTATAAAGACAAGACGGGGCTGAGGCTGATGAGTTTGTTCAATGAGAACTTCTACCTGCTCAGTACCCCCTGGATCCAGGTGAGAAACTTTCCTCTCTCTTGCCTGCTTTGCACCCTTGCTTCAGTTTGATGGTTTACAGCAGGAAAAGGATAAGAAGGGTCACTTGTGTGTGTGTGTGTGGACAGACAGGCACACAAGACTATATAGCATGAACTCTCCTTCTGGAGACTTCCATGGAGCCTGCGGTTCCACCCAGCTAGCCTTGGACACTTACTGTCTTACTCTTTAAATTGATCCTCACCAGACAGGCAGTCACCTCTGCCTATGTGCTCATGTTCCCACCACAGAACTCACACGGCCTCATAGAGTGGTGCCCAAAAAGATACTTTCAGCCAAAATGTTCCAAATAATGCAATACTGACAGCCATAAATTTGGGTTTGGAGAAGGTTATTATCCTGGCACACAAAATGCTGTTGCATCCAGAAAAAAAAATGTGTAAGAAAGAAAATTCTCTCCCTTTCTCCCTCTCTTTTTAGCTTTATAATAATTTCACAGACTACCTACAGTACCTGCCTGGAAGCCATAGAAAGCTACTGAAAAATGTGTCTGAAATAAAAGATTATGCTTTAGAAAGAACGAAGGATTACCAGAAGTCCCTGGACNCCAGGCTCCTCCATCCATGGGATTTTCCAGGCAAGAGTACTGGAGTGGGGTGCCATCGCCTTCTCTGCAGCTTCTCTCTTGGACTTAATAAAACAGATGACTGAACCCCTTCCTAGTGCTTCTAATTCAGAGATTCAGGGAAAGTGGTGGTGGTGGTGGTGGGGGGGTGCGGTGTTGCTTCAGGTCTGGCATTTCTAACAAGCTCCCAGGTGAAGTGGATGCTGTTGCTCTGGGGACCATGCAATGAGAACGACTAATCTAATTTCTATTCTTCCCTTTATTTTCCTGCTCCTGCCATCGTGACCTTCCCAAAACAGTAATCAGACGGTGCTGATCCCAGTGCTTCAAACCTTTCAGTGGTTGCCTAGTGCCTTCAAGAAAAAGCTCATCTTAGAGAGCCACTCAGAGCTCTGCCCTCCTCCCTGTGGCCTTGACCTCCAGTTGTGGTGCTTGGCGTGCTGGCCTGGGTGGTCTTCCCTGTGAGGGGCAGGCTGCCCTGGAGAAGATCCGAGGTGCCAGACAGGGTGCTCTCTGTTTGTGACTTTGGGCAAGTAACGTATTTCTCTCACGTGTATGGAAACTGAACACAGTAGTTGTCGGGAAAGAGCAAATGAACCAAGACGGCAGTGGTCTGGCTGTCTTACTCCACATCCTCTTGCTCTCACCCCACGTTTTGTAAATAATGATTGTGCATGGTTATGTAACAGCTGAGATGTGCATGTGCATCAAGACCTATGTCAGCACCACCTGAAAAGCCCCTGTGGCTGTATCNCGTGCTGGCCTGGGTGGTCTTCCCTGTGAGGGGCAGGCTGCCCTGGAGAAGATCCGAGGTGCCAGACAGGGTGCTCTCTGTTTGTGACTTTGGGCAAGTAACGTATTTCTCTCACGTGTATGGAAACTGAACACAGTAGTTGTCGGGAAAGAGCAAATGAACCAAGACGGCAGTGGTCTGGCTGTCTTACTCCACATCCTCTTGCTCTCACCCCACGTTTTGTAAATAATGATTGTGCATGGTTATGTAACAGCTGAGATGTGCATGTGCATCAAGACCTATGTCAGCCCCACCTGAAAAGCCCCTGTGGCTGTATCCACCGGAGCAACCACAAGAGAATACAGCATGTCTGTTGCTGCTGCTGGCTTGTTGTTGTGCCAATCAGGAGAGAACAAACATGTTTGTAGTTCCCACAACTCCTCACGTCTTCCTCCAACTTCTTCCTCTCTGCTGCCTTGCCCAGCCTGGCTTCAGTGATCAGCTAGACAATTGGGGGTGGTTGTGAGGATACAGGGAGACAGCAGTGCTAAGAATTCTCCCCTTGTCCTGGAGCTGGGAAGACCAAATGAACTGTATGGAGGGCGCTCAGCTCTCTGGCTGCCCATGGCAAGTCCTCAGGGCCTCCCCTGCCCACCTGACCTGCCTTCCTGCCCCTGAGCACTTGTCTCTTAAGTACCACTGGAAGGGCGTGCCCCAGGCCAGGTCTCTTTCAACAGGGTGGTTAGGGAGGGCTTCCTGGAGGAGAGAAAACTTGTGTGTGTCCCTTTCAGTATGGCCACTAAATTGATGTTTTCTGTACTTTATTTTATTTTTTCATGGGATTTTTTTTCAACTCATTCTTTCACGTGTACAGGTATGACTCAAACAGGTCCTCCATGTCACACACTGTGCTGGAGACACAGAAGAGAAGGAGGCTGTAAGCCCTGGAAGGCAGGCCTGTGCTGTGAGGCAGCAGGGCAGGAGGACCAGGTGTCAGGGCTTTGCCGTGGGCGTGCCTGGAACCAAAGCTCCACTGGGCCTTGCCCTGGCTGGAAATCGGTGTGAGCTTGCACATGTTATAGCCCATTCCTGGGCTGTGTTTGTGAAATGGGGCTGAAAGTCCCCAGATCCGAGGCCTGTTGGGAAGAGGGAATGAGACAGCTGAGAAAGCGGGGGCAGAGGAGAAGGACTCTTGAGAGATGAGCCTGTTCTCTCCCTGACTGAAGGGAAAGAGGGGGCTCTAGACCTCTTAGCCTATAATTTGCTGAAGACGCTAGCAGCCCCTGAAGGTAAAGCTTGGCTCTGCTAGCCACCACCTGTTCATCTCCAAAGCTCAGGTCTAGATCTATTCCAGGAGCTTTCAAGAAGGGCCATAGCCCTCACTGGGAAGAGAACTGAGGCCCCCAGGACTCACTCCTAAGGCTGTGGAAGCCTGTCCGTGGAGATCACCATCGCGGAGGGCTTTCTCTGCTCTGCGGGGGGTGCTCTGCCGTGCACTTGGCACAGACGTCAGCATGACAGCAGCCCCCGAGAGAAGTATGAGAAGGCACTGGGGTGTGGCTGTGTGTGGGTCTCTAGGGTTGCCCCACGAAGAGCCATAGGCCGGGTGGCTTCAACAACACATACTCGTTTTCTCACACTTTTGGAGGCTGGGAGTCTGAGCTCAGCAGGGTTCCCTTCTTTCTTTGGCTTATGGAGGTCTGGCTTCTCTCTGTGTCTTCACATTCTTCCCTCTGTAACCATCTGCGTCCAGATTTCCTCTTCATATCAGGGCACCAGTCGGCCGGGTTGAGGGTCCTCCCCAGCTTCATTTTACCTTAGTTACCTTAGAGACCTTATCTCCAAACAGTAACATTCTGAAGTACTGGGGGTGGGCGGGGTTAGGACTTGGACACATGAATTCAGCCCATCACAGGTCGCCAGCCCCCAAGACTGTTCCCGGTGATCCTGCCTCCTCGGTCCACAGCCTGGTGTAGTCCCTTCCCCTGCTCTTCCAGACTTGGCTTGTCTCTGTGGTTGGCCAGCCGTGTGTGCCAGAGCAGTGGCATCGCTTGTGATGTTGTTGCCGTTCAGTTGCCCAGTTGTGTCTGACCCTTTGCGACCCCATGGACTGCAGCACTATCGCTTGTGATAGGCGATTCTAAAAGACTGGTTTCCATGTTGGTTGCTCCTGGTCTCTCTCTCTCTCTGTCTCAGATCACCTGCCCTGGGGGAAGCCAGCTGTCCTGAGGTGAGGCTGATGTTGTGGGGAACTGAGGCCTCCTGCTGACAACCACAGGAGTGAGCCATTGTCAAAGCAGGTCCTCCAGCTGCAGTCAGACATTTGGAAAACAACCTCATCAGGAGAGTGAAAAGGCTGGCTTAAAACTCAACATTCAAAAAACTAAGATCATGGCATCTGGTCCCATCACTTCATGGCAAATCAATGGGGAAACAATGGAAACAGCGACATACGTTATTTTCTTGGGCTCCAAAATCACTGCGAATGGTCACTGCAGCCACAAAATTAAAAGACGCTTGCTCCTTGGAAGGAAAGCTATGACAAACTTAAGAGTATTAAAAAACAGAGATATCACTTTGCTGGCAAAGGTCTGTATAGTCAAAGCTATGTTTTTTTTCCAGTAGTCATGTATGGCTGTGAGAGTTGGACCATAAAGAAGGCTGAGTGCCGAAGAATTGATGCTTTCAAATTGTGGTGCTGGAGAAAACTCTTGAGAGTCCCTTGGACTATAAGGAGATCAAACCAGAAAATCCTGAAGGAAATAAGCCCTGGATATTCATTGGAAGGACTGATGCTGAAGCTGAAGCTCCAATACTTTGGCCACCTGATGCAAAGAGCCAACTCATTGGAAAAGAACCTGATGCTGGGAGAGATCCAGGGCAGGAGGAAAAGGGGCCGACAGAGCATAATATGATTGGATGGCATCACCAACTCAATGGACATGAGTTTGAGCAAGCTCTAAGAGATAGTGAAGGACAGGGAAGCCTGGCGTGCTGCAGTTTCAAAGAATCCAATACAATTTAGCAACTGAACATCAGAACAACCTCGTGAGAGGTCTTGAGCCAGAACCATCCAACCTCCCTGTTCCTGGATTCCACACACTCAGAATCTAGGTGACCTAATACGTGCTTATTGTTGAAAGCTGCTCAATTTCAGAGTAATCTGTTACTCAGCCATCGATAACTAATCCACAAGGCTTGAAAACATTAAGGGCACTCAGACTGCGAGTGCAGCCCAGAACTGGAGTCTTGACTGTCTGGCTTTCCCATCAGATCAGAGTCCTTTTCAGCACAACCTGTTACCAGAGCCAAGATCAGCTTTGCATAGAGGTGGTTGCAGTGAAGAATGCAGCAAGAAGCAAAAAACAAGACAGGAGAAGGAGAGAGAAGATTGTTAATAACCAGTTGGGGAGAGGCTGACAGATACGGCTAAAACCACAAATCAGATAGGTAAAAATAAGGAGGCTAAGGTCACACCAGTCTGAGGCTCCAGGGCTGTAGCTGCTCCCTTGCTGCCTGGGTCTGATGTGTGATCAGAGGAACAGAGATATCTACAGGACCATGACCAGCCTGTGGGCTGTAGGCATCCCCAGAAAGGCTGAGTTAGTCTACAATCACTCTAGTCTATCAGATCAAAGGCCCATCTTTTTTTATTCAGAGATTTGCAGCACTCAAGGCCTGACTAGGAGGTGAGTCATAATAAACATTTCATTGCCTACTGGGTGCCAGGCGTTGAGCTAGATGTGTGATTTAATTTTATACTGGAAAGAAACCTGAGCAGAACATACTTCTATATTCATTTTACAGACAAAGGAAATCAAATTCAGAGAGCTGAGACACCAGGGTAATGTTTCTTTCCCAGCTGGCGAGTAAAGACTTGAATCCAATTCTACTTCATTCCGTTTGCTCCGCTTCACCAAGCTCTCAGGCATTGTCTCTCCACCAACCTATATCAATGGATAAGGAGGTAGATTGCAAAGAGACTTATTTAAACCCAGTTTTGACAACCTCACATTGGATTATATTTACTTCCTTTTTTGAGACAAAGGGAAGTACAAAATGTTTGAGAGCTGAGAACTAGGCTTAGCCTACCCTGGGCACTCAAGGAAGACTTCCTGGAGATGGCAGTGCCTAAACTGAGTCCTGACAGAGAGGTTGAAGTTAGACAAATGGAAACAGTGGAATGTGTCTTAGGCATATGTGAACACCGGCCAGGTATTCTTGGGAGCCTGGATCTTCAAAAGTGCGGCCCTGGACCAGCCTGGCAGCCCCAGCCTCACCCAGCAGTTGGTTAAAAATACAGAATCTCAGGTTCTAACCCAGACCCATAGAATCAGAATCTTAATTTTAACAATAAACCGGGCCATTCATATGCACTTTTAAATTTAGGAGGTGCTACTGAATAGGTACAACAGACTGGTTCCAAATAGGAAAAGGAGTACGTCAAGGCTGTATATTGTCACCCTGCTTATTTAACGTATATGCAGAGTACATCATGAGAAATGCTGGACTGGAAGAAACATAAGCTGGAATCAAGATTGCCGGGAGAAATATCAATAACCTCAGATACGCAGATGACACCACCCTCATGGCAGAAAGTGAAGAGGAGCTAAAAAGCCTCTTGATGAAAGTGAAAGAGAAGGGTGAAAAAGTTGGCTTAAAGCTCAACATTCAGAAAACGAAGGTAATGGCATCCGGTCCCATCACTTCATGGGAAACTGATGGGGAAACAGTAGAAACAGTGTCAGACTTTATTTTAGGGGGCTCCAGAATCACTGCAGATGGTGACTGCAGCCATGAAATTAAAAGACGCTTACTCCTTGGAAGGAAAGTTATGACCAACCTAGATAGCATATTCAAAAGCAGAGACATTACTTTACCAACAAAAGTCCGTCTAGTCAAGGCTATGGTTTTTCC
>SJYV01035717.1:802355-821932 GCA_006410875.1 Neotragus pygmaeus
AGTCAAGGCTATGGTTTTTCCAATAGTCATGTATGGATGTGAGAGTTAGACTGTGAAGAAGGCAGAGTACTGAAGAATTGATGCTTTTGAACTGTGGTGTTGGAGAAGATTCTTGCGAGTCCCTTGGACTGCAAGGAGATCCAACCAGTCCATTCTGAAGGAGATCAGTCCTGGATGTTCTTTGGAAGGAATGATGCTGAAGCTGAAACTCCAGTACTTTGGCCACCTCATGCTAAATGTTGACTCATTGGAAAAGACTCTGATGCTGGGAGGGATTGGGGGCAGGAGGAGAAGGGGACGACAGAGGATGAGATGACTGGATGGCATCACAGACTCGATGGACATGAGTCTGAATGAACTCTGGGAGTTGGTGATGGACAGGGAGGCCTGGCGTCCTGCGATTCATGGGGTCGCAAAGAGTCGGACATGACTGAGCAACTGAACAGAACTGAACTGAACTGAGTAGAGAGTTAGCATGTGTGATAACTATATAAGATAAGGTGAGTAAGGTAAGGCAAGGCAAACTTCCTCAGACACATGAGCAGGTGCAGTGAGGGTGGGATAGAGGTGCAGTGGGGATGCTAGGCATGAGGCTGAGCCATGGGCCCAAGTCAGAACTGTTTTCAGGCTTGGGTAAGTGAGGTCACATCTGATTATTTAAAAGAAGACAAATATCTGGATATTGATGAAAACTATGCTGATTTTTGCAGAAGGCAATGGTATCCCACTCCAGTACTCTTGCCTGGGAAATCCCACAGATGGACGAGCCTGGTAGGCTACAGTCCATGGGGTTGCTAAGAGTTGGACACGACTGAGTGAATTCTCTTTCACTTTTCACTTTCATGCATTGGAGAAGGAAATGGCAACCCACTCCAATATTCTTGCCTGGAGAATCCCAGGGACAGGGGAGCCTGGTGGGCTGCCATCTCTGGGGTCACACAAAGTTGGACACGACTGAAGTGACTTAGCAGTAGCAGCAGCATGCTGATTTTTAAATGCTGTCAATTTAAAAATTAAAAATATTCTAATGGTTCCAAAAAAATGATGCTTTTGGGCTGTTAGTTTGTAGCTTCCTGCTTCTATTTCTGAGCACAGAGTCTGTATCTTCATAAGTGGTATTGAATGAATGAACGAGTGAGTGAATGAATGAGGTGGAGAGGATTTGACTATTTTCCCAATGCCTGCAGAGGTAGCTAAGTATTCCTCTTCCCACAGTTTTCCACCCTTGGCCTTAGTTTTCCCACCAAGGTTCCAGTTGATGATTTCTAAAGACCCTTCCGAATCTGACCCTTGGTACCCCTGGGATAATGAATTTTTTGTCCTAAGGGGCAGAATCAGAGGCACTGATGCAAGGCAGCTGCTGTGTGCCAGTTCTTGGGTTTTTGGAGAATTCAAGGTTGTTTATGGGTGGTGTGTTTTCTCCTTTGCAATGGGGACTGAGCGTTCCACCAGATGAGAGGAAATGTCTCCTGATGCAGCTTTTCTTTCTTCTAGGGTAAAGCCTTGTAAAAAGAAGGTCCTCTGTAGACATAGAGGGAGATGAAAAGGGAGGCAGGGCCAAGCCTCCGGCCTTTGGCAGGGTCTTCCTGCTCGTCTGCCTTCAATGCCCTTCTGAGTCTGGCTTCCCCTTTCTCTGCCACTGTCTTGGCTCAGACCACCCTGGACACATGTTCTCAGGTTTGCAAAGCCCTCCTCCTCTTCTTGATGCTCTCATCCCTGCCTCTGCTGCTCAGAAGAACCCTGTCCCCATCTTACCCTTTCTCTGTAATGTAATGTAAAAATGTAAGTCGCTCAGTCGTGTCCGACTCTTTGCTACCCTGTGGACTGTAGCCCACCAGGATCCTCTGTCCATGGGATTCTCCAGGCAAGAATACTGGGGTGGGTTGCCATTTCCTTCTCCAGGGGATCTTCCCAACTCAGGGATCAAACCCAGGTCTCCTGCATTGCAGGCAGACGCTTTAACCTCTGAGCCACTGAGCTCATATAGGAACTCATGATCCCATCTGAGAAGCTGTTGGCCAAGCTCCCCAACAAGCGACGATGAGGCAGATGGAATAGGAGAAAAATTTGGCATTCCACAGACTTGGGTTCAAAGCTCAACAATGCCGTTCACTGGTTGGATGTTCTTGATTGAGACTTCAATCTCTGTAGGCTTCAGTTTACTCATCTGTAAGAACAAGGTAATAATATAGCCCTTATAAATGTGTTGTGAAGATTTTTAAAAAAAGTATATTTCTGAGCAGTTACTATATATAAGACACTACGAAAAGGACTTCTTTGTATTATTGCATTTAATTTTCACAACAATCCTATGAATGAGGTACTATCATTATGTCCATTGTACAAATGGGAAGACTGAGATACAGTAGAGTTAAGCAAATTGTCTCACAGGAAGACCCTGAATCTTCCTGTGCAGATTCTGATCCCAGAGCCTCACACAGGACCATTAATTTGGATAAACCTAAGAAAATGTCTCAGACATGGCGACTACCCTCATTTAGCCTTCAGTTCAGTTCAGTTCAGTTCAGTTGCTCAGTCATGTCCAACTCTATGTGACCCCATGAATCA
The DNA here is from genome assembly GCA_006410875.1 of Neotragus pygmaeus. Lineage (NCBI taxonomy): Eukaryota > Metazoa > Chordata > Mammalia > Artiodactyla > Bovidae > Neotragus > Neotragus pygmaeus. The sequence continues at coordinate 804,924 of SJYV01035717.1, forward strand.
CAGCACGCCAGGCCTACCTGTCCATCACCAACTCCCGGAGTTCATTCAGACTCACGTCCATCGAGTCCGTGATGCCATCCAGCCATCTCATCCTCTGTCGTCCCCTTCTCCTCCTGCACCCAATTCCTCCCAGCATCAGGGTCTTTCCCAATGAGTCAACTCTTCGCATGAGGTGACCAAAGTACNTTTTTTTGTTGAGTGTATAGAGCTTCTCCATCTTTGGCTGCAAAGAATATAATCAATCTGATTTTGGTGTTGACCATCTGGTGATGTCCATATGTGGAGTTTTCTCTTGTGTTGTTGGAAGAGGGTGTTTCCTATGATCAGTGCATTTTCTTGGCAAAACTCTATTAGTCTTTGCCCTGTTTCATTCCGTCTTCCAAGGCCAAATTTGCCTGTTACTCCAGGTGTTTCTTGACTTCCTACTTTTATTAGTTAATTATATTCATTTGTCCCTGCTCGCATCAAGTTTCTTTCTCCTTGTTGATGCTGATCGACAAAGGGTCATGCAGTATAATGAGTAAGAGTATGAATTCTGGAGCCAGAACCTTTTACCCTTTTATAAGTGGAAATATCAATAACCAGAGCTTTGTAAATTATATAGGACTGTGAGCTTGTGAGGGCTGGTCTCTGAATGGATGGTTTCTAAGTAAACTGTGGAGAAATCCTGAGGCAGATTTGCCTGTATCAAGTGTCTCCAAGCTGTCAAGACCTCTAAGTGAAGTAAGATTTAGGGAACACGGGGCCCTTGAATCCTGCTTCTCTGTCAATATCTTGCAGGGCCCAGCTCTATGATGGCTTGTATCGGCCCTCCCAGAAGTCTCCCAGGCCAGAGTGGCTGGATCAGATACCGATGGTGTGTAGGGGCTGGAGCTCAAACAGATGAGTGTAAAACCAAGCATGTGGCCCACCCTCTGTTCTGCAAGAATTAAGACACTGATCTCTGTTGTCTCTGACTGAGTGCACCCGAGACGAATGCAGGACGAAGAATAGGATGAGGTGTTCTGTGCTCTGGAAAAACGAGACCTCTTAAGTATTTAAATTTATCTTAGGAAAAAGGTTTTATGAGTCCAAATTCTTGCTTCTTCCTATACATCGAGAAGCACTAAAATGGTTAACTGAGATACCAGTCCCTCATCCTTCACTGAGATGTATGCTTGACTGCACGTACTGTCTCACCAGAATCATACACACACTGGCTTTTCCCTCTGCCTCTTTAGAGCAGTCCCCCCAGAGGGACTGAAAGGCTATTTCCCAGGCTATAGTCCTCATTAAGGCCCTGAATTAAACTCAGTTCACGGTTCTTATGTTGTGTGTTTTTCTTTCAGTTGAAAGGGGCTATCCCCTACAAAACAGCACTTAGCTTTTCCTAGCAGCCCCCTCAAGAAAGACCCTCACATCCTACAGGATATGAGTCTATTGACAAGTGAGAATCCCAGCTTTACTGTCATCTAGGTACCACCCTGGCTGATCTGGAGGCCTCTCATCCACACTCTACCTGCTGTGGTCTGGATCCTATTTATAGCTTCACTTTCACATTGCTGCTGCTGCTGCTAAGTCACTTCAGTCATGTCTGAATCTGTGCCCGTAGATGGCAGCCCACCAGGCTTCCCCATCCCTGGGATTCTCCAGGCAAAAGTACTGGATTAGGGTGCCATCGCTTTCTCTGCACCTTCACACTACAGGCATTTAACCTGTAACCAGGCTTCTACTCTGAGCTGGATGGTGGTTCAAAGATTGGCTGAGTACTCCTAACTGGTACCATGTGTTTGAATGGCAAGGAAGGTCCTGGATTAGGGACCTGGAGGCCCACATGGGCTCTGAGTTGTTAAGTCCTGAGAGCATTGCAAGAAGCCACCAGGACCTGGAGCTCTGTACGAGGCCATGCTCAGTGTGGATTGTGAGGGGCTTTCCCTGGGTTGGTTTCTGAGAGAACTGTAGGAAAATCTTGAAGCAGGACACTGAGGCTTGAAGACAGCAGTGACTTACTTGTAGCTCCACTGTGAATTAGTCAGTACCCGAGCTAAGACTTCAATCCAGGGCTCCTGATTCCCTGCCAGGGCTGTTTGCACACCCCCACAGTGTATCCCCTTTCCTTCTAGGCATCGTATTGTCCTCATCAGTAAAATGGGTTTACTTCTCAGGTTGCCTCGCATATGCATGTGAGATTCAGCCTGGCTTTTGGAGATGCCGCCAAGCTCCCCTCAAGGCATGGCCCAGGAGACTCGCCCAGAAGCTGGACAGAAACTTGGTTCCTTCTCTTCCTCTGGCTTGTGTGTGACCAGAGGCCTATTCTTTGACCACCTGGTTCTCGGAGTTTCCAAATGCAGTGGGAAATGGAATTTCTGCTCTTATGGAATGCAGAGAGCTGTGGCGCAACCAGAGCCAGAGGAACCTAATGAGAGTTTCCAGGCTTGTGGGGCAGAAGATCTGGTGAGTGAGCTCCTTTGCTATGGGGCAGGATGACCCTGAACAAGGCACCGAGTGCCAGTTACTTAAATCTCAGTTTATGTTTCTGTGGAATGGAGGTACAGAGTTTTTTCTTGACTGGGTTTAAAGGATCAAACAAGGTAATGGATTTGTAAATGCTTTGTGAAATAGACATTGTTCTGAGAGGTTATTTATGAATAAACTTGTTGCTGGCAAACAGTAATGATCTTAATTTTTACAAGTGCAACTTATTTTGTATCTCTCATGTTTTAGGTATTTTATTAGACAAACTGTATTTATTTATCACTAAACCTTAGAATAATCCTGTGACTCAAGGTGGCAAAGAGCTTCTGTATATTAGCTCTTAAATCTTTAAAATAATCTTTATATTAGCTCTAAAATCTTCTTCTTGTTGTTCAGTTGCCAAGTCATGTCCCACTCTTTGCGACCCCATGGACTGCAGCAAACCTGGTTTCCCTGTCCTTCACTGTCTCCCAGAGTTTGCTCAGATTCAAGTACATTGAGTCAGTGATGCTATCTAACCATCTCATCCTCTGCTGCCCTCTTCTCCTCTTGCCTTCAATCAGAGTATTGGAGCTTCAGCATTAGTCCTTCCAATGAATATTCAGGGTTGGATTCCTTTAGGATTGATTGGGTTGATCTCCTTGCAGTCCAAGAGACTCTCTCAAATCTTTTCAAGCACCACAATTCTTATTATAAAGATGGGAAAACTGAGGCTCAGAGAATGAAGTGGTCTGCCCAAGGCCCGTGAAGATGTGGCTGAGCTGGGACTGAAAGTCCTTCTGACTCTAAGCTGACACTCTTTCCATCAGTCTGCATTCTTCATGAGAAACTCAGTCAGTGGTCAAATTCCACCATTCTGGGTGTGAGAGTAAGCTCCCAGATAGCAGTTCCAGAGCAGACATTTTAGTTCTGACCATTGAATACTTCAGAAACCATGAAAGGCTGAATCCAAATCATTTCAGTTCAGCCAGTGCCACTCTTCTGCCTTGAAGTGTTTTCTAGTTGAGGGTGTAGAACAAGGGCTGAGCTGGTGTAGTGTAGATTATCAGGCTGCATTCCAGTGGGAGGTTGGGTCCTGGGCCCTGGCCTCACAGGGATGGTTTCACACTGTTCAATCTGTGAGGCTCTCAGCTCTCTGGGCAGGTCTAGGTGTCAAAGGAGAGGACTGAAATGTAAGGACTAGGCTAAGAGTTGAGTTCAAGACAAATGTGAAGGTTGAGCTCCATTAAGCACTGGATGTCCAGAGGTTCAAGGGGAAGACAGGCACAGTGTAAAAACATGGAGCTGGGAGGAAGCTGGTCTTGGGCACTTCATTCACAGCTCTTCTGTGCACACTGCTAGCTGCATACTTCCTGGGCTCTGCTGTCTGCTGGTCATGCAAGGTTCTTGACGGAAGCTTGTGGAGCTTAGAAGAGCTGACCTCCTTAAATCTGGATATAACTCCATCCTCCAGACGCTTATCACACTAACCTGAAACCATCTCTCTGGGGAGAAAAGCTGTGTCTCCTTCTTGAATATCTGCAGCCCATGGCTGAGTTATGAAACACGACACAAAAGGCCCTCTGTGAAGTTTTATTATATTTATTTTTAAACATGAATATTTTAATCAAATTATTTGTAATAAAGAAAAAGGGAAACCTTCTAATGTTCATCGATAAGAGAACGAACATTTAGAATGTTCTAAAGAACATTTAGAATGCTCTTACTAATGAAATACTATGAAGCAGAAGAAAAAACAATGAACAGGCTAGAAGTATTCATAAGGATAAATCTCATAGATAAAATATTAATGAAAAAGGCAAGTTGCAAAATAATAAATGCAATATAGTAACATTTGAATATAGCTTAAAATGTACAAAATGAAACATACTTAGAGATGTTCCCTTCTTCCTTGTGGTTTTCCTTGATGGTTGTAAGAAGGTAGGCCTTTGAACGTAGGTCTGTACCGACTCCCTTTCTGCCCTGAAGCTTCATGGCTGTGTGTGCTTGGGGAGCTTCCTCTCTGGGCTCTACTTTTCCAGTTGATGATAAAGCCGGCAGAATAACACAGCGGCAGCCATGGAGCCATGGAGCCAGTGACTGAGTACGTGGGGCCTTTCCTGCCCGGCATGGGAGTCCTCCAAGGGGGGTGTCTTTGCTGAGAGGGTCCTGTTGGGTTGGGAGCCAGTTGTCAGTTCTGCGCTGCTATTAGGGTCACTCTCTGCGAATCCCACTTCCTCCCTGCTTTCCTTTTCCAGGTGTCAGATTCTTACCTGTTGGACTTTCCTCACCCAGTCCTGCCNCTGAGTACGTGGGGCCTTTCCTGCCCGGCATGGGAGTCCTCCAAGGGGGGTGTCTTTGCTGCGAGGGTCCTGTTGGGTTGGGAGCCAGTTGTCAGTTCTGCGCTGCTATTAGGGTCACTTTCTGCGAATCCCACTTCCTCCCTGCTTTCCTTTTCCAGGTGTCAGATTCTTACCTGTTGGACTTTCCCCACCCAGTCCTGTCTTCTCCTACTTGAAACTTTTACAGACACTACTCCCAATCTACCGCTTGTATCCCGATATATTCTCAGTGTCTGTTTCCTGGAGGATCTAACAGACTCACATACCTACATAATGAGGGCACAAGATACAGTAGATGCAACTGTAACAGTCATCATAGCTGATATTATTATTACTATTAGTATTATTTACCCTGATTAAGAAAAACCTGCAACCCCTCTGATCAGGTGAACCTAGCATGACAAGTACAAAGAATGTCAGTCCTCAGTCTGACCAGCAATTATCAGGTAGAACAAATTCTCTGCATAGCTACCATGTACTGCAGATCATGGCTTGGGGCCGGAGGGCGAGGATTGCTGAATCTCAAAGATCTTAGTTTTACAAATGTTCATATCCATTTCAATTGTTCTGCTCACAAAGGGTACAGGCACACACTTGGAGTGTGCAAAGTAGCTTAGGTTTCCTGAGGAATAAACGAATTTTAAAAAGAGGAATATTTCATACTTGACATGCTCGACACTTCCTTCCTGATGCCTAGTGGAGGGTGTCTTGGACAATCATTATACTTGTCAGGACTGGAAGACAATCAAACACGAGCTGTGCTGCTCTGAGATTTAAGACCCTGTGGGATATTTTGCATACTGGTTATACTGCCACCTTTGGTGTTTTCACATTTATTGTCCCTCCAGGGCCATAAAAATGTCCTGCCTTTTATAGAGTGTGCAGATTCAGAGATCCCCTCTGACCCCCCTGGCCAACCCACCGGAGTTGGAGAGTTCTTGCTTTGTAACTGAAATGCTACCCTGCAATTAAGTTGTCTGGCCTGGGCACCAGCATGTTAGAAGAGGGTTCCTTGCTCACTGCCCACAGTCCAATTAAGTTTACTGAGAGACCTTGACATTGGAAAGGCCACTAGCTCCTAAGACAACCCACTCTGTACCTTTGTGTGTGTTAGTCCCATTTGACCGTCTGACCCAGTTTGCCTTGCATTGTCTTTATTTGTCTATTATTGCAGCATAAATATTACTAGTACCTCCTTTCTCTCTTAGATATGAAGTAGAATCTTTAACAAAACATAGGTATGCATAGCCACCCAGCCTTCCACCATTAACATAAAAATGGTGGAAGTTTGGAGTCATGAAGCAGACACAAGTTTATAGGAATGAGACTGCTTTAATTTATTCCTAATTGTTTATTGCGTGGTTCTGTAATGCTGCTATATAGGGTCCTCCAGTGAGTTTCATGAAAAGTCATATGAGCCACAATCTTGAGTTTGACGAAGTACAGTCTTGCTTGAAGTCAAGGGTATGGCATGAATAACCACTTAGGGCTCTTTTGAGTTCCATGAATGCATGAAATAGATCAGTGGGTGCTGACAAACCATCAGAGTAATTAGTTTTTGAGGTTAAATGAATGTGATGGTGATAATTAAAATGATAAAAAGCCAATGCATGATAATTACATTGTAAGCTAGGCATTGTTCTAAGTATTTTATACTTGTCCCATCACTTCATGGGAAATAGATGGGGAAACTGTGGAAACAGTGTCAGACTTTATTTTGGGGGACTCTAAAATCACTGCAGATGGTGACNACTGAGCGATTGAACTGAACTGAACTGAATCTTTACAACCTTATAAAACAGATACTGTTATTATTGCCATTTTACAGATAAAGAAATCAAAGCACAAAGAGGTTCAATAGCTTCCCAGAGCCATAAGATTTTTAATATTGGAGCATAAAGCCTTGTTTTGTATCCTATTGTTTTGACAGGAAATGCTGGAAGGATACAGGCAGGGTCTGCAGCCCTTGGGCTTTCCCTCTTGTTAACTTGGCCCTAAGTTAACTTGCGCTCTCCCTTTAGTCAGAGAGCATGTGTAATTTATCATCTAAACTAGGACAGTTTGGGGAATGGAAAGGAGTGTTATTAATAGTTATGCTGGAACAATAGGTGTAAGTGGATTGGTAATGTGGACAACCCAGGTCTTCTGACCACCATATACTTGAAATCTGGCTTAAACTCTAGCTTAAATCTACTCTAACAACAAGAAATTAAGAGAAGGAGCTTTACATGTCATCTGGGAATAACTTGGATATATGTGAAAGCAGAGGAAGAATTGTCTTAGAAAATAGTTTTGAAGAATAGTGAGGACTTCTCCCTCCTTCCAAGTTAACACATTAGCCTGCCATGATTTCATGGATGTCATGGAAAACTGGTGGCCTCTGGGTTGGAGACAAAGAACTTTATTACTCATGGCACAGTGAACAGCACAGCTTGCTTATGTGATGTTCTCTTGTCCCTCAAGCCCTGAGGTGGGGTGGCGGGGCAGCGGTGGAGGGAGCAGGGGGTGGTGGTGATGCCACGAGGCGGAGACAGGTGCTGCAGGGAGACTGAGTTTGCTTCAGGACTGATGAAACTTGAGTTTAGGGAAACAAATCTTTTAGAATGGCTGCATGCAAATCTGCCTGACCTTTGCCCTGGGGGAAGACATTGCTTTTATTCTCTGGGGGCAAATAAATCTGCCTTCTGCTCCTGAGGGAGACTCTAGTTTCCAAGTCTGTTTGTTCTACAAACATCTTTGAAAAGATAGTTGGTGCCTTGGGACTTCTCTGGTGGTCTAGTGGCTAAGACTTCATGTTTCCAGGTCAGATGATGTGGGTTCGATCCCTGGTGCAAGAAGTTCTGCCTGCTGTATGGTAGAGCAAAAAAAAGAAAAGAAAAGAAAAAAAAAAGGGTGCCTCTGCTTACGGGATACGCAGAAACATTAGGGGCCCATGGAGAACTGTTTCCCAACACAATTGAGTGTCACAGCCTCAGGAATCTCTGCAGCGCCTTGGCTGGGATTTCTGTACCCAGTAGAGGATGGGCAGATGACTTCCAGGCTTCCTACCAAGTCAGGGATTCCATGAGATTCTAGTTCTCTTCCTCTGGTTTTAGGAAAGTCTGAGGTTGAGACAGGGGAAACGATGAGAACAAATGACAGAGAAGTGCACATTGTTCTTTTTCCATTTGCTTCTTTTCTCTCTTTGAGACTGAGCATTTTTTGGCAAACTGTTGTAACATGGTGGATGTTTTCTGTCAGAAATTCTACAAATGATTAATGTGAGGAGGGTAGACACCTGTTAGAATTATTATTCATAAATATGGTAAATATGCTTTTCCAACTATCAAAGTAATTTGCCATGATTATTCTAAAATAGTTCAAAAATCAAGACACAAAGTGAAATAATCACCCCACGGTGGCTCAGTTGGTAAAGAATCTGCCTGCAATGTGGGAGACCTGGGTTTGATTCCTGGTTTGGGAAGGGCCCCTGGAGGCGGGCATGGCAACCTACTCCAGTATTCTTGCCTAGAGAATTTCATGGGCAGAGGAGACTGGCAGGCTAGAGTCCATGGGGTCACAAGGAGTCCGACACAACTGAATGACTAAGACAATATTACCTCATGGCAACCANGCCCCTGGAGGCGGGCATGGCAACCTACTCCAGTATTCTTGCCTAGAGAATTTCATGGGCAGAGGAGACTGGCAGGCTAGAGTCCATGGGGTCACAAGGAGTCCGACACAACTGAATGACTAAGACAATATTACCTCATGGCAACCACTGGTAAAATTTTGGTTTATAGTTTTTCAGGGTGTGTGAGTGTGTTTACATACATGTAACCATAATTGTCATTGTAAAAATACAAATGTCAAACTCATTATTATTTTCATTGCTTTGGATACTGTAGGTAGTTTTCATAAACATAATTTTCAGAAGTTGGGTAATATTACATTAAATGCAAACCTTTATTTACTGCTCTGCTGTTTGATCTTAAGTCTAATGTATAAGATCACTGGCTCTGGGATATCTTATATCACCGCCACTTCTAGCTTTACAAAGTTGGATTAGCTAATTCCCTCTCTGAGCCTCAATCTCCTCAACTGTAAAATGGGGACAATCATAGTCTTCATAGAGTTGATAGTGAAAACTAATGAGATTGAAATTATATTTATTAGTCCTTTAGCATAGTGCTTGATACGCTAACCTAAATGAAAAGTATTTAACACATGCTTATAATTATTATTACTGTATGTAGTTCTTCTCCATTATAAACCATGGTTCAGTGAACGTCATGTGTGATTTTCCAAGACTTAGGATGATTTCTTCAGAACAGATTCCNTGTCATCTTCCTAGTGGGGCCTCTCTAGCCCTTTTACATTGTCTTGCAAAGGAATCTTTACCTGGGGGAGGAGCCAGCATGTGTTTGCTCCCAACAAAGTGTAGTTTCTCTTTGCTTATCAAGGTTGTGCCTAGAATGCTCATGGCTAGAAAAGTCAGGAGAATAATTGGACTAGATCAGTGAAGGAAGGCATCAGGAAGATGTAGTCCAGTTGGATAAATTGTAATCCACCTCTTTCTGGGATCACACAGAAAAGAAGATGGTATCTTTGGATGCCCATTCCTTACAAAAGTCCTTTTCAATTCACACCTTCTACTATGGGGCAATACATGGATTACTGAGAAGGCAAGTGAGATCCGCTTAACAGATGAACAATAAAATTTTTGATAATAAAAGGAGAGAATCAGAATTCTCTTTATGAAAACCAGCCAAGCAATCTCGCCATAGGTAAATTAAAGCCCTATGAAACCTAGCAATCTTCTTAACCAGCCTTGGCAAATATGCTGAGATGAATGGGGATTGTGACCTTTTTCTCAGGAATGACCACAAAGTTCTAGACAACTTGAGCACTCCTCAGTAGACCAATGGCTGAATAAATCCTAGTAGAATCATGTCATGGACTACTATGTAGCTATTTGAAGAGATGAGCCAAATCTATGACTACTGGTGTGCTGGGAGGTGTGTGATGTACTCTTTTATTTTTTTTTGGTCATTGTTGTTTGTTTTTATTGGGGTCTAGTTGCTTTACAACGTTGTATTAATTTCTGCTGTACAACAGAGTGCACCAGCTATATGCATACATATATCCCCTCCCTCTTGGACCTCCCTCCAGCCTCCATCCTACCCATCAAAGTCATCACAGAGCACTGAGCTGAGCCCCCTGAACTATATAGGAGGTTCCCACTAGCCGCCTATTTCACAAACGGTAGTGTATATGTGTGTGCGTACGTGTCAATCCTACTCTCCCAATTTGTTCCACCCTCCCCTCTTCCCCCATGAACACACATCCGTTCTCTACATCCGCATCTCTATTCCTGCCCTGCAAATAGGTTCATCTGTACCATTTTCCTGGATTCCCCTAAAAACAGAACTACCATATGATCCAGCGATCCCACTACTAGGCGTATATACCCCGAGACACCTCTAAGTCTAAAAGACACATACACCCCGATATTCACTGCAGCACTATTTACAATAGCCAGGACATAGAAGCAACGTAAATGTCCATCAACATAGGAATGGATAAAGATGTGGTGCAATGGCATATTACCCAACCATAAAGAGGAATGAAATCGGGTCATTTGTAGAGACATGGGTGAAACCAGAGCCCATCATACAGAGTGAAGTAAGTCAGAAAGAGAAAAATATCACACACTAACACATATATGTGATGTACCTCAGTGCATAAACCAGGCTGCAGAGCAATGTGCCTCTCATGATCCCATTCTAGTGCAAACACCACAATCTCCAGTCACAGGCTCTGTGCCTGCACGCCTTTCCATGTGCACAGGAAGGCAGTGGGAGGATTCAGACGCAGGCTGTTGCTATCGCTTATTCTGTAGAGAGGAAAAGGAGAGGGGAGCACATTGCTTATTTTGCTTCATATGCCTGTGTATTGTTTCACTGGTTGCCCTGAAGATGTGGAACGCTCATGATTTCTGAAAAAGTTGAATTCAATTCATATTAAGAAAAAAGAAAACTTTCTATGGGTCTTAGAGGACTCCTCTCCCCTCCACTACACTCCCGGTTTCTCGACAAGAGAAGCTATTTCTTGCTCGGAGACTCTTGCCTCCTTTGTTGCTAAAGCATTTGTATACCAGGAGAGGTGAGAGGTGAAGGTTGAGGGAATGGGGAGCCCTTTAACTAGGCCTCATCCCCTTGCCCCTTGCCAACATTCCTCGGAAACAGAAATAAGCTACACGGAAAGTCAGACACAGCCTGGTGCATAAAGTTTCAGAGTGAATAAGAAGCAACTGTTTGGGGGACTACCCTGGTGGTCCAGCGGCTCAGACTCCCACACTCCCAGTGAAGAGGGCCAGGGGGTCAGGGAACTAGATCCCACGTGCCGCGACTAAGAGTTCAAATGCTGCATCTAAAGAGCTCAAAGGCCACAGTGAAGACAGAAGATTCTATGTGCAGCAACTAAGACCTGAAGCACCGAAATAAATAAACAAATTTTAAAGGAAGCAACTGATCTAATGAGGTGGATGAAACTGGAGCCTATCATACAGAGTGAATTAAGTTAGAAAGAAAAAANTATTGTTTTCTCATCTATTTTGATAGACTTCACACTAACCCCTACTTCTCAGAGTTTCTCTGCATATGATGAAAATAATCTGTTATTATAAATATAAGGATGAGGTTTCTGCATTTTCCTTTTCCATCAAACCATATTGTAAAGAGAAGGGGAAAGAGAAGTTTCAATTTGTCTAAGTCGAGGTGTGGGAAAGAGGGTGTTAGGATATTTTTAGCTGTAGGTAACAGAAGACCTGACTCAAATGGCTTAATGAAAAGAAAATTTATCTTTTTATGTTTTGGAACATTAGAACTATGGAGGGTTCTGGGGCTAGGAAACTGAATTGTTTGAGGATGTTGTCAAAGATCTCAAGCTGAGTCTCAGTGGCCCCAGCAACACACCTTCATGTTTCATTGTCCTCTCTCTTAAACCCAGAGTGTATGAGAGCAAGGAAAGAGCAGGCACTGGCTGTGGGTAGACTTCCAGCAGCATCTGCCCCAGAAAGGAACCCATAGACACCACACACCCAGCAGGAGGGCAGATTGATTCAAGGTCATGACGATTTCAAAAGTAGTTCAGCCTTTGTATAGATACACCCTGTCTTTGAATAGACAAGGAGAAATATGACATTTTGAGACTCAACTTACCTTGGGTTCAAATTTAGCTCCACCAGGACCAGACATGAGAGCCTGGGCAGATATTGGATGGCTATGTGGTTTAGTTAGTCAAGGGAATGCGGATAAGAACCATAATGAGATACCCCTAAAGACCCACCCACAATAATGACTAAATTAAAGACACTTTAATTTTAGAATTTGGAACAACTGAAACATTGCTGATGAGAGCGTAAATTGATATATACCCTATGACTGACCAAGCATTCTGCTTCTGGTTATAGGTCTAACAGAAACAAGTGGCTATGTCCATCAAAAGACATCTATAAGAATATTTGTAGCAGCATTATTCATAATAGTGCTAACTGGAATCCACCCAGATGTCCATCAACAGGAGAATGGAGAAATGCATTAAGAATGGTGGATACGGTCATGTGCTGCTCAGATTGCCCTTCAAGGTGGGCCTTGCTGCCCTAGCTTTTGCCAGTGCTACTGGCAGACAACTTTCAGGCTGTCAGCCTCTTCCAGCAATGCCTTGGCTGTCCAAAGCCACCTTGCCCAAGATTGCCTTTCCTGGGGGAGGTCTTATCCACACATCCATACCGCTAAGACCATTTTTAGCTTTAGGTCACCTTACGAGGTTGACCAAGAGTCTTGGGTCTGTACAGAGCTCTGGAATTCTCCCTCTTGCCGATCCCATTCCTGCCCTTCCTTTCCACAGCTGTCATCCCAAGAGCACTTCCTAGTGATGATACTGAATGCTCATCTTTGCTTCAGAGTTGGAGTCATAGAGAGCAAACCTGCAGCGTATGGTGAATCCATGCAATAAAATACCGTGAAGCAATAAAAAGAACAAACTATGACAGAGGCAACCTGCGAATGCTGGGTGAGGAGAGCCAGCTATAAAAGGGAACACGACATAGAATTCCATTTGAATGAAAGCAGAAGACAGCAAAATGGCTTGATAGAAGAGGTGAAAGAGGCCAGAATAACGGTGACCTTGCTATTAGATACACTTGGGTGGTGTTGGAAATAAGTCTATATCTTGATTCATCAGGTGGTTATACACACACACACACACACACACACACACACACACACATGTTTATATTGAATGAGCATTTTATTGAACTACTGCATTGTTTTACTTCAGTAAAATGAAAAAATAAAATAATAAAAAAGACTGTATTGAAATTGTCTCTGTTTCCTGAATTCCCTAATGGCTCAGATGGTAAAGAATCTGCCTGCCATGCAGGAGACACAGGAGACATGGGTTCGATCCCTGAGTCAGGAAGATGCCCTGGAGAAGGGAATGGCAACCCACTCCAGTATTCTTGCCTGGGTTAGGCAGAGAAGACTGGCGGGCTACAGTCCATGGGATCGCAAAGAGCTGGGCATGACTGAAGAGACTAACACACACACTGCCTCCTGCTAATCTGCAGCTCTCTGAGAGCAGAGACTCTGCCTGCCCCAGAGTGGGTGTTCAGTAAACTTGAAGGAAATCCAGTCAAATAGCAAATCTTAATTCACAGGCACACAGTGTAAATCCAATGAGATAACTGGTGGAAAGATGCTTTGTAAACTGTAAACCTTCTGTGCAAGAGTTAGGACCCAGCTTCTGAATTTGAACAGACAGAGGTACAAAATAAGCTCCGCGACTATTCTGTGTGACCTTGCGGACGTCACTAAGCATCTTTGTTCTTCAGTTTTTTTTTTAATCTTAGTAAAATGGGGTAAGAAAATGTACCTACCTTGTGGGATGACTAGGGCAATTGAGATACTCTGAGGTACCTAGACTAGCGGCTGACATGCAAGTTCTCAAAGGCTAACAGCATTATCTATTAAAAATTTTCCTGGGGTAGCCTCTCTCTGGTAAAGTTTCCTCTCCTTTCCTTCTCCCACTCCTTACTTCTCTGGAACTTTCTAGCATCCTGGGATCCAGTCATTTATGACCTTAAAGAAATGAGCTTCCCCAAAGGGAAACCTACTACAGAGAAGATTACTCCCTGAGGCAGGCCCCCCCTCCTGAAATCAGGATCTTTGAGCAACATTTTCTCCACCAGAGGAGGAAAAGAGGTGCCAGTGGGCTACTTGCGAAATATCTGGGCTTCTGCACCTGGTCAGCCTTGGGTTGGGGGGCTGCAAATGGTGAGAGGCTGGATGAGGGCTTATCTGTGGACATCTTCTCCATCACTGTTGAGACCTTGAGGGCAGAACATGATCCCAGAGTAGGCTCTTTCTCCTTACAGGCTGGGCTGGGACAAGTGGCCAAAGATGGAGTTGGATTCTGGCTAAGAGCCTAATAGCAGGGGATATGTGGCCAGAAGGAACACTAGCTGGACCCCCCAGCTCTCTCCATAACTAGCTGATTGACCTCAGCTTTTCACTTTTCAGTAAAACAAGAGATGGGACTAGAGAATCTGTAAGGGCACATTCAGCTCTGAAGTTTGGGATTCTAAGAAGTGGAGTTCGGTGCAGTAGACTCTGATGAAATAAATTTGAAAATCCAGCTCTGTCAGTTTGGCAATTCTGTATTCTTGGGCAAAGGGTTATCACTCTTGTCCCTTTGAGTTTCATCTGTGACTAGGGGGTAATAGAGGTGTACCCTAATAGAGATGGTTAATTTTTTGTGGCAACTTGACTGGGCCACAGATGTCCAGATATTTAGTGAAACATTATACTGTCTGTGGGTGTTTTGGATGCGATTAACATTTAAATTGGTGCACTTAGGGATTTTGGTGGATGGGGCAACAGTGAGCGGTGGTGTGAAATGAGATATTAATTCTGTCCAGGAGCTGAACCTGAGTAGCCTAGGGGCTCAGATGGTAAAGAACTGGCCTGATGTGCAGGAGACCTGAGTTTGATCTCTGGGCCAGGAAGATTGCCTGCAGAAGGGAATGACTAGCACCCCAGTATTCCTGCCTGGAGAATCACATGAACTGAAAGCTATGGGCTACAGTCCATGGGGTTGCAGAGTTGAACATGACTGAGCAACTAACGCTTTCACTTTCAGCCTGGATGAAAACCAGAAACCCTTGCCACCAAACCAGCAGGGGCTAGAGGCTGGAAGTTGTTTTTCCCTGGATCTTTGCTCTCAGTGAAAAATGCATTTGTCACAGAGGCAAAAAATGTAACTGCCAGTACAGAGTTTACTTTTAGAGACATAGCTCAACAACAAGTGGGAGAGCACACAGAGAAAGTTTGTTTAGAAGACAAGAGCAAGGCAGAGATGCACACCTGGAGAGGAAGGGTGTGAGTGTCCCCTCTAGTGAGAAGCAGTGCAGTAAAGAGGTGGTTACGTCATTTATATAGGTCAGTTCTTCCACGTCTTTGTTTACCTTTAGCCAATATCTGGTTTCTTTTCCCACACCTGATCTACTCTGCAACCTTACCCTGGGTGTGCATGTACCCCTCAGTCAAGATAGATCTCAAAGTGAAGGCTTCTGTGAGAAGCAAGACTCATTAAGGCCTGGCATTATCCCATGACTTTTGACCAAGGATCCTTTCTGTATATGTGTAGTGTTTCCCATGTCTCAAAAAGCAGGATGCGGGGGTGGGGTGGGGGCAGAGATCCCTTAATCCTTTACTTGGACACAGTTTTGTTCCTCTTTGTCCTTGCCATGGTTGTTAACTTGAAGTGTTTACAAGAGTCAGTTCAGTTCAGTTCATTTCAGTCGCTCCATCATGTCTGACTCTGCGACCCCATCATGGACTGCAGCATGCCAGGCCTCCCGGTCCATCACCAACATCCAGAGTTTACTCAAACTCATGTCCATTGAGTTGGTGATGCCATCCAACCATCTCATCCTCTGTTGTCACCTTCTCCTCCTACCTTCAATCTTTCCCGGCATCAGGGTCTTTTCCAGTGAGTCAGCTCTTCGCATCAGGTGGCCAAAGTATTGCAGTTTCAGCTTGAACATCAGTCCTTCCAATTAACACTCAGGACAAATTTCCTTTAGGATGAACTGGTTGGAACTCCTTGCAGTCTGAGGGACACTCAAGAGTCTTCTCCAACACCACAGTTCAAAAGCATCAATTCTTCGGCGTTCAGCCTTCTGCACAGTCCCTCTCTCACATCCATACATGACTACTGGAAAAACATAGCCTTGACTAGACGGACATTTGTTGGCAAAGTAATATCTCTGCTTTTTAATATGCTGTCTGCTGCTGCTGCTGCTCCTCCTAAGTTGCTTCAGTCATGTTTGACTCTGTGCGACCCCATAGATGGCAGCCCACTGGGCTCCCCTGTCCCTGGGATTCTCCAGGCAAGAACACTGGAGTGGGTTTGCCATTTCCTTCTCCAATGCATGAAAGTGAAAAGTGAAAGTGGAGTCTTTCAGTTATGTCCAACTCTTAGCGACCCCATGGATTGCAGCCTACCAGGCTCCTCCATCCATGGGATTTCCAGGCAAGAGTACTGGAGTGGGGTGCCATTGCCTTCTCCGAATGTGCTGTCTAGGTTGGTCATAACTTTTCTTCCAAGGAGTAATCGTCTTTTTATTTCATGGCTGCAATCACCATCTGCAGTCATTTTGGAGCCCCCCAAAATAAAGTCAGCCACTGTTGCCACTGTTTCCCCAATTTGCCATGAAGTGATGGGGCCAGATGCCATGATCTTCGTTTTCTGAATGTTGAGTTTTAAGCCAACTTTTTCCACTCTCCTCTTTCACTTTCATCAAGAGGCTCTTTAGTTCTTCTCCACTTTCTGCAATAAGGGTGGTGTCATTGGCATATCTGAGGTCATTGATATTTCTCCTGGTAATCTTGATTTCAGTTTGTGATTCATCCAGGCCAGCGTTTCTCATGATGTACTCTGAATATAAGTTAAATAAACAGGGTGGCAGGATACAGCTTTGACGTACTCCTTTTCCTATTTGGAACCAGTCTGTTGTTCCATGTCCAGTTCTAACTGTTGCTTCCTGACCTGCATAAAGATTTCTCAGGAGGCAGGTCAGGTTGTCTGGTATTCTCATCTCTTTCAGAATATTCCATAGTTTATTATGATCCACACAGTCAAAGTCTTTGGCATAGTAACTAAAGCAGAAATAAATGTTTTTCTGGAACT